>OX336373.1:9610665-9950829 GCA_946902895.1 Fragum fragum
TATCTCCCAAGGTTAAGAAAAAAAGTCCGGAAAACTGGTAAGTCCTGACTGATGGACAGACAGACAGACAGACCGACAGAGTGCAAACCTATAGTCCCCTTCGGCTTTCGCAGGTAGGGGACTAAAAAAACCAATCAAATACAATCAGCAGTTTGAGAGAAGGTGATTTTTGTAAAATAGTATGATGTGTTGTATAAAGCTGATAAGCCCTGATTATTAAAACTAGACAATCTCTGAATAAAGTTAATACCCCTAATGGCTTGATATAACATAGAAAACATTTTGTCACTGGAAAAAGCCTAATTTCTGTACAAGATGGCTATGATGGCCCTGGATCACCCACCTGATATACTGCAGAAGTCCATGTATTGGAAACATAGTTAGTCCTGGATTCCTATTTCCTATTTCTTAAAGTAACTTGGAAGGCCATCACCCAAAGATCATTTCATTCAAAGCTGATGGTTAGTTTAGGAAGAGAAGAGTCATCTCCTCCTAAACTAATGATAATCTTTGAATGAAAACTTGAATAAATGCCATAATTGACACAAATGATTGATTATTGGTTGCATCTTGCATTCACCAATCACCAGTTTCACACCAACAATCATACCTCTACTTACATAAGACTATCTATTGCTCACCTGGAGGTCCGTGTTAAATACCATTTGCAATTATCATAATGTGATACATATACATGTATCAGCTAGACTATATGTGCTGTATTGACCATACATTGGCAATAGAGAAGAACAGTTTTCGGTTGTTAATCATTTGTTTGTTCTCCCTTTTTACTAGCATTTAGTGTCCAAAATATCATACTCATAGGTTAATTTAGATGTCCTCATAAACTCCCATTTTGAGGTGAATTCTTTCAATGATTTTATGCAACACATCAGGGACCTCTCTAGAGTCTATCAAAAGCCTGTGCCCCAATAGGGTAAAACCAAAAAAATGAAATCATCGTCACTGTGTATTTCTATCAGTATTGAAGGAAAAATAGTATGACTTTGATCTCTGTAAATCCCTGATATTTTGATCCAGTGGCCTAAAATTGCTTGGAAAATTCTGGCATCTCTGCTCTACACATGTGCAATGTGCATAGAACTGACGCAAGCTGTAAAATTTAAATCTCATTCTAATATTAATTTTACTGAATCCTAGATGGTTCCATTTATATGAATAGGTCAGAAGAAGGCTCGTTCAAAAAGGAAACCTACCCACACATTCTTTGCTATTTTCTGTGTTCACTTCATACCCATCATAACAAAGACAAGTTGGGACAAGTACCATGTTGGCATCAGGTTCTGCAACACAAATATGGCTGCATCCAAAGTTTGCACAGGCATCTGAAAATGAAGAGCAGAGACAACTATCTACTCATTACCACACACAATCTCTTGTTTTCACATGCAATGAGGAAAGGTATTGAATCCACTTCAGGTAAGTCCATCTTTATAATCATTATTACATTTAAATTATTGCAGTCAAGAAAAATGTTTTGAAATATTTTGGAAGATAAAATTGCTCGTTTTCTTTCACAAAATATACATGTATTTCTTTTAATTTCATGAAGTTGAAATTTCCATTTGCAACCTCTCTCAATTTTGACCATGAGCTTGTTGTGTGTGGTAATGGGTAAAAAGATAAAATGATTTTTGGTGATCAGCATTCACAACATGCAACCATTTACATTTTGCCTCAAACTAATATCTTCTCGAATCTTCCATTGCCTATCACTGTAAGCGTGATCAGGCATGATTAGTTATTAACAATACACATACCCTATATTACCTTAAAAATTCTAACAAGAGGCCTGGGCATTTATTGGAATCACAAATTTTCAAAAAGAAGGTGGTGGGCATTTATTAGAGATTATAGATTTGTGAAACGTTAAAAAGGTTGAAGTTTCCAAATATCATGTACCATATTCTTAAATGAAATAAAATTCCCAGAGTTTTGAATAAAGTCTCTGTAACCACAATCATGTAAATGTGATGATTGAGTAATGTTATTCAACTGAAAGGGATAACCTTAGATCAGTTGATCAAAGGAGCTGACACAAGATGTTCAGCTAGTTCGGGTCAAGTTTCTGGAGATTACATTGCATGTCTCCTGAGAAGTTAGACATGTGTCAATCTGTGTTTAAACTACATACCTGTGCTTGGCTTTTCTTTTTCGACATAACCACAAATCCCATAATAATATTCATCTGAGCTCCCTTTTGGTTTAATAACTTCCTCACCAGTTTCTGCATCGTAGAAGTGAATGTAACTGTCAAAATATCCTCCTACATTTGTTGCAATGATGAGATTCTGAAAATTATCAAAGTAATATTCACATAATCATCACAATCACAAAATACTATAGAACCCTGTGTTTTAACACACTCAGTAAATATGAGTGTAGCAAAAATTTGGGAATAGGCAAAATAAGTGTGGCAAGCATTTTTTTCTCTTCTAACATTGTTTTCTACAACTTATGACTCTTCAATCAGTTTTAATTTGTATAAATGCATCTTATAATTCATAAACACATTTAAAATTTTCGTTATGAACCTATCTTCTTTTTTGTATACATTGATTCATTTTGTAGAGTAGATGACTATAACTGATCAGTGATAAATTCATTTTCTGTTTTCTTTTTATATTGTAATGTCTCGTATATTGAGACCAACAGACCTGATACAAATCAACATCATAGATGTATGCTCCACCTCCTTTGGTCATAAAACTCTCTACAGGACCACCTTCATAACTTATCCGCTTGATCATATGACTGAAAAAAAAACCACAATTAATATTAGGAAAAACCCAACACTAACTTCCCCTTTCCCTTTAGGAAACAAAACATCACAATGACAGCCATGTAACAGGGGGTTTGATATGGGGATACTGACAGAATCTCTCCAAGACATGATCCCTCCAAGACACAATCTCCCCAAATAACAGCATTCTGGACAAAATCCCTCCTGAAGAAGTTGCCCATTGCTCTAACCCCAAGAGAATCCCTTCTTTAATACGAAAATGATTATTTCATTACATTAAAGATCTGTAAGATGTATTCTAGTTTGCATAGTTCCAGGGTGGGGGATTTTATTCTTTGAACAAGAGGGCCAGAATGGCCCTAAAATCGCTCACCTGACTAATGTAAGATGATTCAAAATTTTGCCAACACTTTTGAAAAGGGTCACCCAATGAATATTCATTTAAATTTAGTTGAAATTGGCCCAATGGTTACTGAGGAGATGTTTAAAAATTTCAAAGTAAAAAAACTGCCCCGCCCTGCCACACCCATATTTGGGTGTAAATCAAAATTCTGCAAACACCTTTTGAATAGGGTCACCAAAGGAACATTCATGCCAAGTTTGGTTGAATTGGCCAAATGATTACTGAGGAGAAGATATTTAAAGATTTCTAAATAAAAAACTGCCCCAACCTGCCACGCCCATATTTGGGCATCAATCAAATTTCACAAACAACTTTTGAAAAAGGTTCACCAAAGGAACATTCATGCCAAGTTTTGTTGAAATTGGCCCAATGCTTACTTAGGAGAAGATATTTAAAGATATCTAAATAAAAAACGGCCATGCCCATGTTTTGGCATAAATCAAAATTCCTAAACACGATTTGAAAAGGGTCACCCAAGGAACATTCATGTCAAGTTTGGTTGAAATTGGCCCAATAGTTACTGAGGAGAAGATGTTTAAAGATTTCAAAGTCAAAAACTGCCACGCCCATATTTGGGCGTGAAACAAAATTCTGCAAACAACTTTTGAAAAGGGTCACCCAAAGAACATTCATGCCAAGTTTGGTTGAAATTGATCCAATGCTTACTGAGGAGAAGATGTTTAAAGATTTCAAAGTCATACAAGGTGCCAAATTGTCACAAGATACGCCCGTCATACTGCTTAATATGAACTGGGGGTTTGAATAGAACTGAGGTTATTTTGAATTAATATTTTTTGTCAAACAAAGTATGAAAAACAACAAAGGGCAATAACTATAAAAAATAGGCTAGGTAGAGTTATGGTTCTTGTACACTACACTCCCACTTGGTGAGCTCTATCCATCCATGAAGTTTCATGATTCTAGCTATTATACTTTTAGAGATATACTCCGGACAAGATTCAAGTATGAAAAACAACAAAGGGCAATAACTCAATTAATAGGCTAGGTAGAATAATGGTTCTTGTACACTACACTCCCACTTGGTGAGCTCTATCCATCCATGAAGTTTCATGATTCTAGCTATTATACTTTTAGAGATATACTCCGGACAAGATTCAAGTATGAAAAACAACAAAGGGCAATAACTCAAAAAATAGGCTAGGTAGAGTTATGGTTCTTGTACACTGCCCTCCCACTTGGTGAGCTCTATCCATCCATGAAATTTCATAATTCTAGCTATTATACTTTTAGAGATATACTCCGGACAAGATTCAAGTATGAAAAACAACAAAGGGCAATAACTCAAAAAATAGGCCAGGTAGAATTATGGTTCTTGTGCACTGCACTCCCCCTTGGTGAGATCTATACACCCTTGAAGTTTCATGATCCTAGCTATAATACTTTTAGAGATATACTCTGGACAAGATTCAAGTATAAAATTATTGATTGAGAATGAAAATGGGTCTCAAATTACAGATCCTAAAATGATGGCAGATTACTTAAATTCTTTTTTCACAAACATATACAATAATGCACCCTCTGTTCCTAATCTAAATGAAAACTATAAACTTTAATACAGAATCATGTAAAGTCTCTCCTTAGTTATCAGTCCTATTTTGAAATTCCACTATTGACTGAAAAAGATGTTAAACAGGAGCTTCAAAATATTGATGTAACCAAATCAACTGGACTTGATAATCTTAGTCCAAGATTTCTAAAATTAGGCTCAAATGTTATTTGTAGACCTCTTACAAAAATTTTGAATTTAAGTATATCTAAATGTAAATTTCCAAATCAATTAAAGTTGGCCAAAGTAATACCCTTACACAAAAAAGGTTCAAAAAGGGATAAAAATAATTACAGACCAATATCTATTCTACCTGTTGTCTCAAAAATAATTGAGAGACATGTATCAAATACATTAAAACATTATCTTGAAGAAAATAATCTTTTGTTTTCAAACCAGTCAGGTTTTCGATCCAAACATTCTTGCGAGACTGCTCTTACAGCAATTGTTGATAATTGGATAGCTGCTATTAATGACAACAAACTTGTCGGGACTGTATTTCTTGATCTTACTAAAGCTTTTGATTTAGTAAATCATTCGTTATTACTTGAAAAACTTAAATATTACAACTTATCAATGCAGACCTTAGCCTGGTTCGAGTCCTTTTTAAAAGACAGATCCCAAAAAGTTTGTGTATCCGGAAAATTCTCTGATGCTGAGAAAATTTCGTCAGGTATTCAACAAGGCTCTGTCTTAGGTCCTCTTCTTTTTGTCATTTATATAAATGACCTACCACTGCATCTAAATTCAGCAACCTCTGACATATTTGCTGATGACACGTCAATAACTGTTGTAGGGAACTCAATTGCAGAGGTACAAAATAACCTTCAAAAAGAACTTCAGTCCATACAAACATGGTGTGAAGTAAATGGCATGGTGCCAAATGTGGAAAAAACCAAAATTATGTATATATCTTCTTCAAAAAGTACTCTCAAGAAAATTAAAACCTCCCCATCCTTACAAATCAAACTGCAAGGTCAACCCATTGAAACTGTTGATACTGAAAAGTTACTTGGAGTTCATGTAAACAATGATCTAAATTGGAAAACACAAGTTCAAAATACTCTTAAAAAATGCAACTCTCTGCTATATCTATTGTTGAGAATTAGGAAATTCTTAAGTCTTGATATTCGTAAACTGTATTTCAATTCATATGTATTACCCCATTTAGATTACTGTTGCACTATTTGGGGTAACTGTAATAAAGACCTTCTTGAAGATGTCCTAAAATTACAAAAACGTGCAGCACGCATCATACTCAATGAAAGCACTGAAATGCCATCCGAAATGTTATTTAAAAAACTGGGATGGATGAAATTTAATGATAGAATTAATTTCAAAAAGGCTATCCTAATGTACAAGGCTGTAAATAATGATAAAGCTCCTAAGTATCTTCAATCAAAATGTATCAAGATTTCTGATATACATGACATTAAACTTAGATCTTCATCAAATAATGAATTACTGGTACCCAAACCAAAACTTGAAATTTTTCGCAAATCTTTTGCTTATTCGGGTCCAACACTTGGAATGCTTTGCCTCTGCATGTTAGAAACTCTGATTCTGTCAAGAAGTTTAAATCTAATTACTTACAATGGAAATTTCCGCAATTTCCTGGAAATGGGTAAAAAGTTCTATTCATGAATGTGATTTATAAATGATGATTTTATTTGCTTGAGTTAGTTTGTTATAAGTGTTTATAGTACATTTGCATAACTGCTAATGTTGACAATTTGTGTAAATTTATCTGTCTACTGTGTTTTTAACCATAGATATATGCTGTTATCTCTTTCATTATCTTTCATGCTGTATAATGAAGAGAGTAATTTTGTAAGACAATCTCACATCTTGATTGAATGAATACAGGAATATAATGTTTCTCTATATGTACAGCAAATTATGTAAAGCTAACTTGATTTGTTTCACATTGTTTATAATGTATATGATTGTATTATACTTGAAATTGTAACTGTTGAAAGAGAGGCCCACATGGAAGATTGGGTAACCAAATGTGCAGCCTCTATAAATAAAGACTTTATTATAAAAAACAACAAAGGGCAATAACTCAATTAATAGGCTAGGTAGAGTTATGGTTCTTGTACACTGCACTCCCACTTGGTGAGCTCTATCCATCCATGAAATTTCATGATTCTAGCTATTATACTTTTAGAGATATACTCCGGACAAGATTCAAGTATGAAAAACAACAAAGGGCAATTACTCAAAAAATAGGCTAAGTAGAGTTATGGTTCTTGTGCACTGCACTCCCCCTTGGTGAGATCTATCCATCCATGAAGTTTCATGATCCTAGCTATTATACTTTTAGAGATATACTCCGGACAAGATTCAAGTATGAAAAACAACAAAGGGCAATAACTCAAAAAATAGGCCAGGTAGAGTTATGGTTCTTGTGCACTGCACTCCCCCTTGGTGAGATCTATACACCCATGAAGTTTCATGATCCTAGCTATAATACTTTTAGAGATATACTCCGGACAAGATTCAAGTATGAAAAAAAACAAAGGGCAATAACTCAAAAAATAGGCCAGGTAGAGTTAAGGTTATTGCGCACTGCACTCTGTATTGATGAGAAGAATATAACTGCCAAGTTACTGACAACTGACAACCGGACGCTCGGACGCCCAGACGCCCGGACACCACGGGTGATCCCATAATACGTCCCGTCTTCGACGGGCGTATAAAAAGTGCCTGACCCTGCCACGCCCATATTTGGGCATAAATCAAAATTCCAGGAACAACTTTTGAAAAGGGTCACCAAAGGAAGATTCATGCAAAGTTTGGTTGAAATTGACCCAACTGTTACTGAGGATAAGATGTTTAAAGATTTCAAAGTAAGAAA
This sequence comes from Fragum fragum, assembly GCA_946902895.1. Lineage (NCBI taxonomy): Eukaryota > Metazoa > Mollusca > Bivalvia > Cardiida > Cardiidae > Fragum > Fragum fragum. The sequence goes on from OX336373.1 coordinate 9,618,260, forward strand.
AACTGCCACGCCCATATTTTGGCATAAATCAAAATTCTGCAAACAACTTTTGAAAAGGGTCACCCAAGGAACATTCATACCAAATTTGGTTGTAATTGGCCCAATAAATACTGAGGAGAAGATGTTTAAAGATTTCAAAGTCAAAAACTGCCACGCCCATATTTGGGCGTGAAACGAAATTCTGCGAACAACTTTTGAAAAGGGTCACCCAAGGAACATTCATACCAAGTTTGGTTGAAATTGGCCCAATGGTTCCTGAGGTGAAGATGTTTAAAGATTTCAAAGTCAAAAACGGCCATGCCCTGCCACGCCCATATTTGGGCATAAATCAAAATTCCACGAACAACTTTTGAAAAGGGTCACCCAAGGAACATTCATGCCAAGTTTGGTTGAAATTGGCCCAATGGTTACTGAGGAGAAGATGTTTTAAGATGTCTAAGTCAAAAACTGCCACGCCCTGCCACGCCCATATTTGGGCGTAAATCAAAATTCCACGAACAACTTTTGAAAAGGGTCACCCAAGGAACATTCATGCCAAGTTTGGTTGAAATTGGCCCAATGGTTACTGAGGAGAAGATGTTTAAAGATTCCTAAGTCAAAAACTGCCACGCCCTGCCACGCCCATATTTGGGCATAAATCAAAATTCCACGAACAACTTTTGAAAAGGGTGACCCAAAGAACCTTCATACCAAATTTGGTTGAAATTGGCCCAATGGTTACTGAGGAGAAGATGATTAAAGATTTCTAAGTTAAAAACTGCCACGCCCTGCCACGCCCATATTTGGGCGTGAAACGAAATTCTGCGAACAAATTTTGAGAAGGGTCACCCAAGGAACATTCCTACCAAGTTTGGTTGAATTCCGCCCAGTGGTTACTGAGGAGAAGATGTTTAAAGAATTGTTGACAACTTCCGACGCACGACGCACGACTCACGACGGACAAAAGGTGATACCAAAAGCTCACCTTGAGCACGTTGTGCTCAGGTGAGCTAAAAAAACAAAAACAAAGGATAACACTGAGCAAAAATCAAGACTTGACACTATTTACTAAGTTTCCTTCATTTTTCTTCTTCTGTGTAATAAAAGCCATTCTTAGCTATGTCATAGGAAGTAGGACACATGTGACTACTAAAATCTATCAAATATTATAATAGCATTGTGCTATCCGTTACAGTGTAGAATGTGAAAACAGCTATTATACCCATAAACCTTCTTGTCATTAGGTAAATTTGCCTTAACTTAGCTTACAAACTTAAGGTAAAGAGAAATATCAAATTGAATTGTTGGCCTTGTCACTACATGAAAATGTGAAAAACTTTTAAATGAGCAGGGTCAAGAAGCTTATTTGTGGCTGCTGTTGTTAGAGTAATGAAGTGTTCACGGCAAGCAATAATTAATATGAGAACTCCTATAAACCAAATACCATATAAACTACACTAGATAAGTTACAGATCACTCGAGGTGTTAGGGGATCTTGAATATACCTCTGTTCAATAAGTGGGACGTCTTCCTCAGGCAGTGTTAACAAATTATTTAAGATCCCAAAGGAGGTGTTGTGTTGCTGTTAGAGATGCTAGAAGTGGACATAATTGATATTTAAAATTTACTGACTGCCTCGATGGCCAAGTGGGATTGGTGCGTGTGATCCAATGGTCAGGGTACAAGCCCCACCATCTCCAGGGTCTGTTCATGGGCAAGACACTTATTAGTCAGCCCCAGTCTACCCAGCTGTATAATTGGGTAGCAGTGGGTTTGCCACTGCCTCTCTTTTGGGAACGAGAAAACATCTGGATTGTGAGTGTTTGAACCACTGTATCAGCTCAAAGCTTTCATCACAATGGAACTAAAATAAACTGGTATAAACTATATTGTCAAATCTGATAATGCATTTTGATAATGGATAATAGAATTCTATAGGGCCTTTCTTCTTTTCTCACAACAATTTTAGTGTTTTGTCATATTCCGTAATATATATACAGATACATTATTATGATATATTACAAGACATAATATATGTTTAGTGATTTTCTACAGTTTATATAATATCAGCATTTGATCGGTGGGCGGGATTTCTAGACCATTTTGTTTAGGTTTTTGCTACTTTTCTTTCATTCTTCGTTCACATGCATTAAAATATACAGGGAAGGGCTTTCATCAACAAAGGTTTTTTTATCCAGGACGGCTTTTGTGTGGAGGACCTTTGTCTGGATTTGTCTGGAGGGAAGATTTTGTCTGGAGGGTTTTTGTCAAGGGGGGATTTTTGTGCAGAAGGAATTGTATCTGGGAGGAATTTTTTTCTACAATCTTTTGAAATGTACCAGACTTTGAATTTGGTAATGTTAAAGGGAGGTATCGATGTTCCTGAAACCTAGATAAGAAAAATTGCCAAGTGCCGAAAAATAGACTTAAATGAACATTTTATACTTTAAGTTAGGTCAGGTATTGTCTTGCTGGTTATCTAGCTTTTTCTGGTTATATCAGAAAGGTTCAGCAAAATTCCAGGTTATTTTTAGATATCACGGAATTCGGCTGACGACATAGGATTACCTCATTTGCATATGACCAAGTCAAATGAAGGTAACAAATTTACTAACGAAACAGCCAACGTCCTAAATCATGTCACATGAGCACTGATCTGTACAGACCGGCTAGCGAACATTACTCCTAATGACGTAATGATGACGTTGGTTTGATGTAATTTGAACTAGATGCAAGGTTCTAACGGTTATTCGCACCACGTGAATGCCCTATAATCTTCGTAATTGTCTCGGATTAATCTAAAAATAGATTAATAGCCTACGTAGGCTATTAGGGAAATACCCTGCTTTTTTCTGATAGGCAACCTCATATTTTTACAAAACTACTTTTCGGCATATTGCTTTCAAATAGTTTATGAGAGGAAATAAAAATAATCAAAATCTGTGACATGAAAAAAACATCGATACCTACCTTTAAGTAGTACATGTACATATAGTAGGTTTTTAAATGTGTCTAGCAAAATATTGTGATGGTAGAGTGAAAAAGGTTGTGTCAAAATAGTACCAGTAAGTCTATTCATATTTAAAAACAATACTAGATGGTTGTCCCAGGACAACTGATGTCAAGCCCCCAAACTTGTGTAGGTATCATGCTGCAGATAAGCACAATTTTAGTGTTTGACTTTGAGCTTTGACCTTGAACTTTAAGCTACCCAAAAAATCTCATGATGGAGAACAATTGTGCCAATTTATTTTGAAATCCATTCATAATTGTAGGAGAAATGCTCCGGACAAACACAATTTTAGTGTTTGACTTTGAGCTGTGACCTTGAACTTGAAGCTATCCAAAAAATTCTTTCAAATGACACATCTACTCATGAAAGAGAACAATTGTGCCAATTTACTTTGAAATCCATCCATAATTGTAGGAGAAATGCTCTGGACAAGCACAATTTTAGTCTTTGACCTTGATATGTGATCTTGAACTTGAAGCTATCCTAAAAATTCTTTCAAATGGCACATCTACTTATGATTGACAATAATTGTGCCATGTTATTTTGAAATCCATCTATAAATGTAGGAGTTATTGTCCGGACAAATTCTGACGGACGGACGGACTAACAGACTAACGCACTAACACACATACACTGACTTGTCATAGTAACAACTATGTCTCGCACATCGCAAGTGGGCTTGACAAAAAACATATAACACCAATATTGATAGGCAAATCAAAATTTCTAAACCATGGTTTGGGACAGATGAGCCAAGAAATATTTCTGCTGTTGAGTTGGTTTGTTTGATTTGGTTGAATGGGGTTTTACGCCGCTTTTAACAATCTTTCAGTCATATCACAGCGGCTGGAGCACCTAACAATGGATTCCTGGTTTTTTTCACACCAGTACTACCATTACATCCTTTCCTAGCCTCCAGCTGCTATCCCACATAGGTCTACGATTATCGACCCATTGGTGAGAGACAAATGCTGTTGAGTTGGAACAAAATATGTAGAAATCAAAGTGGAAGAAAAAAACTTACCTATCACCCCAGTAAATGAGTTTTTTATCTGAATCCAGTGTCAGGCCTTCTGGGAATTTGGTATAATCATTCAGGGGTATAGCATTCACATCACCATTTCTTCCTGAAAGTGTACTTCGACCAAAGGACTTGCCTAAACCATTTCCCCAAAACAGCAAACTGCAATGTAGGTTAAAATAAGCATGATGTCTTGGTAAACTATGATAAGAGATATGAAAAAAAATATTACCCAAACAATTGCCATTTGCTCTAAAGCCCTGACCTGAGTCATTTACTGCAAAAGTAAAAAAAGTGCAAGTATCAAAGTATATTCCTTCAAGAGACCAAATATAACAATAAGGCTCTCACAAAACTTGTAAAACATCCAAGTCAGAAATGTAGTCTCTGACTTGTTTACAAGGTTATCCATTGATTTGACTTACTGACCTATATTTTGATCTTACATCATATCAAAATAAAATAATCTAAATATCTTCTTGAAAAAAATCTTCTTGAAACAAAACCTCTCACAAATTTCAAGTCACTTGAGCTAAGAAAAGAAGCCTCAAGAGAGCACACTAGATATTTGTATGAATCTACTCGGTGACTTTTTTTGTGCGTTTGTGAGTGACTTTATACTGGACTAATCAAAGATATTAAGGAGTCAAAAATTCTGAATAGATATCAGGACATATGAGCATAAATGACTTTTGGTTTCTATTGGACAAAATATAAATTACTAAAGTTTCACCTGATGACTTACTTTTTTACCATAAGTGTTCCAATATCAAACTTATATAAGATATTATTGAGACAAACATTTTGACCAAATACAAAGACATGGGGTAAAGGTAAATATTGGCCCATTTAGTCCAAATCTTTAAGACAGAACATCTCAATGGTGACGCATTGAATCTTTCAACTAATGAAACATAAAAACACTTATCAATTGGACATACGACCTTGCTGCTGTACTTTCTCTGGTAACACCTTGGCTTAATCTAGAGTACTATTTGGCCTACTGATGCCTGAAACCAACTATTTCATGTGCAAGTGTTTGAAAAAAAATTACATTAAAATATAAAAATGCATACATTTGGTTTAATAAAGATGGATATTTTCAGAAATTACTGTTTTCCTAAAAAGCCTTTGGGGGTAACCAAAAGCTCAAGTTACAATGTTGTGCTTTCTTATGACAATAAGTTTACAAAAAGTAGGAATGGAATTTGTGTGTCCAAAGTATCAAAAAATTCATAACATTGGTGCACTTTTGTGTTGGACACTGCCACAATTAATGATGTTGGCTTTCAAGCCACAGGATAGGTTTTTCTCTTTTCATGTGCATGATATATATACATTGCAATATTTCTAAGTTCACTTTCATTTTTTCTAGTCATAATTATTCTGAATTTGTATAATGTTGGTGGATTAAAGTACTTTTCCTTGATATAAGAACATCGAATATCAAAATAAAGTGGACAAACTAATAGAAAGAGATACATATCTTCAATTTGATTTTTAAAATGAAAACAAAAGCATTGATCAGCATCTATATAATCATAACGACCTTGTTCAATGAAAAGTTGCAAAAATCCTGTTCTGGAACATGCAAGTGACTTTCAAAATTTATAGATGTTTAAAATTTCTAGATAAGGTTTGTACTCAAGTGTAACTTTAAAATCTTTATATAAAACTAGTTTTGACTGAGTGCGCAGCGTTTATTCCTCCATATCTGCAAATACTGGTCACCCAGTCTCTGCATTATACTGAGATACAAAATGTTTACCATTTGGTACACCTTGGTTCTCCTATGCATATCCGAACCCATTGTCATACAAATTTTTCTTTAGTTTTGAAACCCAGTTTTCATGTCCAAGAGAGTCATATAACTTCAGCATATTGTAGCATTTTTTAAGATATCTATGGTTTGGCATATTTAATATTGATAACCAATATTTTACAACCCTTTTACACATGTAAATATGTACAGGAAGTCGCCCACATTCTCCAATAACTGCAGCATCTGGTGTATTAACTGGTACATTCAAAAAACTTTTACAAGCATATTTATGAACAATTTCTACACAATCAAATTGTTGCATCCCCCAAATTTCAGAACCATAAAACAATTTTCGTATCAAAAATTCTGAAAAAAGTCTTACCTTAGCTAGGCATTAGCATTTTCATAGAATCGCTTAGCTTTCAAAGAATTATATTCTGCCATTTTGAATGTAGCCAAACTCAGAGTAAAAAGGACTCCAACATAAGTAAAGCAATTAACACATTCAATAATATTATTTGAATATTACCATTTATCTGTATTTGACAACCTACCCCCATTTCTAAAAACGACTACTTTAGTTTTTGAAACATTAAACTCTAGCTTCCAGTTCTCACAATATGTAATACAATAAATTTAAATGTTTTTGATGACCAATATGAGTGTCTGAAAGGAACGCAATGTCATCTGCAAACATTAACAGAAAAATTTTGATGAGTTCTGGATTTAATTGGATGCCTTTCATTCCACTCTCATTAATTGTATCATTTAGCTCATTAATAAATAGAATGTATAAAAAAGAAATCAATGGACATCCTTGTCTAAGTCCTACCAGACAATTGATGACATTACTGATGTCACTTTTATTTCGAATTACAGTTTTAACTGAGTTATAAATAGACTTCATAGCAACTAAAAGGTTATCATTTATTCTCTGTGAAATAAGTGAAGCGTAAAGTTTGTTTCTATTAACTGAATCAAATGCCTTTTTAAAATTGATAAAAGCTACGCAAAAGTTTTTACGTTTCATACACAGATATTTACTTATAATTGCATTCAAAATGAAAGCGTTGTCAATAGTAGAGTACTGTGCTCTGAATCCAGCTTGAGATTGAGAAATACAGTCATATAATTGAGCATAAAATGTTTAACGTTTAGTTAGAACGTGAATATAAATTTTACAAAAAAATATCTTTAAGGGAAATGCCTCAAACATTATCGGGATTATTTTTGTCACCTTTCTTATGAACTGGAATTGTTACAGAAGTCGACCATTTCTCGGGAAACTCTCTGGTATCATGTATACTATTAAAGTCAGCCCGATTAGCTCAGTTGGTAGAGCACTTGACTTCAAACCTCAAGATCACGGGTTCGAGCCCTGGGCTGACCATATCAACTAACTAACTAATTGTCTTTCAGATGAGACGTTAAACCGAGGCCCTGTGTGAAGATGCTATCCATCGAGCACGTTAAAGAACCAGGCGGGGCTCTCAGTAGTTTCGTCCTGTATCCTTGCCCTATCCCCCGTAACAACTAACCGTCTTCTGGGGGCGTCGCTCATATGGGCATGTGCTACGGTAGCGACGATAAATAAACGGAAATACAAACATACTATCAAAAATACGTCTTATATAAGGAAGCAAAATGAGCATTCTGTGTATAGAATGGTCAGCAACTAATGTACCTCCTGTAGCTTTATTGGGTTCAGTGATTGAACAGCATTCATAATTTCATTATCTGTGATTTCTCGATTTGATATAGAATCACGAATTTCACAATTGTCATGAAGGTCAATATTGACCAATGTATTGTTTACTTCTCCCTCTGATTCATGATCATTTACTGTAAACAAATTTTCAAAATAATCATGCCATTGCTGTGTAGTAATATTGGACGTGTTGCTCTTTTTGTGTGTTACTGATTTTATAAGCGTCTAAAATTTTTTTGAGTTATTGATTGAATGTTCTAACGACTTTGGCATTTTTATCCTATATTCATACCTTTTGTATCTACAATTAATTTTGTATTCCCTTTAGCACTTATGTAAATATTTAAATTGTTTACATTTTTTACAATCTTGATCATACAATTGATTTACATTCTGTTTATTGTTACTTTGAACATTTCTTTTAGATAACATAGATGTCAAAGAAGCATTTATCAACTTGTTTTCTAATATTTCAATTACTTCATTTATCGAGTCACTTTTATCAATTTTTATATCTATTACGTCAAACTCACCATCATGAATCTGTTTAAGGATATCATTTTTATATTCTATGTTTGAATGTTCATTAAAATTGAAAATAATTCTTTTATCATCATTGGAGGAAGTATGTGAAGTAGCATTGGTTCCATTATATGTTGAGTTATCAGTACTTACTGGTGCATCACCTATAACTTTGGCTTTAAAAGACATTTCAATCGGTAAATGGTCACAATCAGAACATTCATTCACATTAAAATCTAGGATGTTTTCATATATATCTGTAGATACCATAAAATAGTCAATTACACTACAACCTTGCAGTCCAATAAAAGTATAGTTACCTGCAAATTTATCACTCCCTGTTCTACCATTAAGATCAACAATGTCATGTGTTTTGCAAAATTTCAATAACTTCCTGCCAAAGCCATTGATTTTTGCATCACATGTGATTCTCTTTGGTATTTCTTTGATTTGATATACATCAAAATATTCATCATTTCCTTACTCATATCTTTAATAATCTAATTGCTCATTTTCATTGCCAATTCTACTGTTAAAATCACCTGTCAAAATGAAACATGAGCCAGGGTATTCCATCAATGATGTGCTCGCAAATGTCAATACCCTGTTCATTAACATGATAATAAAGGGTTGAGCCCTCCGGTGGTAAGTATAAATAACCACATATAATATCATTTTCCAAACAAAATAAAGAATGGTCAATTTGTAAAAATGTACCAAATTCAAATTGACATTTAATTCTTTTGATAAATCTACTTAATTTGTTCTTAACAAGCACACATACGCCACACATATGTCTACTATACTTTTTAAATCGTTTGCTAGAACATACATGAAAGTTGTATTCAATATCAGAGTTTAGTGCTTCATTAACCTCTTCTAACCATATCTCTGTTAAACCTTTTATATCAAAGGAAGTGAGGAAATTACAAAAACTGTGATCATCAAACTTATCTTTTAGATAAGACACAAAATTAGGTTTAGAACTAATAGAACTACTTATTTGGCCTTGATCTTTATCCTATGCCTGAAATGAGCCATCAGGACCATCATCTGGATGATCATTTCCGGTAAAGTCAGTATCCATTGCTTTATCTCCTTCACCAACCTGGTCTACCTGGTCTGTAACTTTAAATGAAGATCTAGCCTGCTTGAATATTCTAGTATTATGAGTTTCTACAGCTTTGTCACGCTTGTACAACACTCCATTCTTATAATAACCTGTTAAACCCCTAGCATGTAAGGCTTTCAACTTTGAACGTTGGTGAGGAGTTTATTCATTGGATATCTTTATACCAGTTTCACGCAGAAGATCTAAAAAATCATATTAGTAAGTCAGATCACATGAAAGAAGAATTTAGGACATGAACAATCAGTATGTTAATGATTTATTGAGCTGAGTACACGAAAGAATTGCAGCAATATAACCCGAATTCGCTATTTTGACCGATGTGGTATATAAAATTGTATTGGTATCTTAATTCTATCTAGTGAATAAGGGTTACACTAGTATATAGAAATTCTAGCAAGAAATCAATAAAACCCCACAACTGGGTACACTCTGATGAGAATATGCAGCATGTAAGCAACCAAAAAAACTGCTGCAAGAACACCCTTTGCCCAAAAACTATTCCTTGCTCATATCTAGATATTTTTTTATCTGAATTTTTCTGCAGACCAGGAGAACTAATTTCTGTAAAGGTCAATCGTGATGGAAAATGACATATCAAATGACATACATGCCGAGATCAGGAGATGTCATATGTATGTGTATTTCAAAGATTTGACCAAGTGACCTACTGTTTGATCCCATATAATTAAATATCAGTCTCATATGAGGAATAAATCAGACAATCATTCTGACTAAGATTCAAGACATTTTAGCAGAAACCAGAGTGTTGATAGATGACTTACACACTTATATTACATAAGGTTACCATTGGCACTTTGCAGGTAAGCTGTAATTCAAATTATAATCACAACTTTTCGAAAAATACTATATAATATGGCTTTTCAAAGTACAACAATTTGAAAAAATATCAGAGCAAATGTATTGTAGTCAGCCTTGACCTACAGGCTGACTTATTGACCTGATCCAGAACTTTATATAACATATAAACCCGATGACACATCAGCAATTATCGTTCACATACACAAATATATAAGCTGTAACATTACACAAGAGGCAAAAAAATGGCCCTGAATTGTTCACCTGAAAATTATTTCATTATAATTTCACCCCTGCCATCCCCACATTTTATAATCAAAATTTCATAAACAAATTTGAAAATGGTCACTTAAAGATAATTTTTGTCAAGTGTGGTACAAATAGGCCAAGTGGTTAAGGTGGAGAAAATTTTGAATAATTTTTTGAAAGATTTCTCTCCTGTCTTGCCATGCCCCAGTTTTTTCACAAATAAAGATTTCACTAGCAAATTTGAAAAGGGTCACGAAAGGAACATTCTTGCCAAGCTGGTCCAAATTTGCTCACTGGCTGAGGAGAAGACATTTAAAGAATTAAATTATGATTCCCCTTGGACTGATAAGTAAGCCCTGTGCACCATGTCTCAATTTTTAAAAAAAAATCATTATATAACATTTTCTATTGGCATGTGTTTTACATGTACATTTGATTAACTTCAAATATCATAGGACAACCAATAAAATTTGATTGATTGATTGATTTAAAAAATACACAAGTTTTAAATCATCTTTTCTAGAAATGATTCAGATTTTGGTGGTAATGCTCCAAACATCTAACTAACTCTATAATTACTTGAAACCTGTTGCCTTATTTCTGATATAGTGTGTACATACTTGAAAACATTAAGAAGAGCTATTAAATTCATGGATATTGAATTTCATTGTCATGTCTGAGAAGTTGCATAAAATGCTGCAATCGTTAGCAAAGGATTAGATACATTCAACATGGCACCTTTACCTTACCGATACATGTTGTGTTTTAATAAAATTATAAGATCATATGCAAAGTTACATAATGTATATGCTGCTGGTAAACTATGGATAGTAGATCTATGTTTGTCAATGGTCTTGGTACTGACTATTATTTCCAGATATTATGATTGTATGAATTACAAGACTCTGAGAAATGGTGAAACAAAATATCTGCATATTTTGAAGTAACAAGGATGCCATCAAAATTTTTCCTTACAATTTATCCCTTTCCTGATTAATTCCTGTTTCTTATGTCCCTGTGATTTCATAATTGAGAAAACAGCAATTTCTTTTTTTTACAATATTTTCTACCCTACTGAAAGGTTATTTTTCAAGTTAAATTCACTTTAAATCTTTGTCTGTAAAACCTTTGCATTTGGACAGGTCTAAGATTTTGCAAAATAGGAAAGGGTTAAACCATTTACTACGCTGTTTCTTTTAGTGAATATATCAATTCTTTGTAGAGTGGTTTTGCGTAACATCAGTTTTATCATACACCTACCAAATTTACTTATGATATATTGATAGCATGCCTACAAAATCATAATGTGCAAAAAAATAACTGGTATTATACATGTGCCGAACTGATATGATATGGTTTGATAAAATCATTTCCCCAGTAACATCACTCCAAGATAAGCAATATTGTAATTGAAAATGCTTGATCTTACACAAATTTTGTTAGCTTCTTTTTATCTTTTATAGTTAAAAATTGTTGGTACATAATAAATGGAGCAGTATGATTTAGAAGTGATACAAAGCCCTGTATTTGATTTTTGATGCATAGAAAAATTTGATATATCACTCAACCTTTGGTCAAAATTTTCCTAGGCAGCTTAAACTCAATACAATATTTGTTATCACAACTACAACATAATATTCCCTATCACCATGATCAACTAGTCGTGGAGAAAACTCTCTTTCAAATCCAGATATTAGATGATTAGTAAGCCTGACACAATCAGGGCAATAAACTGTCATTTATTTTCTGAAACAGTGATTTGGAATTTGCATCTTCAAAGATAGTTTGTAAAAACTAGAGGCGCTTGAGCGACTTCCTTGCTCCATCGGCCTGAAAAATTTGGTTGTTATTGAAACAGTGCCTACATCTAAGCTGAGTGGAATATTGTTAGGAGTCTTCATGCTTTCTATAGATTATATACAATCATGGTATTATGCCATTTTCAAAATGTACAGCTGTTTCAAGGAGACAGGTTTTGAAAATAATAAATGGAACCTAACTGGGCCAGACATAATGTTGTGTTACATCTTATACAGTATTAAATTTAGATAGCAAATTTACAACCTACAAGTACATGTATCTTTGAACATGTCACTTTATTATTTTCAAAACTTCAACAGGCTGGCAAATAAGGCAATAAATTTGAAAGTATGGTAAGGGAACATTATATATTTATTGTTATCTTTCCTATCTGTTTTATCTAACAGCCTTCAAACCTAATTACTTCAAATATAAATTATCGTTTGCAACATCTTTCAATTTGGACCAGTCAGAAATTTGGTTGTTTGGAAATGGGTTAAATGATTTTAAGATAATATTTATTTGCTTTGCATTATTTCCTAACTTAGGCATTTTATTATATTTATATCAATTATCAATTCAATATCAATTTATAGAGAGATTTCCATAATTTTCTTTCACCAATCTTTGTTTATCAGGTCAATCCTTACAAAAAAGGTAAGGTGTAACAATGTACATGAATAATATTACCCTCTAATAGGATCCACAGCAATTCCTTGGGGTCTGTTTAATCCAGTGAACAGTGTTTTATATGCTGTATTGTCCATAGACTTGCCACCTTTTTTGACATGGATTTCCCCTCTCAGTGGTTGGGTATAATACACATTGTGATTTACCCAGTCTACTGCAATCTGCAATGGAAAAATAGGTGTTGTGTTAGTCAACATTTAAATACTTTTCTTGTTGACTGAAAGACAAGTCGTAGTGAGGTGACGCAGTGGTGTAATTTTGAATTGATGATAAATGGGGGACCTATTTTCTAAAGATTCAAGCATTTACTGTAAATCGGGTAATTTGCGCATCGTTTTATTTTCGAGTGAGCAGGACCTGAAGATTTATTAGCAAGTTCATGAATTTGCAAGCAGCCATATGGTACTTCAGTAATTTCCGAAAGTATTCTCAGGGAATACAACAGTGACGAAAAAATCAATATACGATTCGATACTGACCTACAAATAGAGTGTCTACTAGTAATTCATTTTAAGAACATTTGTAATGAAATAAAATACCTATTCTCTAACCTCTTAGTATAAAGATTTCTCTTCTCTGAAATCGTTCTAAGATCACAAATTATGCATTAAAATCTAATTTTGGAAAGAGTTGAAAAAGACATTTAATGTATAATATTTAAAGCACAGACCCATCAAATTATCAATACGATAATAGTCTTACCAAACTGTCAATGGTAAAATAATTACATGCCATGTCAAAACAGTTTTAATTGATTTATTTCAAATCCTGTGCTTTCAATTTGTTGAAAGGTTGTAAAAGTCTAAGCAATAGAGAGTCAGTTACAACTGTTTAGCTCCTTGTTGTCTAATTGTTGCCTAGAATTTTATCACTTTGTCTTCTTACCATTGTTATGTTTGTATAGCTAATTTCAATACTCTAAATTGACTAATTTGTCATATAATTTTGTGGAGTGTTAATGATTCCTCCAGTTCTAAAACTGATTTATTCTTTGTTGTTTTTTACACTGAGGAGATATTCCCCATTTTGAATGAAATAAAGTGGAATGATGCCGAAATAGGTAAATATTTTGTTATTTGATCTTTGTCAGTCCCCAGCTTACTTCAGACCTCTCCGTATTTTTCTGAACAAAGTGGTCTAATTTAAGTGAAATTCTTGAATTTGTGAGCTCGTTTTATCGCTAGCGAACGATATGGTAGGGAGATTGGGGTCCCATATAGGGAGATCAGCGCACCTTAAGAATCAGTTAAAATGTCACAAACTCATCATTATTCTTGCATTCTTAATAAATCAGGTTGTTGTTGTTTTTATTGTTGATGTCTTTTTTTAACTTTAATCATGGAATGTTGTTGCAAAAGATTTCTTCCATTTGATAAATTTGATTATTTACTTTTTTGGGGGAGGGAGGCAGGCAAAACTTTGATTTCAGAAACAACTTCTGGTAAAAGTATCTGTAGATTTACTCTAAATAATAGGGAGGGCAGGCTGACATGATGCACCTTAGCATGGTCTGCTATATATTTCACAGAACTTACATAGAATTGACTCATTTCAACATTTTTTTATTTTTCACTTAAGAGATGAAGAGAATATTTTTTGTTTTCATGGAGGTATGAACTGAAAAACCTAATCACACTGTATGAATACGTGAAGCGGATTCATACATTGTGTGATTAGGTTTTTTGGTTCATACCTCCATGAAAACAAAAATATTGTCTTCATTTCTTATAATTAAATAGTATCGAGCGAAAAAAGCAAAAAAACTACATCTTTTGATACATTTTTGTATGGGACTACAGGGTTTTCCCTAGACTTTCAAAACAGGGGGTCATTTTGCCACATTATGACCCCTATCAAATAAGATAAAGAAGGCTGGCTAGCTATTTTGGGGGTCATTCCTTAAAATTGGGGGTCCAAATTCAAAGAAGGAAAGGGTCAAGGAAAACCCTGGGACTATTTTGTGTGGAAGCATACAAAATCGCTGCGTGCTCAAAATTTTGTTCATGGAGTTATGAATAATTTTTTTTCGACCAATTAAAACGCTTGTTTTTGATAGACGAAACTAGAAATTAAATTATATTACTATACACCTTTCACACCTAGAAACAAATGAGATGAATGTGGCAACAACTGTTATACAAATGAAACTCATAATAAGAATACAAACGAGCTTAGTAGTTTATTTTTTAGACTCTTAGATCACTTAAGAGATGAAGAGAATATTTTTTGTTTTCATGGAGGTATGAACAGAAAAACCTAATCACACTGTATGAATACGCGAAGCGGATTCATACATCGTGTGATTAGGTTTTTCGGTTCATACCTCCATGAAAACAAAAAAATATTCTCTTCATTTCTTATAATTTAATAGCATTGAGCGAAAAATGCAACAACTTAACAAATGTTGATACTATTTTGTAGTGAACTATTTTGTGCGGAAGCATTCAAAATGGCTGTGTACTCAAAATTTTGTTCATGGAGGTATGAATTAAATTTTTCGACCAATCAGATCGCTCGTTTTTGATAGAAGAAACTAACAATTAAATTATAAGTTAATGATATACTTATTACCAAAGCTCTACACAATACATTTCAGGAGAAGATTTTTAAAGATTTCTTTGTTAATTCCAAATGTTAATTGAAGGATTGCACAACATAGGGCAAATTTTCAATGAATAGTAATTCTTTGGATATTTTGGTAGAAGGTCATAATACAAGGTCTATGATATAAACCGAATACCAAAGCTCATTGCCTTATAGTCTAGGGGTAGAAGATTTTTTAAAAATTTCCAACTGTATTTCTATGTAAAATCAGTCATTGAACAAAAAAGGGTTATTTTTAAGAGTAGAGTAATTCTTTGAAGTTAAGGGTCACTAGATGTCAAATATCAAAGCTGTAAGCAATTAGGCTTGGGAAAAGAAGCAGTGTTCGTTCTAGGATTTGAAATGTGTGGGGGAGTTTTCAGTGCAAAATCTACACAACTAAGAAATCATTGATAATTTATGCTCTTTATTAATCGAAAAAAAAGTCCCAAACCAATGTTGAAATATGGGGGATCTTTGAGTCCCCAAATCCCCCTGCCTAGAATAAAGACTGAAGAAGTGGGGGAGGGGGGTCAACCTGTTGCGATGGCAACCAGAGTTCTTCATGGATTTCAATTCATTGAAGTATCTTGAGAGACCATGACCTAAGAATCACAAATGTAAAGTTTGAGTAAAAAATGATTTTTAAAAGATTTCTACTTTAGTTGCTATGGTAACCTGAGAGTTCTTCATGAAAAATTATTGATCAAGAGAATCTGTAAGAGATCCATCTAAGGAACAATCCTATGAATCTGACCAGTACTTTCTGAGAAGACTTTTTAGAAAAAAAAATATACAGTGGAGTACGCACAGATGCATAACACACACAACAGAAAGCAGTTAATACACTTTTATACAACCCTCAAAATAAAAGCTTTGGAAAACATTTTAGATAATGAAGAAATTTCTTGTTACATGCAATTTCTTCATTATCCACAATGATTACCTACCCCAAAAGACAAAAAATTAAATAAGTTCATCAACTTTGATTTGTCATCTGCAACTTCTTTGAATTTGGACTAGTCTAAAATTTGTTGAGTGGTAAATGGGTTAAGCTAAAACGAAACTAGACAACTTCCTTTGAGAAGGAAAAGTTCTCTTTTTCCAACACTTTGAAATATCCTCTGTGGTACTTATTCATTAATCAACATGCACTTAAAATGTTTCAGGTGAAGAGTTCTCCCAATTTTTAAATAGTACAAAATTAGTAAACGTTCAGTCCTCAGGACGACCCCTTAGGCCTATGATTTGAGGAACCATTGGAGCACTAATTGTAAGTATAGGAATCACTAAATGTGATTATATCCCCCACCAGCACATTGTCACAAAAACAATCCTTATCATACAAAGCAAATAATTCAGTATAAAAGTTGGTTATAAGGTAATGCAAGAGCAAAGATGGTAAGTTTGAGTTCAGAGCATGCAATACTGTGGGATTATTGCCCCATAACTGATTGATAGAATGGGGCTTAACGCCACTTTTAACAGTATTTCAGTCATATCCTTGGAGCACCTTACAATGGATTCCTTGTATTTCTCACACAAGTACTACCACTTCATCCTTTCCTAGCCTCCAGCTACTATCCAACTTAGGTTAACTATTATCCACCTATGGTGAGAGACAAATGTCAGAATGGATATGTGCCCCTGCCGGGTAGCAAACCTATGACATCCAATGGTTGAAGATTAGGAGTCTGACGCGCTGCAGACTGCGCTCTGCCCCATGATGCAACAAATTCCAAGATCAAGGGGAGATAATCAGGGAACTGCTGATAGTAAGATCATCATAATAGCATAATCAAATTTAAGTGCACATAAAACTACCGGAGTGTTGCAGCAGGCATCAATATATAAGCAAAATTTACACAGGTTCAAGGGACATAATTCATCAAACAAGTATTTCCATGATAAATTTTCAAATTACAGGAATATTATTATTGAGTTGAGTTCAGTGTATTCAATCCTGCAAGTTTATTGCCATGCACAATAATTCTGACAAATTCATAATATGAAGGGAAGGTAATTCAGCACCACAAATTAGTGGGAAGTATTTTTTTTGACAGAGTGCATTCTGGTTCTAACACTATGGGAGAATTTGTAACAGAGTCATTATAAAATTAAGTAAAATTTGCAAGTTCTAGGGGAGATAATTCAACAACCAATAAAAAGTACTGTCATGAAAATTTCACCTACTTGTTACTCTGTGTGTAAATTTGGGCTGAGTACATGCAAAACTATTGGAGAAATGCTCCAGACAGTAATAAATTAGTAAAATTTACCAGTTCAAGAGGAGATAATTTAGCAATAAATGATAGTATGGCAATGAAATTTTCACATTCACAACTTTAAACTACCAGTTACCTTGTGTTTAAATTTCAGTTTAGTGAATGTAATACCATAAGAGAAATGCTCCAAACAGCAATAAAACCGAAAAGAGAAATGCTCAAGACAGCAGTAATTTAGTAAAATTTATGTGTTTAAGGGGAGATAATTTAATAACCAATGAGAGAAGGGGCTTGAAAATAGGAGGTGCATAGCTCCATGTGGAGGTAAACATTATGTGTCAATTTCAGAGCTGTACCTGCAATAGGGTAGGAGAAAAGCTGTGGAAAAAATCCATAGAGGGATGGACGAACAACCATGGCAATTCCAGTATGATATTAGCATGTCTAGCAAAAAACAGATCCCCACCAATTGACAGAACACTGGCCATGGTCACTGACTCCATCAACATGTTCCATTTAAATATTAAACGGCATTATTTTTTTATTTTTTGTGGTTAATTTAAATTTGGTTCAAATTGGTCAAATGGTTTGGGAGAAGATGTTGTTTAAAGAAAATATTGACAGTCGACGGCCAGCACCCAACAAAAGGTGATCACAATAGCTCACTCAGGTGAGCTAAAAAGGCAATGCTTGGTGAAACCAAAAGATAACATATTTATCCGATGAACTCTGGTTCCATTACTGATGACTATGAATGTTAAAATTTGGCGTTAAAGGTGACATATATTTTTGCTTCTTTTCTTTCTTTTTCTAATTTCAGGTGTATGAACTGTCTTTTTTTTTTTCAAAATAAGATTAATCCCCTTCTTTAAATTATCTGAAAGTACTTAAGTTAAAAATCTATAATGGTAGTAATTTTCAAATTTCAATAAATCTTGACATGGTATTGGCAACTCCTTCATGGTCTTAGATTTGGATGTCTGATTATTGGGTCACTAAAGGTGGATGTACTCACCATAACCCATTCCTTATCAGTGTCACTCTGGTACTCAGAAGCATTCATTTTGTCAAGGACCATATCTGTTGTGAAGTTTTCTAACAGTTGAATATCCTTGGTGGTGTAGGAGTAATAGTACAGCTCCTTGCGCTCATAGTCTGCATCACAGGAGATGATAATTTCGAAGTAGTCCTACCAGTAAAAATAGGAGAGTAATAATTGAGTAATTGTGTCTTTGCTTTTTTGGCCATGATATAAATATATCTTGATCCATATATTGATCAACCTTCTATAATCACTCACACACTTTCAATTTTGTCAATCATCTGAGAATTTGGTTTGTTTGTTTGTTTGTTTGAATGGTGTTTTATGCAGCTTTCAACAATCTTTCAGTTATATCGTGGCGGCTGGAGCACCTAACAATGGAATCCTGGTATTTCTCACAACTGTACTACCATTACATCCTTTCCTAGCCTCCAGCTGCTATCCCACATAGGTCTACTATTATTGACCCATTGGTGAGAGACAAATAGTCGGAAAGGATGAGTGCCGCCATTGGGGATTGAACCCAGGACCTCTAGATTGACAGTACGACGCGCTAACAACTGCACTATGACCTCTGAGAATTTTGACCAGTCTAAAGTTTCATCATTTGATCATTGGTTAAAACATGTAAAGGCTGGTGACAAGAGAAAGTGACTAAACTGAAAATATAACAAATAAGAGAAAATTTGCTTAGTATAATCTTTGTCATTTATTATCATGATACCCTTTGCTGCACTGGTTTGAAACAAGGTTGTACCGTTTAAATTTGCATCAAATTCATAAATTTTATCTCAAAGTGTTGTGTTGTAACAATAAGAAAATAGGCTATACTTACACCAAAGTTGAAACCCTTGTAGTCCTCTGTAGTGAGGTTGTTAGCATCCATGTTTGAAAGATTTCCAGTCATTGCTATGATGTCCTTAAACTCTGTGTAATCTGTGCTAATGGCTGTGGCAGTAGCGATCAATGCTGGTGGTGAGATGTATGGCTCACTATTTGTGTGGTTGTCAGAATGAGTCTGGTTGTTGTCTGTAGTTGTGCTATTGTCTGTAATGCAGAGAGTGACCATGTCAGGTTCAGTCATGCTATAGAGACATGTTTTCACCCCAAGTTGTGTAGCCTAACCAAGGTTAGAATATTTCATTTTTAGATTTTCGGAATGCAGAAATTGAAGCTAAATAGATAATTTTCAATGACTTGTTATTGAATACATTGTGTTTAGATTTCAGTTCATTGAATGTAATAGATGTACTGTAAGAGAAATGCTCCAGACAACAGTAATTTAGTAAAATTTTTGTGTTCAAAGGGATATAATTCACCAACTATGATAGTATGGCCATCAGAATGTCACAAGTTTACATACACTACAAGTTACATTGTGTGTAAATTTGAGCTTAGTACTTGCAATACTATTAGAGAAATGCTCAAGACAATGAAAATTTAGTGAAATTTACAAGTTCAAGGTGAGAAAATTCAGCAACAAATGATAGTATGGCCAAGACAATTTCACAAACACAACTTAAGTGCTTTGTGTTTAAATATAACCTCATACCAACAGAGAACAAAAATGAGACCTCTTTTGAATCTCCTCGTGACATACTGGCCCATTGCCCACTGACCCTAAAAGTATCATTTTGGCAACTTTTTGTAGATCCATGGTCTTACTTATGTGATACTTAATGCAATAATTTAGATCCTTTTCAGCCTAAAGATTAGTCACAAAATTATTTTGAAAGCCGTTTCTGCCTAATACTCAGTGCAGAAAGGAACACTTGTACCGAGCCAGAATTTTCATTTCTGTTGCCATGACAATCTGAGTTTTATGTGACTCAATCCTAATAATTATTTATAAAGGATACCACTTTAGCAGCATTGTTACTGTCATTCAAAGAAACAATTCTGTATTTCTATAAACTGTTACAGTTGTCTGTCTACCTAATGACTGAGAATGAGAAACCAAGTAGCAGAATTTGGAGAAAAGATTAGAGTTCCATGGTTGTTATTTGCATGGGGTTTACCGCCTCTTTTAAACAATTCTTCATTCATATCGCGGAGGCTAGAGCACCAAATAATGGATTCCTGATATATTTCGCACCAGTACTACCAATACGTCCTTTCCTAGCCTCTGGCATCCTCACGAGTTAAGGGATATCGAAATCATCTTTTTCTCTAATATTAATAGTAAATAAGTAGAACGGTCGCCGCCCTTGGTACAAGATGAGCCTCCAGCTGCTATTCCACTTAGGTTTACGATTATCCATGCACCCATCGGTGAGAGACAAACGTCGGAAAGGATATGTTCCGCCGCCAGGGATGGAACCGATGAAACCCCATGCTTGGAAATTTATAAGACTGGTTAATTCAAAACATGTCTCAATCTCAAAGAAGAGTTGTCGTTCGTTACTCTCACCATTCCTGATCCTGGTATATTTTTAAAGTGGCAAACATTGTTAGAAAGGAAAAAATTGCCAGATGTAAGATTTTTACCCAGCTAAATTTCAAACTTTCATCATGCCGGCAGCTCTGTCTTCTTTCAATATGGACAAGATAAAAGTTTTGTGTTGATTCGAATTTCAAAATAAGGGTAAATTTATACTGGCAGAAAATTAAAGATAGATGCCAGATATGGTAGAAAACATTATTAGAAATATTTGTTACAACAAATTCTGCAGTGTTCTCTAGACCAGTAATTGTGGAAGTGTGGAATTGTGAACATTAAAACAAAGTATCCATTCATTGTAAATTTTTTGTGTTACCATTAAGGAAAGTAGTATGTAAAAACAGGCCTTTTCTATGAATTGCTTGGCTGAAGTGTTTTCCCTTTTTAGAGAAAACCTGGAGAAATGTCGTAGCTTTTTTAGCCTTGTCTGCATAGGTAAAGGCAAAGGCATTTAAACTTAAAACAGAAAGAAGGCGCGTAAATAAGGGACAAAAAGAAGGCACCTAAATTTAAGACAGAAGAAAATGGGACAGTGATTTGGATCTTGCAGTGTTTTTGGTCAGATTTAAATGAGATAAGAGAATATATAACAGTTTTGGGTTCAAGATAATTGGACATTCGCCTGATCACTTCACGGATAGCGACTGTCAGTCAATAAATTGATAGACCAATCAAAGTTTTATATAGACCAGAAGTCAACTCCGACATTGGTCTACATTTATGTGAAGCATATTTGTTGGTGTTAATATTAAATCGTTAAATGTTGAATAACTACAACTTATTCAATCTGTTATTTCAACATCTAACTCATTACCAGACGACAAAATTTTAGACTAGTCCGAATTCAAAGAAGTCGCAGACGAAAAATTCTAGAAAATTTACTTTTAATAATCTCTGTCTTTTGCTTGTAACAAGCAAAATTCTTCATTTTCCATATTGTTTTCCAAAGTTTTTCTTTCTTAGGGTCGTCAAAAAGCTTCATTGTGTTTGAGTGGGTCACGGTTAAAGCTGCATGTACGAAGTTTGGGTCAACAACCAACCATTTTGATTCTGTGTTGTCTGTTACTAGCCATAAATTTTGCAAATAACCTTACTTTTTAATCCAAAGTACATCAGTGGGCGTGGTCAGTAATCCGTCGATTAACGGATCGCCTATCAAACCAACTGACCTTCTCCTTGACAGTCAACCAGTCTATTTCTGTGAAGCATTTTTGTTGGTGTGGCGACTTAGCTTATCAAATCTTAATAAAATGACCGAAGGTCATGGTGACCTATTGCAATCGTGTTTCGTCTTTCGTCATCCGTCGTGCGTAACTTTTTACATTTCGAATTCTTCTCAAGAACCCTTTGGCGGATTTCAACCGATCTTGACAGGAAGCTTCTCCATTGGAAGGTATTTCAGATTCGTAGACGTCATGGAGTTACCTCCCCTGGGGGGGGGGGCATAAGCGCCAAAAAGGGGCAAAAAGGGTACATCTTTAAAAACCTCCTTGTCATGAACCGGCAGTTAAATGGAATCACTTTTTGTATTAAGAGTATGTCAAGAAATTGCTAGACCATCGGCGCATTATGCTAGTGGTGAATTGGATTGATTGATTGATTGATTGATTGAATGGGGTTTAACGCCACTTTTAACAGTAGGTAAATTGGAACCAGAGGCTCCTCCTCTCGTTTGACAAATGAATTCAAGCATAATTCAACGACTCCCATTTTGCTTAGAATTAATGCGGCTTAAATTATAGTTGAAAAGAGGGAATTCAACAATTATATTATGACGCCCCCTCTCTCTCCATCTCTCCCTGTGTCTGTCTGTCTGCCTGTCAGGCTGTCATTCAGCGCGCATCTCTCCCTTTCTCGCTGTCCATTTCACTCTATACATTTTTCTTTTTATCTCTGTCTCTCTTCCCCTTTTTTCTGCTCATTAATATGTAAAATAAAATCAGTAAACTATTAGCTAAATGGAAAAGATAAAATCCAAATTGCGGCCCAGGGCTACCAATATTCTTGTAAGCTGCAGTAAAATGTTAGCACGATAATTAAGTTATTGTTTATCATAATGAGAAAGAATCGAAAACTTTCGTATTTATCGATCAACAATTTTAGCTGTGGGTATTTCAGGCTGAGAAAGGCCCTCATAATGTCTATATTACTTTACAGAAGGGAAAGCCAAGAGCTATTGATTGTTCCTTCTTTCTTTACCCCCTCTTAAAAGATCGGGACAAATTGTTGAACATTTGTCTGTCTATTAAAGACTTAACTCAAAGACGCATTCAATATTACTCAACGATACTTTGATCATTTCTGGTATGTAGGTAACTTAGATATATGTGCACCTGCTGATTACAAGTTTAACCTATTACCGCATAATAAGTTTTTAGACCATTCCGAATTGAAAGATGGTGTAGACAGCAATTTCAAGTTTTTGGAATATATTTGTTTATCTGGTTGAAAGCATCGGGATAATGAAGAAATTGCTTTTTTTTTCAAGAGTTGTTTAAAAATCGGGATTGTGTGGGCAAAGATGAAGGTCCATTATTGTGGGCATCATATATGTACATATATATATTTCTCTATACAGGATTGGAAGCACTATGGATAATGAAGAAACTGCTTGATACAAGCAATTTCTTCATTTTCCACAATGTCTTTCAAAGCTTTTCTTAAGAGGTGCGTAAAAAGCGGGATTCTGTGGGCATAGATTAAGGTCCATTTTTATGGGCATAATACCTTATATTGACTCACTTGGGGCCACAGCGTTTTTCATCTTTGTATACAATATTGTCTTCAAAAAGCTAAAAACAATGGATTGTCTATTGTATGGTAGAATATTGATTTGACAAATTCTGATAAGGCAATCTTATTCCATCAAATGCATATTGTTTTAAAGAATTATTTATATGGCTGACTCGTATAGTGCTAGCCTATAAGAAACGTATCTTTTTTTTTTTTCTTTTTTACAGAGAAATATTCGACGCTAAAACTCACAACGACAATATTTCTCAACTATTCAGAGGCGAGCGATTACAGTGCTGACAACACTTTGATCGAATAGTGGTGTAGTAAATCAAAGGACTGTAAGTCCTGAGAGCGGTTTTGCTGGCTTACTAGTAACCGCGCTCAATAATGCTAAATGTATCATCAAGATGAGTAAATAAATCCTACACCTAAGAGGGGTGAGCAGCTGGATGCCCGATAAGGATGTAGTGATAATACTTGTGTGAGAACTACCAGGAATCAATGGATCCAGCCGCCCCAATATAACTGAAATATTATTAAAAGTTGCGTTAAAACCCTATTCATTTAATCATGACCCTTTTACTGTTTACCGAAATCGATATTTTGATTTAACCACAACGTTTTCTTTAATATTAATTCATCAGTGCGTGAAAATGCGTGGTTGTGTGGTAAAAGGTTAAATGTTAAAAGGTATCGCAATCAAACATTCAATTCTTTTTGCGTTCAGCATATTATTACGTACTATACTGTTCGTTTCAAAGATAAAGTCGAATTCGAGAGGTAAAAGGGTGTTTTATTCGGTGGGGTTAAATAGGCACTTGATTCGCTACTATAACAGGGTTGTACCTTGTAGCATATACTTCGTACACGGGGTGTAAATTTGCTCAGTCCTGCCAGGTCAAAACTAACAGACAGGGTTGGGCGTTTATTTACTCCACTAACCACTGACCTAGTTTCGATTATGAAACGCGAGGAGATTATTTCTCTCATTTAGACACTTCATTAGATAATTTACTAATGATATATTTAGTCGAATTTTTAAACCATTTTCCTTGATATTCATGACTAAAAGGAGTCTGTTGGCATTCAGCAAGTATGTTATTTTCTTCACCAGCGATGAAACAAAATGGAGGCAATCACAAAGATTTTCACTTCAAGTTTATGAGCATGCGTCGAAATGAGTAGAAAATTCGTGAAAACTTGTTTCCGGTTGATCGATGTGAAATACCGGTTTTGTCCTACAAGACCGCTAAAAATGAAGTGGCTCCTTTCACAATAAACAGACTAAAATACCGCCTGGTATCCCGATCTACAGTGCCCGCATTAACGAAATTAGTACAGGCCTATTCAACAGAAACCACATCCGTTCTCAAATTTTGACATTCAAGCATTTTAGATCCTTCTAAAGCCAATTATGTAATACACCAGAATTTTAAGGTTACTCCAAAGCTAGACCATGTAGATATACCATACCGTCATGCTGCATAAAATCGTACGTTATTGTTCGGACCGATGTCAGCACTTGAAAAATATTTCATAAAACCAAGCAGTACAGGCCTTTTATCTCCCTAATCCCCTTAAAGTCATATTTGCCCTCCGAGGAAGAAAAAAAAAATGAAATAATATATCTCTTGTTTGGTCACTATAGCAAACAAGGGCCTTCTTAATATCGATATGCAAAAGCAGGTCATGAGTGGTGTTCTCTAGAAAAGGTATTTTTTTTTTGTTTTTCCTTGTCGATTTCAATTTTTGTTTGTTTACATTTTGAAATCGAGACGAATGCATCCGATTCTTCGCTAATCTTCGACATTGACTGTTACACTCTTAGACCTGTGCTGATGACTAATCAAAGGGCTGAAAGTACTGAGAAGTTTGAATGCGATAAAAGGGTCATAACTGTGGAATCCGGTTCAAATTCATTTATTACTTTCCGAGTAAGCCTCCCTCCTTTAAACTTAAGCCAGTATTCCCATTCGTCTACGTATGTGCGTGAATAACGCACAAAAACATAAATCCACATACAGAAATACAAAACTAGCATTGGATTAACCCATCCTAGACAGTGACGCTTTTAAATGACCCTCATTATGAAAGCTTTGGAAAACATTGTGGAAAATGAACATTCTCCTTTTGTTCAACTGTAATACATGAACTCCTTTTAGAATCTTGAAAACAGAGAACAACAGCTTCTACAAAAAGAAATTTACCTCGATGATTATTTGACCCTCAACTCGGCCAATTCTGTAACGATCATACTAAACTCACGTAGATTTTCACTTCAAGTTTATGAGTAGGCCCTATACGTGGACATTTGCGGAAATGCGCGGAAACTTGTTCCAGGGTGATCGATTTGAAATACCGATTTATACTTAGGAAAAAAGAATATTTAAAGCGCTGTGAGTAAAATTCTAAATAAAAAAGAGACGTTAACGTTATTGTAATGTTATTGTTTGCACATGGTAGTTTTGCCCTTTTCCTGAAAATTCCTATAATATGATGAAGGTAGTATCAAATTATCTTCGGTGCCCTGTAGTCGCGCGATTTCCTTATTCGTTATTCGGCTTTAGAACCGTAAAAATATTTAGTAAAAAGGACCATGCTGAAAGCTAGATGACACTTGTTAAAGGTTGGATGTGTTATTATTGATTTAAACTTATAAATAACGACATAATAAAGCGCAATTATTTATTAAATAAGTAGAAACCGGAAGTTGATATGTTTACGTTCTAGTTTTCAAAATCTTCTACTTTCGTTTTGCATCTATTTGATTTTTATCGAGTAAAAGCTGTAAATTCCACAATAATCACGTTTGCTTGATGCCTATGACCCCCCCCCCCCTCTTAATCGCTCTAGAATGTTTTAAAGCACTGGGCGTCGTGATAATGGTAAAAATGCATTTTCGACCTGAGCCATATTTGTAAACATTGCCTATCTATGGTCACATGATTACCACATGTCAGTTGAGATCACGTGATTACCAAACACGGGGAGGCGAATCGGAAAAATACAAATTACTGCGCAGATTATTACCTTATTTTTCAATAATCTAAAGCAAACTAAAGCATGTTTAAAAGTCTCTAAACGAATTTTTATATCATCCTTTACATGTGCCATATTATTGTCTTCGGCTACAACTAACTGATTGTCCGTGGCAAGTTTAGATGAGAAGTAACCCGAGGTGCATTCATATCTAAGAGATCACATGATATGTGTTATCAAAAAAAAACCCGAAATGAGATTGTCTTGTATTCATTTTGCGGTTTTGTTAAATCTAAGTTGGAATTGCTCCGTATTCCAACTTAAAAACAAGGTGCCAAATTGTCACAAGATACGCCCGTCACACTGCTTAATATTAACTGGGGGTTTGAATAGAACTGAGGTTATTTTGAATGAATTTTTGTTGTCAAACTAAGTATGAAAAACAAAAAAGGGCAATAACTCAAAAAATAGGCTAGGTAGAGTTATGGTTCTTTACACTGCACTCCCACTTGGTGAGATCTATCCATCCATGAAATTTCATGATTCTAGCTATTATACTTTTAGAGATATACTCCGGACAAGATTCAAGTATGAAAAACAACAAAGGGCAATAACTAAAAAAATAGGCCAGATAGAGTTATGGTTCTTATGCCCTGCATTCCTACTTGGTGAGCTCTATCCATCTATGAAGTTTCATGATTCTAGCTATTATACTTTTAGAGATATACTCTGGACAAGATTCAAGTATGAAAAACAACAAAGGGCAATAACTCAAAAAGTAGGCGAGGTAGAGTTATGGTTCTTGTGTACTGCACCCACCCCCTTGGTGAGATCTATACATCGATGAAGTTTCATGATCCTAGCTATAATACTTTTAGAGATATACTCTGGACAAGATTCAAGTATGAAAAACAACAAAGGGCAATAACTCAAAAATAGGCCAGGTAGAGTTATGGTTTTTGTACACTGCACTTCCACTTGGTGAGCTCTATCCATCCATGAAATTTCATGATTCTAGCTATTATACTTTTAGAGATATACTCCGGACAAGATTAAAGTATGAAAAACAACAAAGGGAAATAACTCAAAAAATAGGCCAGGTAGAGTTATGGTTCTTGTACACTGCACTCCCACTTGGTGAGCTCTATCCATCCATGAAATTTCATGATTTTAGCTATTATACTTTTAGAGATATACTCCGGACAAGATTCAAGTATGAATAACAACAAAGGGAAATAACTTAAAAAATAGACCAGGTAGAGTTATGGTTCTTGTGCACTGCACTCCCACTTGGTGAGCTCTTTCCATCCATGTAATTTCATGATTCTAGCTATTATACTTTAAGAGATATACTCCGGACAAGATTCAAGTATGAAAAACAACAAAGGGCAATAACTCAAAAAATAGACCAGGTAGAGTTATGGTTCTTGTGCACTGCACTCCCCCTTGGTGAGATCTATACACCCATAAAGTTTCATGATCCTAGCTATAATACTTTAAGAGATATACTCCGGACAAGATTCAAGTATGAAAAACAACAAAGGGCAATAACTCAAAAAATAGACCAGGTAGAGTTATGGTTCTTGTGCACTGCACTCCCCCTTGGTGAGATCCATACACCCATAAAGTTTTATGATCCTAGCTATTATACTTTTAGAGATATACTCCGGACAAGATTCAAGTATGAAAAACAACAAAGGGCAATAACTCAAAAAATAGACCAGGTAGAGTTATGGTTCTTGTGCACTGCACTCCCCCTTGGTGAGATCTATACACCCAAAAAGTTTCATGATCCTAGCTATAATACTTTTGGAGATATACTCCGGACAAGATTCAAGTATGAAAAACAACAAAGGGCAATAACTCAAAAAATAGGCCAGGTAGAGTTATGGTTCTTGTGCACTGCACTCCCCCTTGGTGAGATCTATACACCCATAAAGTTTCATGATCCTAGCTATAATACTTTTAGAGATATACTCCGGAAAAGATTCAAGTATGACAAACAACAAAGGGCAATAACTCAAAAAATAGGCCAGGTAGAGTTATGGTTCTTGTGCACTGCACTCCGTATTGATGTGAAGAATATAACTGCCAAGTTTAAAGTCAATCGGACTTACGGTGACAGAGTTATGCTCCGGACAAAGAAGTGGACACCGCCCGGACGCCCGGACGCCCGGACGACCGGACAACCGGACGCCCGGACGCCCGGACGCCCGGACACCACGGGTGATCCCATAATACGTCCCGTCTTCGACGGGCGTATAATTACTGACAATTTCGTTTATATCCGTGACCTATGGAGTTGAAATCTCGCGTGTGTCCAATTCTAACGAGGTAAGATCAGTAGATATACCGGTAATGTTTGGAAGCCCTGAATGACTGTGACTATATAAATTTCAGCTCGTGTGATTTAGACACATGTGATATTTTACAAAGCCCTCGCTTTGTCGCCCTGTAACGGATGACTGAAAATCTATAAAAAGGTACGACATTTAGGACGACAATACGACATCTAAGACGATAATTAATTATCGGTTCTATTTCTTCGCGAGGGTTTAAAATGTTGTATATATATTTGAGTTGAGAGACATGCGACAATTCGACAATGTCGAATGTTTTGACATACGAGATTGTTGTATTATCGCATGTCAATACATGCGACATTTAAGTGGCCGCTTTAGGACACCGTACCGTATGTTGAAATATATTCACTTTACATCAATTGAGCAACAAGTTCTTCCAACATTGACTAATCTCTCTCGATTCTTCTTCCTCGTGTATTCACCAATATTTGTGCCGATTGTGTTAGACAGTGACAGAACAAAGGTCGATGGCCGCTCCCGGAAATCGAACTCGGGACCTCTGGATCGGGAATCCGACGCTAAACCTCTCGGCAACGAACACCGCATTACTTGTTAGTGACACGACAATAGTGTCCAGTGATATAAACTTGTAGTTATCAGTTTATATACCCATTCCATCACATTCCCGATTTTTGACGCCAGAGTTCAAAATCCACATTTTTATACCCAAGAGAGAGAAGGGGAGAGAGAGAGAGAGGGGGGGGGGCCAAAAATATAAGTTCTACAAACTTAATTTTTTCATCTGTTTCTTCTTTGAATCTTTACTATTCTAAATTATTGTTGTCTTGGCATCAAAAAAGTGGTCGAATTTACACTTGACATGGATTAAATTACATGTTTTCAGCAGCCTGGTTTATGCGTCGAACTTTCTTTTCATGTCAGGATTAAAAAATTGTGTACGCCGCCACCGTGTATCATTTTATTTGCCGTTAGCCATGCAGGAATGTTTGGGCCAATGAAAACCAGGAGTTTCGACACTTTTTAAAAAGCTCCGAAGATAATTCACTTTATATATGAGCGCATGGGTGACATTTCCAACCACTACACGTGTGCCCCAAGTAACGACTCAGATCAGCCTGTGCATCCGCACAGTTTGATCATAGTCTTCACTCTGCGCTCGGTAGATAGATACTGACCCAAAGCTTCTTTAAACAATCAGCGAATATTCTAATTTCCCCAAATGGCTGTCCAGGGTGCTCAACGTGTGCGAGTCACGCACATGCGAAATGGTTGTAAATGTCACGAATAGGCTCATATGTTTTCTAGTTTTCAAAAGTATGTCGTCGTTAGGCGAGCAAAATGCCTTTAAATACAGCTTTATTTTTCGACGATATCAAAGTATCCGTTAATTTGTGTAACATATAGAAAAGAAGACAGAAGAATACATTTGATCGTTAATTTATATTTCGTATCATCATTTCTTAACTTAGAAGTTACAACATCAACAACACCCCCACATAATACATGATTAAAATAATTGGATTGATGTATGAATGAAAATGAACCAAAATTGTTTACCTAAAACAATGTCTCTCCTTTATGTAGATAGATGGAGAAAATGGCAGCAATTTGAAACCGTCAACCATTATGGGAAAAGAAAATACCATGTACAACAAAAGATGATACTGAACAAGTGTGTGTAGGTCCATAGGTCGATAGGTAACTGAGCAATCGTCCGGACAAGAAAAACTCAATAATACGGAGTAAAGTGGCTACAACTCATATATAAGAAGAAAGCCGCGCACAGCTACAGGTGATACAGAACAAGTGTGTGAAGTTTCATTCAAATCAGCCCAACGGTTTCTGAGCTTTCTTCCAGACACCAAAATGTCAAAATACCAAGAAAAATGGCGGCCATTTGAAAAAAATGAAAAAAAGAATAAAAAAAGAGAAAAATGTAATGCACACCTAGAGGTGATACTGAACAATTCATCAAAACCAGCCCAATGGTTAGTGAGCTTTTATCATGACATTAAATGTCTACTTGCGGAGTACAATGGTGGCTATTTTGGCGTCCGGACAAGAAGAGTCGGATGGACAGAAAGACAGATATTAGGACAGACAGACGGCGCTACAAAACAATATGTCTTCCTCAAAGTGGTGAGAAATAATAAATAGATGAACTTCAAAGGGCAGACAATAGGATATAACCGCCGCCTAAATTTTCCCTTTGACTGTACCCACATGCTATATGATATTTGATACTCAGTTCATTCAAATTTTAATGTTTTAAGATGAATTCAATACCTGTCACTGATACAGAATACAAACTTGTAACAAGAATTTTGATATTCTTTGAAGGAAAATAAAACTTCATATACCATCGTAGAAGATATCGGCGGGTAGTGACGTTTCGCTTAAACTGTTTAAACTACCTGTGCGCGAATGGTGTGACCAAGAACCAAAAAACGTCCTAAGAACTTCGAATGCTGTGACTCCTACTCAGCCTACACAGATCGGATCAACAAAACATCACTTTCATTATACCTTTATGTACTATCAGTTTTTAGTAAGATATAACGATTTCCCCTCATTATAAGCATGAAGTTGTCAGAATGTTCCAGCTTCCCTCTTGAAATATGAATAATGTTTTATTGGCTCGGCTAAATGTATCTGAATACATTCTGCTGACTGACATAGCAAACAGTCCATCACAGTGTCTAAGTGATATCCCGTTTCAGTGAAGTGGGCTGCGATCCACCTGTTGTTTAACATTCTCATATAGAAAAAAAAAAAAAAAAAAACGTTTTCCTTCCAAATGACTTGCATCCACTAAGTCTAAACTACATGAATCATTATACATTTCAACCTTCTTTGTCAAAAAGCATATTCACTTAATGCTCATTATTTCATATTCAATTGATTTTATCTGATATAATTGTACCTAGTCCGTGCACTTGGTTTTTTGTTGTTGTTGCTGTTGTTGTTTTCTAACAAACCCTCTTATTTACATCAAAGGGGAATTGCTGTTTTTCATCTAATAACAAGTTCAATATCGCCTACGATGATAATTTGAAAATCGAAAAATTCCTGATAATGATTTTTTTTAATTTCATAAGGTGATGTATATATCCGCGAGTTTCCGAGGGACTAATCAACGGCACAGAAACAGAACAGACTTTGGCTATAGTTTATTCATATGATTTAGTTCTTGTCTTTAGGTGACATGCCATTTCAGTTTTGCTGAGCATTAAGTGATCAATGTGAGCTATTGGGATGAGTTATATATTTGTCTTCTCCTCCAAAACCAGCGGGACAATCTTGATGAAGCTATACAGGGATATTCCTTTAGAGGTCTATCAAAACTGTTCACGTTGAAAGTAATTTCACTCTGGTTGCTGAGGCGACGAAAAAAGTAAAATTATAGTCTTATCTGAAACCAGAGGACCGAGAATTTTGACGTTCAGTTTTCGTATGATGTTTGGTTCACTTGTACCCAGTATGTTTCTTATCTACGCCTTGCAGAACAAGGATTTGCTCATTTCCACAGTTTTTCACTTTTATTCTTAAATGGTATTGTTGGGTGATAAATTATCGACTCAATTAGCTTAAAGCTTTCGTCCTAATCGCCTGCAATGAATAAGTATAAACTACAGTAAAACTCCGGTATCCTATTAGCGATTGCCAATACAAAAATCTTAATTATAATGAACGTAATAATCAGGGTGGGGTAATGTTCACAAATTATAAAAGCAATTTAAAGTTCGAGGGTATTGACTTAAGCTATCTCTCGTTGATATTAAATGAAAAACAGTTTGTTCAGTCGAGTCCTCGTATGAATTTACCTTTATCATAGCTTTGTATGAAAAAAGTCCCAATGTAGACCTTTACACTATGTCTAAACATTATTCGGTCGGCTTGATTGTTTGCTTGCTTGCTTGAATGATTGAATGGTTGAATGAATGAATGAATGAACTTTGGATCAATTGATAAGACGAATAGATGAAAATATGAACGAAGGATTAACTAACGAATGATAGAAAAAACGCCGAACGAAATAACGAAAGGGACATAGGAATTAACGAATGAATTGATCTATCAATCAAAGAATTTCTCTACCCAAGAAGAGAATACATTTAGACTTCACCCAAAAGATTCTTCTCTTTAAAGTAGCACCTGCGAAGATAGTTGAAATCTTCGTATTACAAGGTATGGGTGGAGAGATCTCCGGCATTCAAAATAACATTTGAAGCGTAGCGATATGGTTTCTCGTTAAGTGTTCATAAAAGCGGACATAAAAAAAATCTTTATGTAAAGCAATATATTTATCAAATTGCGACCTTGAACTAAAGTAAAACATAAAATAGAACAGACATACTAAGGTAGGAGTGAACATCCTTACAAATGAACCTCAGGTCTCCAGTTTTCAAAGTTAATTGGAAATTGTGACGCGTCATACAAAAGAGGACCATCTCGTAAAAATGAAGCACAAAACAAAGATCACGTTTGTACAGGCTGCATGGTCTTGGCCGAAACTTTTCGATTTAAGTTTTCATTTTTATTCAACGTAGGACTTATCTAAACTGACAAAATTTAGCTTAGCAGAACTAGCCCGAGACTAAATGATTGCCATTTGAAATCACTTTGGGCGAATCGCGCTATCAATTAAAGACCAATCAAATCATTCGATTAGACCGGAAGTGAACTTTGAACTCCAACATTGACAGACATTAATTCAAAATATCTTTTTTGGTTTCATATCATTCAATCTGTAGTAAGGATGTTTAGGTCTCAAATAACCAGTTTACTTTTTGTTACATATAACGTGCTTTAAATTTTGCAAAATACCGCCGTTTCATATCGAAGAGAAACATCCTGTCAGAGGTCACTTGGCGAGGCTAGCGATCCGTCAATTAGTTGAGCATTAATGTAGTTGATCAAAGCATGAGATTAGTTTTGCATGAGTAATATACGTCCATGTTACTACTCTAGATTTAAACTATAATCTAATTATCATGAATAATGTTTCAGAGTGAATAATTTAACAGGGCAATCTGATTGTTTTAATGGGGTTTAACGTCACTTTAAACAATATTCCAGTCATGTAGCGACGGCCGGAGTACCTAGACATAGATCACTGGTAATTCTCATACCACTAATACCATTCCATCTATCCGAGCCTCCAGCTGTTCATCCCATTTAGGCTTACTATTATCCACCCATTGGTGGAAAGAATATTTGCCGCGACCGGGGATCGAACCATGGAAACAATTATCCACCCATTGGTGGAAAGAATATTTGCCGCGACCGGGGATCGAACCATGGAGCCAATTATTGAGGTTCCGACGTGCTACCAATCTGCGCTATGACCGCTACATTTTACACTAGATAGTGCTAGAATTATTGAACACGTTAAAATACAGTTAAATACTGGAACTATAGGTGTTAGAAATCGGTAAGGACGCCGGGAAATAACGACACATTAACAAGACTATCATATCGTGTCGCAACTACGGGGTGATTAACAGCAATGAAAAATCTTAAAAGAAAACCATATATCATCGATCGGTATAAGGACTCGCCTCACGAATCTTGTATGTGAGAGAGGAATGTCAAAATTGTACACAGAGCACATCAGATATCACGAATCTTGTCTGGCTCGTTGGCCGAGTGGTTAGCGTGCTCGACTCGTAATCTTGTGGTTGCGAGTTCGATCCCCACCGGTTGCGGGTAGTGTATTTGGGCAGGCCTCTTTACAGACAGAGCCCAGTCCACCCAGCTGTAAAAGTGGGTAGCATTGGTTAGAATACATTGCCTCTGTCTATGTGTGCATGATAAGATCTTGTATGAGTTAGGAACACGATGGAAATAAGAGTCTTTCGACCTTTTATCGTGTTATCCTCAAGAGAGAAAAAAATCAATTTGTATGTCAAAATTGTATGAGGTTATACCCAGAGCATATCAGATAGGCAACAAGCCACCAGTTAGTTGCACACATTTTCTCTACATATGAAACAAGTTTTGAATCAGATACGCAACAAGTCACCAGTTAGATGCACACATTTTCTCTACATGTGAAACAAGTTTTGAATCAGATAGGCAACAAGTCACCAGTTAGTTGCACACATTTTCTCTACATGTGAAACAAGTTTTGAATTGGAATGCACGAACAGGCTCATTGCTGGTGAGGTAGAATCGTCTATAGTGTAGGAGAGTGCATACTTTGCAGACGAATTACAAGTCGCTTTTTGTCACTACGACTAAATTAAGGTAAAATAACCGTAATGCATTTTTCTTAACCGCCAAGACGTCGGGATTATATTGTAACATTTCAGTTTCAGTATGATAACTATAATGACGTATGACGTATGACGTATAATTACGAATTACCGAGTAACCTAGTTGGGATGAGCAGCCGGAGGCTCGGAAAGGATATGGTGGTACTGGTTTTAGAAATACAAGAAATCCATTGTTAGGTCTCTTACCGCCGTGATATGACTGACATACTGAAAAAGTGGCCTTAAACCTCAATCAAACACACACAAAACGAAGATTATGAGCTGGAAAATGACATAAGTTGAATAACTTAGTTTGCTAGGCAGGAAAAAAAGCGAAATTGAGTTGTGAAATATCATGGTTAAATAATCTATGACGTTAAATGATATATTACATTTTACTCGGAAAATGCGTTTACTAAATCTATACAGATTTGCTATACTATAAATTTGTGACATTAACTTTTCAAAGAATGACTAAATGGGTCACGAATTATCATTTCTGAATAGTTTTCAAACATGAATAATGAAGTCTAAATATGTCAAATTTTATATGGTGAAGTGTGTCACGAAATCATATTAAATTTCCAATGGCCATTGAATTTAAACCCTGAGAAAAACGGGGCATATCGACGGCATTTGATATTTTGTTGGATTTGATACAAAAGAAGAGTGGAGACGGTACCAGATTAATTAAAAACACTTATATTGTATCCATTTCAACGTGTTTAATATTCATGAAAATATTTCGAAATTGGAACGCGTTCTGCTTTTCTATCCAGGGTTCATTGCAGAAACTTGAAGCTTGAAGCAGAAAATTATGTTTGTCAATCAGTAAAAACCCAACAACAATGTTTGTATTCACTTGGTGACGTCGTCGGCGTCGTGCGAAAAATGACATTTTCAAAAATGCGGATCATCAAAAAGTAGGCTACTTGATTATATCAAGATGTCTAACTCTATTACGAATTGTACTCTTTTCATGACTTTAATATATGTTGACTATTATTGAGAAATCTGGAAGTCACAGACCTCTTGTTCATACAATGGTCTCTGTTGTAACGATATTTCAAGTGGAAAAGAAGAATGCTTGTTCGAAGTATTTTTGTTTGTCCACAACGTCTTTACGACCGTAAGATTGTATATATACATGTTCATGTATTTCATAGACTTGCTATGAAAAAAATTAGCAATAGAGTAATAAAACTTGGTTATTCTTTGTTGAACAATGAAGCCATTGTATCATGAATGTCAAGGTTTTTTCATATCCAACAAAGCCCTTTTAATCGTGTCGAATTTCATGTAACGAAGAAGTTGTACTTGATTTTGACCAGCATTAAAATGTTTTGATACTTAAAATAATCGGTATAATTTCATCGTGTCTGTAGATGAAATAGGCTATAGATGGAGAGACCATTATTCCCACCAGATTGTAAAAGGAAAGTTGGATAAAGTACTGTAAACATTTTTTTTTTATCATTTGTCCTTTTTTTTTTCTTTTTCGGTGTAGCTTTATGCGATGCATATGGTCATGACATCAAATTGGCTTTGGGAAGTAGGTACGAAATAATAAACAATTGTCGGTAATCGGTTTCACTTAGGTAGGCTGTCACCATTAATTCCTTATATACGGCCTTATCATAGACATCGTATATTGGTGAGTTACGTGATTTTTAATTCTTAATGAAAACGGTTTGTACATGTCAATGCCTTTAATTGTTATGTTAATAGTATAGTCCCCGGTGGCGACCAATAAATTGTAACAACATCCGAAAAGGCTCAAGCTATTTTGCTGCACGTCTTTTTTTTTTTTGCGGGGGGTGGTATTTTCAAAATTGAACAGAAACCTATTTTTAGCTCACCTGAGTTAATCGTGTTCAAATTGAGTTACTGTGAAAATCCTGTGTATTTCGTCTGGCATGTATTTCTGTCACGACATAACCTCCGAATCCACAGAGCCCATTTCAAATAGTTTTAGAAATGTTCCGTGGGTGTCATTCTTTTAAAATTGCTTAAAAATTGAAGTCGGTTAAAGACTCGTGTTTACATCGCAACAAAAATGAGAAAAAAATGATATAAACTTCTTCTTCTGAACCAGAAGGCCTAGAACATAGATATTTTGAAAGAAGCATCAGTTCACCAACTTCTTTTAAAATCACTAACATTGTGACCCAGGTGTCGGGGCGGAACCCAAGGGAATGCAAAAATATACACATAAAAAGGAATTCTTTAAATGACATCTCTTTCCAAACTGCTTGACAAATAGCAAAATTTGAAAGGAGCGTTCCTCACTTGCCCAATATAAAGTAATAAGAGCATTAGTATCGGTTAAAAACTCTGGCTACCATGATACAAAAGTGATAGAGTAAAAATAATATTTCAATAATCTCTACTTATATCATAACGCCTAGAGCCTTGGTATTTTCTCTGGAATATAAGTTTACCACTTTGAAAATGCTAAAATCGCGAACCAGGGGGTAAACAGGTACATATATGTAGAGACAATTGCTAAAAGAATTTGAATCAGATAAAAACTCTTGTTGCCACGCTACAAACGTAAACAATTAAGGTAAATAAACCTGGCTATTTTGCATGGAAATCATTTCATAAATCTATCTTTCAAAAATTGCTACAAGTCATGAACCCTATTTGGACCTATAACGAAATAAAGAAGGAATTCTTAAAACAACATCTCTTATCAAGTCAGTTGACAAAATCAAACCAAATTTAGCAGAAATGTTCACCTGTAAAGAGTATGGTAAATTGGTTTAAATCCCTGGTACCAGTGGTAATAAACGTGAAAAATTGACGAAAATTTTCAAAATCTCCTCTTGAACAATCGGTCCGAGATCATGTACCGCTTTGAAATATGTTCACATCATGATTACACAGCAACAAGGCTACGGGTCAACAGATGGGACTTTTCCTGAAATTATGACCTTCCTTTTTAAGAATTGAGCATTTCTATTAAACATGTATGTAGATTTTTTTTCTATTTGTATACCTTTTTTCTTGTCGTTTTGGTGAAATATATGAATAAATTTTCTAATGTAACCAGGTAACTGATATAAACAAAAAAACATTGATTGCTTTTGAGATTAACAACAGGTCTCAAATGGCAAAGCATTATGCTTTCAATCATTGGGTTATGAGTTCACACCTCGGCCGGCAAATTTTCTTTTGGACTTAAGACAAACCTAATCGTCACAGACATCATTTGGGTACTGCAATGGGTAAACGATAGATATAAAACAATAATATTAAACATCAAGTGGGTTGAGCAACTATTGGCTCGGATTGATTGTTGTTTGTATTGGTGTTAGAAACGGTAAGGCGGTAAGGTGCACCAGCTGACGCCATAAAGTGAATTTATGTTGAAAGTGGCATTAAACCCAACACAACCAATTAAACAAAGTAGGATTTGTACGATAAAGACTTACACCTGTGAGACACCACAACACAGAAAAGAACACCTTCAGTGTAATACACTATTTAGACAAAATATATTAATTAGTCTCCTTAATGCCTTGGTGAATTTTGCCACAAGTATTATATGCTCAGCATTTTTCAAAATCAAAAGACCTTAGACAACTCAAAGCTTCAAAGTAACTAGGCTCATCCTCAGGTGAGCGCTTCCGGATCTCACATTACTCTTGTTTTCTCTATCTTACAAAATACCGATTATTTCACCCATCAATCGAGATGCTCAATTCTCTTTTATGTTTGCAAAAAATTCTGTCTGAAAATGTCTATGAAATTGGATTCGTCTAAACTAGTTACAGTCATGTAAGGAGACGCTGGCTGCCAAAAATTACCAAACGACTTCAGTTCAAGGCTAACTTAACCAGGTTATACAACAAAATATACATACATACCTACCGTTGTCGGAAGATCAAATATCGTAACTTCGGCTAATACAAGCTGCAGATACAACATTTTGTCGCCCACAAAAATCTACGAACGTATAGCTTATGAAAACTAATTCAGTGAAGTAACCCATTTTCAATAGAGCGTCAAACGTGAAAAACATATAAATGTGACCTTTCTTCAAATGGTTGAATGAATGTCAATTAATGTTTTTTTCTTTAGACTGACACAAGCGAAAACTATTTGAGCGCATGCGTGGCATTTCCAACCATTACACATGTGCGCCAAGTAAAGACTCAGATCAGCTTGTGCATCCGCACAGTCTCAATATGTGCGAGTCACGCACATGCGAAATGGTTGGAAATGTCACGCATAGGCTTATTTAAAGATGTAAACCTCTATTTTCACTCCTTCTTTTGTCTTTCTATAAACGAAAGGCTAGGCAGTTCTTGAATCCACACGGAATCAGCGACCAGTTTAAGGCTTCGTACATTGGCTTAACTGACGAACAAAGTTTCACCGAAATAGCAGTGGTCGTTGAAGAGATTTGTAACTAGCTTAGACACAATCTTTGTGCTTGCAAACAAAGATTGTCTTACCGTAAGTATTGCTATGGTAGATACGAAAGCTCAAAGTAAAATTCCATTCAAACCCGAGTTAAAAGTGAATCAGCTCGCTTCTATTGATCATGTAATGATTATAATTTCCACTGCCTTTAATTATTTTTCACCAGCAGACTATGTATTTATACTGGTAGCTCTGTATTGTTTTGCGCATCGCATATTGGTTAAATCAAAGACAATCGCTGCTATTCTATAAAAATCAAGCTACTTTGAGAGGATAATATCTTGATTAAATCAAAGTTATGGAGTTTGCAGACGACAATTTGAAGTAAGTGTGATTTAATTCCATGTTTTTGTCAATATTGAAGGAAATTGATTCAGTTTTCTATCTTTTCTTAATAAGTGTGTTATTTCAGTCTTTTCTGTTCTTTTTGTAAACCTGTTGGGTTATGAACAAGAGTCAAAAGCCTCTGATCGAGATGCCACGTAAATGAGACTGATCCTAAGTAACTAATAACATAAGACTGTTAGAGTGTTTAATGTCTAGATTCTAAAATTATACACACGCCAACGAAATAAGCTTCAACATACAAAAAAGTAAGGCTCTCAGAACGACTAATGTTATCAACAGGTCAAAATCTGATAAATTACATATTGAGATCCTATTAATCTACTGGAAAAAGTTAAAAATCGCTAGGATAAGCTGACTTGTTTATATATTATTTCAGTTAATTTATAGTGACGTATCATGAAATGAAGTCATGAATACTTAAACGAAGGAGAAAAAGGGGGTGGGACGCCGGCCCTCTCAAATATTTCAAACCGCTGACATTCGGAAGTAAGGATGTGCTTTGATTGGCAAACATTACCCTTTGTCACAGAACCCCCCGTCAAATGTTTCGTTACGGATGTCTCGGGTTTTTTGTTCATATTATTCCACTTTTGACACTCACTTTGAGCTCGCTTCATGTTCTTTCATTTAAAATTGTCTAAACTTTGCTTTCAGTACGTTTGGTGTCAGGTTTAGTTTTCAGATTCAACATTTTATTCATTCTAAATTAATATAGTTGGCACAAGAATTTGACTTTCAGTAGTCATTTAACATAATTAAGTTTGCACGCGACAAGAGAAGTAGCTAAATGATAAAGATAGTATCAACACGTTCAACGTGGTAGGGGGGTCATTGTCATACTAAGTTTTCTGATTTTTTCTTAAACGGACTTTATATTCCAATATGTCGTTCAATTAAGAAATATATATCACTAGTCTATTTACAGAATAAAATGCAGGGTAGTTAGATCTACGTTTCAGACCACATACATTCAGAGAGTCGACTTTAAGAAAAGCACATCACCCCTCTGTCCTTAACAGAATGTGTGGGTTTATTACTTTCTTGGGTTTAATTCTTTATTTTGTTATTTCTCTTGGGTTTGTCGAGATTGAAGCTCTTGCATTGCTTGACTATATGCTGAGTTTCCGCTGATCCACTGATATTTCACCGAGCACCTGGAATTTATTGTTTAATAAAGGGGAGGATTTATTGGATAATTATGTTTCGGGAATTTTTCTGGAGCTATCTTTCCCTTTTTCACAATGCTTTCACCAATTATTTCACTGCTGATATCATCCAAGTCATTTTCTGGTATTCTGGATTCGCTGATGTGTTTATTCCATTCTAGGTTACCTTGCCAGGGACAACTAATTTGGCCGGAAAGATTTGCCGGAATCTCTGCTCTAGCGTCCTTGTACAGAGGCCAGATTTTTTTTTTATCTGGGATTGGCGATTTCTATCGGAAAATCTCGGCTAAAATTCAGATTTCGTTTGCTTTTCAAAATCAGGTCGATAATGGACTGATTGCGGAAAGAAACTATAATCGGTCTACAAATAGCAAAAGGTTTTTACTCTGGTGAGTCAGATCAGTCCCTGGAGGTCACTATTCGTTAAATGGTTCAGATATTTAAATAACTGTTTGTTTCATGACCATGGGATTCGTATTAGGATATAAAATTCTTTGGGGTTCATATAAGGTTACAAAATCTTGAGGGCAAAGAAGAAAGTTTTTATTATACCTTAAAATTATTACAAACGGCCGCTTTCCTGTGGAAAGCAGTTTCTTCAGTGCAAGATTTCTTATGCTTTCGTTTGCAAATACCGTGAACGGTGTCTTTAAATACCGCTAAGACAATTTAATAAACAGAAGTTCTATAGAAAGTCTTCATTCCTTCAAATCGTTCAAATCTGACCAACAATTTTCAGTACAGTTATTCTTTTTTTCAAAAGTAACGCCATGCAACTTTAAAACCTTTCCTTAAATCAAAGTACTGAAAAGAATTGTAAGCTAGCAAAGTTGGAATCTTCTTTGTCAAACGTTATCCCCATGAAAAGAAACAAGGTTAAAGTAACCAAGGAGTTAACCCATTCCCAAACAATCCCTCTCATCAGAGTTAGTTTGAACACGATGTGCTCAAGTGAGTTAAAAATAACCAGGAGATGAAATTGCATGCAGAGTTTTTTCCGGAAATACCTAAGAACTACTTTTTATGGCGTAGCGATTTAACGGATTTAATGGTTAAGCCTCCAGTGGCAGTTTGCACTCGTTGAACTTTGAGCCGACCTTAAAATTTTGTCTGTTAACTTAAGCTGTCAAAGCTGACGCTTTGCAACTTCAAAACAGATGGTTTTGGATAGGTAATAACATTTAAAGTAAAGCCGGGTTAAATCCATTATTATGCGCTGCCACGAATTATTTTTATAAAGGATGAATAAAATTTGAATTTATCCTGTGGAAGTTTATATATTATTGATAATGAATTTTAATGAGGTATGCAAAAATGACAAAAACACCCTGATTACCTACTATAAGTTATGTTGAGAGCTATTTATTCTATTCATTCCCAATGTGACTTGTCAATGTTTTAAGTCATATACATGTAACTGGGGGGATACCTTAACGTGGGTTTTACTGAATACAAAGATTCTTTTAGTGAGAAGATGAAGTAAG
Organism: Fragum fragum; assembly: GCA_946902895.1. Taxonomy (NCBI): domain Eukaryota; kingdom Metazoa; phylum Mollusca; class Bivalvia; order Cardiida; family Cardiidae; genus Fragum; species Fragum fragum. Next base: position 9,660,967 of record OX336373.1, read on the forward strand.
ATAGGTACAAATTCACAGTTCAATAATCATTCAAGTTTAAACATTATTTGATTCTTATTTTGAACCGTTTTCATGTCATTTGAGTAGAAACAATGGCGGCTGTAGTTTCTACGTTTTCTCAATTAAGGTCAATATCAACTGTCATTGTCAAAGCCATTTCTGTTATTTTTAAGATATGCAGATCTTCATCATTTGGGATTATCTTTTTCGAAAATATAGTACTGTAAGTTGTAATTTTCTTGGTCAATTATGTAGACTAGAGTAGGTCATACATGTATATCGAAGATCTTAATTAATTCAACTGAAAACTTTTTGCACTAGTTATAATTCCGAACAAAGTCTAGTTTTATTCCAAATATTGTTGAACACATTAGAAAATATCTTTTTAGAAAACTGAGCAAGGTCGATCTCATAAAGATTTTCCTTAACCCACAATTAAATGATGTCTCAAACCGATAAATCGGCGCATCTCTCCTTTTGAAATAACTGTTATAAAAGGGGGTAAAATAATTGCTAAATGTTTCAGTTATAATTTCTCACATTATGCACGAAATAATTTGCGAAAATATCATTTTTGAATGTGAAAAAAAAGCCAATATTAGATATTAAAATACAATGTATAGTCAAATACAAGTAGTATTCGGTTAATTAGTTTAGGTGTCTAGAACTATCAGGCCGTTTTGATTACCCTTATATTGGGTTATGAAAAAATTATAGACAATGGTTTCTGGTCTGAAAATTGACTTCCCAAGTTCTACCGATTTAGAGTAAAGTTTGGTGTATTTATAATTCACCAGTAACATGATTATAAGATATTTAAAGTATCTATGTCGTTGCTTGGCGACCGAAACCTCGTAACTACTGTTTCGGTTACAGGAATAGGTTATCCATTTCAAAACATTGCTTATTCTCCGTACCCATGTTGCTTTTGAAACCACAACTTTAGAAAAAAAGATCCCTGATACTTCATAATTTCCTAACATAACTAAAAATGATCACGTGACATTTTATAGGTCATGTCATTTTTTAGAGAAGAATTGCACGGGCGGTTCAATTTTGATTCGAGGAAATGCGGACATTAACGGGTTTTAACAAACTATTGATCTCTGTTTAATTTACTGGACTTTACAAATTTTTTTCAACTGAAAATTTCAGGGGACTAAGCCAATGGTGCGCTTGTTTTCGAATCAAGATCTTGTTTTCGTGTTGAAATAATACGGTACACCAGGATAGTATCTCAATGTAAGTTTTGGTATTATACACTAATTTCAAAGAAGAAAGGTAACTGTATGTTCAATTTTTCATAGACCGATTACAGTACTAACAGCACTTTAACCCATTCCAACTCAATCCCTCCTTTTTACGCCCTTCAAGAAAAAAGCTTTTGAAAACATTGTGGAAAATGAAGAAATTGCTTGTATCAAGCAATTTCTTCATTATTCACAATGTTTTCTATCTAAAATGGTGAAAAAAATTGAAATTCCAACAACTTGAATTTGTTGTCTGCATCTTCTTTCAATTTGGACCAGTCTAAAATTTTGTCAAGTGGGAATGGGTTAATTACACATAGGAAGGCGCCCTCTATAACCCTCAATCTCCAGGCAGAGTTGTTCGTTACTCTCAATATACACCTCTGCAATTGGTGAAATGACAAGATTCTTGTCAAACCAAGTAATGGAAGATATATATATATATACAATGAAACGGTTTGGACATCATAAATATGGTTCAGGGTACATTATATATGCATACCTTAACAATTTACCTGTTATCTAACCAACTACATTTGTTTTAAAATCGTTTGAATAGCCTACCGAAAAACCTGTCATATTCATGCGATAGTTTTTAAATGGAAATAGCTGAGGTGTACGGAGACATATGATGAAATGATGACGTATTTGACAATAAATTGAGCTCATTGCTGGGGTGACTTCGAATGAACCCAGTGCAAGAGAGTGTATAACCCTCTGTAAAAGATTATAAAAAACCCTGAAATGATTAGCTGAAAATGCCCTGAAATGATGAGCTGAAAATCTGTTTTCTTATGAGTATTTCGTTATCAAACATGAAGTAACACATGCAATTTTCAAAGATATAGTTCGAGTTGAAGAGGTAAAAGGCTGTTTGAATCGTTGGAAGTTTATGCACTTTTAGCATGTATATAAAGGGGTGTAACCATACTGTGTATATCTATTGTAATACACGGAGATTTACCACCTGTCGATAATTTGCTCTTCCCTACCAAGTCTAAAATAACCGACAATATTCATAGTTTGACTGTACGCTAGACTCCATTGACGTAGATTCTGTCTGAAATGCGAGTAAATTATTTCTTTCATTTCGACAATGCTTTAGGCAAATCATCATGAATATATAACGATACAAGATACTTCAGATTAACGGACAACGATCGTAGTGTAGCTGATAGCGCGTCGGACTCTCAATCATGAGGTCTAGGGTTCGATCCCCGATCACGGCAAATATCCTTTCGAACACTTGTATCCCATCAATAGGCGCATAGTCGTAAAACAATGTGGGATGAGTAGCTGGAGGTTCGGAAAGGATGTAGTGACAGTGCTGATGTGAGAAATGCCAGAAACCTACGGTTATATTCTCGTGATAAGATTGAAATTCTGTTAAAGTGACGTTAAACTCCATTCAATGATTGTTTGATTGGATGGGGTGTAACGCCACTTTTAACACCTACCAATGGATTCCTGGTATTCCTCACACCAGTACTACCACTACGTCCTTTCCTAGCCTCCAGCTGCTATCCCACTAAGGTTTACGATTATTCACCCATTGGTGAGAGACAAATGTCGGAAAGAATATGTGCCGCCGCCAGGGATCGAACCTATGACCCTCCCCCCCTTTATTGAAGATAAGGAGTCTGATGCGCTACCGACTGCGCTATGACGGCGGTTACTAAACTTCATTCAAACAAATCACCAAGTTTCTAACCGCTTTCATTGTTAATCACTACAAAAGTAGGCTGTGATAATTCAGCGAATAGGTTAAATACACCAAAGCTTATGAACATGCGATAAAATCTGAGAAAATTCGTTTACGTTTTTATCAATTTGAAAAAAGGCGATTTTGCATTAGCAAAATACATGGCAAAGTAAAGTTAGTATATCCCTAAAAGGTGACAACGGGGTAAAACAAAACAATGCCGAATCTGATTACAATCTTCTTCAAGTGTGATGATTAATTTAATCTAATTGATAAAATTAAACAAAGTGCCGTCAGTGATGACCTTAGACCATTCCGAAAGTGTCAGACAGTAAAGAGCTAGTCGTCCCCTGTTTGGTATTGAAAGTCGATATGCTAAAGTGCTTACCTTGACCAGAAACTATCGTTAATTGACAAAAGGCTAAAAGCGCCAAGGTCGCAAACGCCAGCCACTGTTTATCCATATTAGGTGATTTTCTTGATCCGTGTGTTCCCTTGTTTGAAATCGTTTTATTATCTAGAAGAAATCATAAAACTTTACATGAAACATTTATATTACGGTATAAAAAGATTACCCGTTTATATGAACCTTTTTTTACGTTTACACATAACATCACATAAGAAAAGCAGCAACATATTGATTTTATTCGCCTGAATTAATTATAAAAGAGGCTGAGCAAATAAATGGATAAATAAAGTAGAATGACTATCTAGATTATAGATAATTTACTCATTAATGAAAAATTTAGTAACAACATTTAGCAGTATTTCTTAAACACGGAACTTCTTTCTTAAATTGATATACGTGTAATTATTTTAGCGCAACTAAAAATGATTATAGCTTCTGGTGTGGTCTATTTATTTCAATCTGTATGAAGTCTTAACAACTAGTTATCTGTAAACAAAAAGATTTGATATAAATATGTAACTAGATAACTTGTTAAATAACTACACATTTACACAGTGAAAAGTAAAGTCAGACACACACCGAGCCGGGAAATAATAATATTAATTTATGGCAACTTAGGTTGTGCGTTTTCTTGCATTTTTTTAGATAAATGTTTTCCTAGTGAAGCATACCATAATCGCATTTAACCGTATAAAAGAACGATAATGTTAAAAGCCGTGTAAAAAGAAAAGGTGGAAATATTTGAGGACAATGTAAACAAGCGAACAAAAGTAGTTTCTACAGAAATATATATATTAACAAACGAAATTGAATATAAACGATTGAATGGTGAACATCTGAAAAAGGCGTGATATCAAACGTATTTAAACAAAAAATAAATGAAATGTAAGATAAAAATTCTTCTATCAAAATACAATTTAAATAGATATACCGTTTACATCTAGGTCTCCGATCTGTCTGAAGTTTCACCAAGACTGTTTTAAATGCGCACAAAAGACCGGTTTTCAATGTCAATGTCAAGGCTGTCTAAATTGGCTTGTCCAATACAGCGTGAACTGTAATGGATTTTTTACACCTAGTAAAACCCTTACCCTACTGGTTTAAATAAATCGGGTATATTCGACGCTCTTATTCCATTGTTATCATTATTATCAATATCATTATTAATCGTAATCATTGTAACTATTTAGGCTAAATTCACCTCGTCATTCTGAATAATTTTCTACCTCATAGGTTTCAAATCAATCCAATTGAACTATCGGCTACAATTTCTTCAAGAATGCCAAAAAAGGAAGACCAAGAGAATTGGAGAAATTGATTATTCAAGCATTTTCTCCTTTATCAAAAATGTTTACTGGTGTTTCTGTGACGTGTCAGAAGAACATCTAAAAGTGTAATTCAGCATAGGTAAATCAAGTAAGAGCATTTCATGTAAGAGATGAATTATATAAAGTAGAATAGAACCTGAAACATTAAAGAAACTATATCAAACCCCCCCCCCCCCCCAACTTTCCGAGCCTTACCAGTTTGAACTAAGGGGAATCAATTCTGAATTGAATAAGACCGAGCAATAATAGGACCGAACGTCGATTACAGGGTTGTTGTTCGGTCGTACTTTTTAACCGTATGGCCAAAATGATTCGCACCATCTTACACGTGAGAAATTCTGCAGGTGAAACACCAAATCAACCTCTGATCAGAGTATGTTGCATATCTTGACAAGTTTAAATCCTATTAATCGTTTTTGGAAATTTGTGCTTTTCTCAATTTGAGAGATCTTTTCTTATTCTCAGTCGTTGATTAATCATGAAAATTGTAGGTGCAAATCAATGTTAGATTTTTGTTAGATTCATATTTCTCTAACTTACAGTCGAAAAGAGATATTGTGATAATTTTTATAATTCTTCGAGAGACATCGGCTTGGCTTCCCCCCCGAAAATCAGTTTAATTAACGTTGTCATTTTAAAACTTGTTTAAATATCTCCAAGTTGAAGTTGAATATGGGTTAATTTGAGAGTTCATCAAAATGTATATCCTAGGATATTTTTGCTAACTGTCTATATATCAACAATTGTAAAAACCAAAATGTAGTTCAGCAATTATGGACCACTTCTTCGATAATTTACGGTTAACTTATTATTGTTCAAAACTTACAACTGATGACAAGTTTAGTTTCAAGGACAGAAGTGTCATTACATATACAAGTCTCAAATTTCGAGCTAGATAAATACGACAACTATACGTTCAGGTATATGGTTATTTTTAAGTGATCATTCCTATCGATCGTGATAAAAGTTAAGTAATCTGGGCATTCAGCCGTGCAAAGTTTATCTGAAATGCAGTAAACTTGAACTGATTTTGAAAGGCTGTGTATCAAGTATCATTATGTATTATATGTTGCCATGTTGAAAAGATTTGTTTATATTTGTCTTAACATTTTACCTTTTCAAAATAAAGATATTATAATCATTTATTATAAGTCCAATGCATATGACCAAATCACATAGACAAACTTAAGCTATTATGATGCAAAAGAGGCAGGTGTCTGTGATCCGAAAATGTTATTCGGGAAATACAGAATTGATTATGAAACACATAAATCAGGCAAATCGATGTGTTGTAGACCCAGAAACGAAACGAAATTTTATCGAAATATCTCATCTATGGATGAAAATATTTTATATAGCTTATTGCCGATCTTTAATATTCGTGGTAGGGAGCTTTATTGGTACAGAATGTAGAATTTTTGAGCAACTCTAATAAAGCGCTTCATATACCAGGAGTATCTTTTCCTTAAACCGGGACAGAATTCGCCGTTCACGGGCTGAGGGAGTTTTGATCTTGGGAGTCTCAAATTCAATCCATTAAGCGTTCGAATGCAACAAAATATCACACTACTCGAGTCTAAACCACTGTAAGGAGATTTGGCCTAATTCGATTTTTTAGAAATCTTCAGTAAAATTCAAGATTACATTTTTAGAACTGCAAAGTACGGTGGTATATGCAGCCTACTTTAAATATTCTTTTTTTCCCTACACAGTGATACTATGGAACAGCTTACCAAAAACAATTGTGCAGCAACCTGATATTGCAGCGTTCAAAAAGAGTCTTGATTCTTTTCAGATAGTGAGCCGTCCCTGAATGACCAAAATATGTTTTATCAGCTCTTTAATCTAACACTCACAATACTTTTAAAATTTTTCACCCTAATAAATGTCTAACAGTTTTTATTCCAGCACAGACGCGCACCTGCCAGTAATACCCGAAAGGGGAGTTGGGCAGTATATATAGATAGATTGGTATAGAAGTGACATGTGTGTGTTTTTTTTTTTTTTTTTTTTTTTAGACCTAAAAATCGAAAAATGTTCATAGATGTGATATGTGCGGTTGTTGTTAGCACAGCGTGCTCAGTGTGAGCTTTTGTGATCACGTTTTGTCCGTCCTGCATCGTGTGTAGTGCATCGAGCGTCGGAAGGCGTCAACAATTCTTTAAACATCCTCTGCTCAGTAACCTTTGGGCTAATTTCAGCCAAACTTGGCATGAATGTTTCTTGGATGAAGTTTTTGATTTTGAAATCTTTAAACATCTTCTCCTCAATAACCATTGCGCTAATTCCTACCAAATTAAGCATGAATGATCCTTTGGTGACACTTTTCAAAAGTTGTTAGCAAAATTTTGTTTTAAGCCTAAATATGGGCGAGACAGGACGGGGCAGATTTTGACTTTGAAGTCGTTAAATATCTTCTCCTCAGTAACGATTCAGCCAATTTCAGCTAAACTTGGCATGAATGTTCCTAGATTGACCCCTTTCAAAAGTTGTGCGCGAAAATTTGATTGACGACCAAAATGGGCGGGGGCAGACTTTGAAATCTTTAAATATCTTCTCCTCAGTAACGATTAGGCCTATTTCAACCAAACCTGGCATGAATTTTTCTTGGGTGACCCTTTTTAAAAGTTGGTCGCGAAATTTTGATTGACGCTTAAATATGGGCTTGGCAGGGCGGGTCAGTTTTTTACTTTGAAATCTTTAAGCATCTTCTCCTCAATAACCATTGCGCTAATTCAACAAAATTTGGCATGAAGGTTCATTAGTCTACCCCTTTCAAAAGTTGTAAGCAAAATTTTAATTTACGAAAAAATTTGGCGTGGCAGGGCAGGGCATAGACTGGTACCACTGTCGACTTTAACAAAAAAGTGGCTTTGTTAAAGTCGATTGCGGTACCGGTCTAGGTAGGGCAAAATCTTTAAACATCTTCTCCTCAGTAATCATTTGGCAAATTTCAGCAAAACTTGGCATGAATGTTTCTTGAGTGACCCTTTTCAAAAATTGTTAGCGAAATTTTGATTGATGCTCAATTATGGGCTTGCCCGGGCGGGTCAGTTTTTGACTTTGAAATCTTCAGAAATCTTTTCATCAGTAACCATTGGGCCAATTTCAACCAAGCCTGCCATGAATGTTTTTTGGGTGACCCTTTTCAAAAGTTGGTCGCGGAATTTTGATTGACGCCCAAATATTGGCCTGGCAGGCGATTCAGATTTTGATATCTTCTCCCGGTTCCAAACCAGTGATCCAATTTCAATCAAACTTTGTATGAATCATACTGAAAATTGCCAATTGGGCTATTACTGTGCTGTTGTGCTTGTGAGTTCATCAGGGCTGTCACCATAGCGCAGTTAGGAATGCGTCAGACACCCAATATTCATACATGGGTTGTAAAGGATTCCTATGCTACCGGGAAAACGGGCAAAAGTCGGGAATTTCGTTAAACTCTTTCCCGGTCGGAAAGAGTCTTAATTTTGTGCGAGATCTTTAAAAAAAAACTTGTAAAACCTAGGAAAAAGACAAATCAATTTGACGAAAGACGCAGTACGTGTTCCAAACAGTTGACAAGTATCCCCCCCGCCAGTGTAAATTACATAGAAATGCACTATTACGTCATAATGTCTGCCGAGAAAGAGAAATTGGTATTTATTTCACCAAAAAATTCAAGCAAGGTACTTCATTTTCTGATAGGATGGGAAGCAGTTGTCCATTTTACAAAATACATGATTGGTGTACATAAAACAAGTATTTAGGAGAAAATTCAAAGCAACATCTTAAGTGTACTAGTAACCGGACATGAATTGAATTGGGACACGAAAGTAATAAAATGCGTGCGCATGATATTTCATGTCGATTCCACGAGACAATCACTTCTATAATTCGGCATCATTTTTTAAGTCAAGAATAGCTCAAATATATAAAGACCGATTTTGATTTGTTGTGTATTCCGTTCATGCGAGAAAGCAATTCATTTTCTTTCTTCTTTTTTTTAATAAAAATTTAAATGTTTTGAGAGTTTTTTTGTTTTTCTCTTTCCTTCTTTATAGATCTGGGGGAAAAAAAGCGCGCATAGCATGGCCTGATATATCTTAATTTATTTTCCATTTATTCTTAGTCATTGTAAAAAAAGGTAATTATCTAGACTAAATTTTTGGTAGATAATGAGCAGTAAATGTAGCAAAACTAGAGTGGGAGTCCAACACCATGCCAACTGAAAAATCAAAGGACTGCAGGTCTTGAAAATCACATTTTTGTAAAGGTTTAGATCACACAAGGGATGCTGATGAAATACAAATCCTCAGACATGTGTTATGACGGCTGATAGCGTGACATTTATCTCTAAGATTTAGGAGAAATGGCAAAATTTTCTAAAGATTATAATTCTCAACAAGTCAGAAATAAACTTTTCAATATAATTTTCACCTTTTTCCATCTTGTACATATTTCTTCCTTGTAAATTTGTCTAAGAATACATCAATTTTCTTTAAATTAGAGATGGTATCGATTTGGTTTCTTTATTTCTATCAATCTTCATTTTCAGCTTTTTCTTTTTTTCCCTACACAGTGATACTATGGAACAGCCTTCCAGAAACAATTGTACAGCAACCTTATATTGCAGCGTTCAAAAAGAGTCTTGATTCTTTTCAGATAGTGAGCCGTCCCTGAATGACCAAAATATGTTTTATCAGCTCTTTTAATCTAACACTCACAATACTTTTAAAATTTTTCACCCTAACAAATGTCTAACAGTTTTTATTCCAGCACAGACGCGCACCTGCCAGTAATACCCGAAAGGGGAGTTGGGCAGTATATATAGATAGATTGATAGATAGATAGCTCAACTGAGCATGAAGTGCTCTGGAGGAGCTATTATGATCGGTCATCGTCCGGCATCCCTCCGTCCATCCGTCAGTTCATAATTACAAAAAAATCTTCTCCTCCTAATCTCACCATGGAATTTTATTCAAACTTCACAGAAATGATCCTTAGGTCATGCTCTTTCAAATACTTCAAAGAATTGAAATCCATGAAGAACTCTGGTTGCCATGGCAACGTAGTGAAAAAAAAAATCTTCTCCTCCCAAGCCATATGCCCTAGAGCATAGATATTTGGTACAAATCATCATCTCTTGACCCTCTACCAAAATACTTCAAAAATTAATACTGTATTCTAAAAATTAGCCCTTTTCTATGCGATCCCTGATTTTACAAAGAGATAAAGGGAAAACTCAAAAAATCTTCTCCTCCCAAGCCATAAGGCCTAAAGCTTTGATATTTGGTACAAATCATCATTTAATGACCTCTACCAAAATTCTTCAAAGAATTAGCCCTTTTCTGTGCGATTCCTGATTTTACATAGAAGGAAACTTTATAGATCTTCTTCTTGAAAACCATAAGGCCTAGAGGATTGATATTTGGTACAAATCATCATTTTGGACTCTACACCAAAATACTTCAAAAAATTACCGTATTCTGAAAATTAGCCCTTTTCTGTTCGATCCCTGATTTTACATAGAAATAAAGAAGGAAAACTTAAAAAATCTTCTCCTCCCAAGCAATAAGGCCTAGAGCTTTGATATTTGGTACAAATTTGGTAAGTTTGTCTCGCAGAGGCTTCTGTGGACTGTCCCAGTATTCACTATACACAGGGCTCCAATGACGAAGCACCAGTGGTCAGTTGTGACGACTCGGACAAAAGTTTCTCAGGATTCAGCTCGCTGAGCGAATCAGAAAAAGAATGTTTGATGGTCGAAGTCTTCGACCGGTAAGAAGACTAGTAAATCGATTTCGAAGAAGAATGACTCTGACAAAACTCAGAAAAAGAAAAACAGTGTACCAAAACCATGAAGAAGGACACGTGTTCCACGTCGACGAGCAATTTTAACTTGACTAAGTTGTCTCCAAGTGACATTGTGAATTTGAAAACCCTTTTGGGTATTGACTATTCAAATAATAGTGACAGTGAAAATTTGGAAAATCAAGACATGCAGGAACTGCATGGTCATTCCTTGTCAAATGCCCAGAAATTGACAGTTAGTGTTGATAGGGAAGATATTTCCGGTGGCGAATCTCCTATTAGAGATCATAGTAGTGTATTAAGGGACATGACTAATGCCCTATTCGAAGATGGTGAGATAGTTGAAGATTCAGAATGGGACATGCCTCGGCTTAAGACACCTGTGAAAAAGAAACCCGTATCGAAATCTCTTGCTAATCTTATCAATACAGCATGTACGTCTCAATGAGACACAGATACTTTGCTGAATAAATACAAGATCCCAGAAAATTGTGACAAAGCTTGTGCTCCGCTTGTATATAATGAGATATGGAAAATAATGGATAAAAGGAGTCAGACTGTAGACAGAAGTTTGGCAGAGATTCAGAATCTAGTGGCAACGGGTATCACCGTGATCATCCAGCTAGCCGAAGTTCTAAAGACTCGGATATCTGGAAATGTTGAAGCTAAGACTTTGCTGGCAGATTCACTTACCTTACTTGGTCAGGTTCAGTTCAGTCTCTCGGTTAGAAGACGATATATGAATCGGCCAACCCTTAAAAAGTAGTATCACTCACTATGCAATGTATCTATGCCAATCACAAGCAACTTATCTGGAGATGAAATCTCGAAGGATATCAAAAACTGTGACTCACTTGTTGCGTTGGGGAAAGATTAATCCTACCCTTACAGATCCTCTTTTCGAGGAAGGGGCAGATTTCAAAGGAGAGGTGGTTACAGTGGAAATAACTACTATTCAAACTCGTATGGTACTGGAAATCAAAGATACCAGCCTTATCCCTCAACTAGAGGTTCAATTCTCGACGGCAGCTCTCATCCTTTCCGACTATTTGTCTCTCACCAATCATGGGTTGATAATCATAGAACTATGTGGGATAGCAGCTGGAGGCTAGGAAAGGATGTAATGGTAGTACTGGTGTGAGAAATACCAGGAATCCATTGTTAGGTGCTCCAGCCGCTGCGATATGACTGAAAGATTGTTAAAAGCGGCGTAAAACCCCATTCAAACAAACAAATCAACTAGAGGTAGTCAACAAAGAGGGGTAAAAAACTATTGAATTCCAAAAAAGTCACCTACTGCGACTCAGACTGCAGACTGCAATATCATACAGAGAAATGGCATCAAATTACCAATGACCCTTGGGTTTTGGAAGCAATTTCTGGATAAAAAAATGCTTTGATAGTCCCCCTTTTCAAAATAGAATACCAGCTGAGATCCCCTTTAGTGGGGATCAATTCACTTTAGTTGATAATGAAGTTAAAGAGCTTTTGTCAAAAGGGGCAGTTGTCCCCTCAACTCACGAAGAAGGAGAATTTATTTCTACTCTCTGTATCGTGCCAAAAAAGAATGGCAAATTTAGACCAGTAATTAACCTAAGGTATTTTAATCATTTTGTTCACTATGATCATTTCAAACAAGAAACGTTCAAAGTAGTATTGGATCTTATTCAAGAAGGAGATTTTTTCACTTCAATTGATTTGAGTGATGCCTATTTCTCTGTTTCTATATAAGTACTTGAAGTTCTATTGGAAGGGCTCTTTGCTGAAGTTCGTTTGTTTACCTTTTGGTTTAAAATCTTGTTCGTTTGTCTTCACAAAAATCCTGAAGCCTGTTTATGCTTGGTTTAGACTGCAAAACATACGTTGTTTTTATTATATAGATGACTCTTTGAATATGAGCTTAGACAATGGTATGCGCTGATAATACCAGTTTTTATTGTGAATATATTGCAAGAATTAGGTTTCGTCATTAATTTCAAAAAATCTGTTTTGGTTCCTACCCAAAGAATTGTATTCTTTGGCCTTGTGGTAGATTCTGTTGCATTTATGGTTTTTCTCACCGTTGAGAAGATAACTAAGCTAGTTAATAAGGCAAAGCTGCTATTAAGTTTGAATGAGGTGATAGTAAGAGAGATTGCATCATTCATAGGCCTTGTGGTCAGTTCATTTCATGCCATTTTTGAAGCACCCCTACATTACAGAGCACCAGAAAGGGATAAGATATTTGGGCTTGGATTAGATTCAAATTTTGACAACAAAGTAAAACTATCAAATGAAAGTGTTTCGGAATTGAATTGGTGGCATCAAATACAGTACAAAAGAACAGTATGCAAACTCGTGTAAAGGGGGTTGACCTCAGATGTAGGACAGATGCTAGTGGCACTGGATGGGGTGCTATAAACTTAGATTATTATCAGGTTGCACAAGGCAGATGGACTTTATTAGAGATGGAGGAGAATATCAATTATTTAGAATTATTAGCTATCTTCTACGCGCTTCAAGCTTTTTACTCAAATTTTTTCAAGGTGCATATAGAGGTCCAATCCGATAACATTTCTGCTGCCACATATATCAATGACATGGGGGGCATGTGTTCCCTGAGTCTTGATAGTTTGGTAAAGAAATTGTGGAATTGGTGTATAGACAGACATGTCATAGTTACAGCAATTTGCACAGCAGGGAAAGATAATTCTGCCAATTTTTTCTCTCAAAATTTCTCAGATTCCACAGAGTTGATGCTTAAACAAGATATATTTGAAAGATTATGTTTACATTTCTTTATGCCAGATATAGATCTGTTTGCATCCAGACTCAATACTCGCCTACAGAAGTTTGGTTTGTGGTTCCCAGAGCCTGGCGCTGGCTGTGAATTTCAATGCATTCACTATACCCTGGAATAATCTAAATCACTATATATTCCCACCTTTTAATTTAATTGGCAAGGTCATAAATGAATATTGCAAGATAAGGTAGGAAGAGCGATAATTGTTTTGCCATTTTGGAAAGCACAGTCATGTTTAAGAGAACATTTGTTCTTTACCAACTAGGTTACCATGGCACAAAGATCTCCTAACTATGCCCCACAATGGTCAGTTACATCCACTTCGCAACTACATACAGATGATCGCTGTTACTGTATCGGGCAAGTACTGCGTAAAACAGGCCTTCAGGAAGAGATTACAAGACTCATTGTTAGTACCTGGAGTAAGGGTACTCAGAAACAGTATAACTACGCTTTGAGAAAGTGGTATACTTGGAATTGTCTTAGGTAGAGAGATCCCTTTAACTCAACTGAGGTTGATGTAGTGAAATTTCTATTTTTCTTGTACAAGTCTGGGAAATCGTATTCTTGCATTAACACTCATAAGGCTATGTTGTTACAAACACTTCCCCTTTTTGGCAATAAATGGTGTAAAGACTGTGTACTTATTAATAGGTTTATGAAGGGAGTGTTTTTTCAAAAACCACCACCTCCTCGTTATCAATTCACTTGGAATGTATCAGTTGTTTTAAGGTACCTCTTGAGCCTGCATCCTGTGAGAAAATTGCCCTTGAAACTGGTTACATACAAACTTGTTGCTCTCCTAGCTTTAGCGTCTGCGCCTCATGCCCAGACTTTGGTCAGTTTAAACCTGGATTATATGATTGAAGATAAAGGTGTTATGTTTTTCACTTTTTTTTTGTCGTTTAAAAACGACTAGACGGGGGCATACCTATGTTTTCAAGGTGGAACATTTCAGGGATGAACCGCTGTGTGCTTTTCACACATTACGTTATTATATAGATTACACTAAACAATTTAGACTGAGTCAATCACTTCTGATTTCATATATGACATACAATGCAGTGTGTACAAGCACTATAGCTAGATGGTTAAAGTGTGTGCTTGATTTGTCAGGAATTCATACTTCCATATTCAAAGCTCATTACTTCCGGAGTGCATCTACTTTGGCTGCGTTTCAGAGGGGATGCTCTTTGAGTAAGATACTTAGTACTGCAGATTGGTCAACAGACAAAAATTTTAGGAAGTTCTATCATAGACAGGCTATAAGTAATAGCCAGCTATCTTTCACTAGAGCAGTAATGGAATGAACTGTGGTTATTATTAGCATTATGCTATTTAGGCTTAGTTGGTGTACTGCTTGTTGTTCACTTGTCTAAACTTACATTATATGTTCTTGCTGTAGTTACTCTAGTCTCTTCTTCTTATACCCTTAGTAGTCTTTTATGGTTTAGGGGTTTTGCTTAGTTGCCTTTGAAGATGCTGTTTTCTACATGTGAAAGCCGAAGGCTTTACAAAAAATAATGGCCCCCATCCAAGCCTTGGTGATGGATGGAGGGCATTATTTAAGTAAAGCTGGAGGCTGAGCATCTAGGAACCCAGCCCGAAATTCCTTGATAGTGCTACTGACTTCATAGCTGAGAGAACATGATAAACTGACTAGAATCTTCTTAGAAGTTGTTCCTTGTTCTGTTTATAAGAAGACTTATTACACATCCCCTCCCTTTTCTTATGCAACTAAGAAAACTTCTTTCAAGTATGAAACATGTAGTTGTTATTTCCGGTGGTCACGTGGGGGGTTTATTCGATTAACCTTTAAAGCGCGATGATAGAATAATGTTCGGAACAATATGCTGTTTTCTACATGCTCAGCCTCCGGCTTTACTTCAACAATGCCCTCCATCCATCACCAAGGCTTGGATGGGGGGTCATTTTACTTCATCTGAACTTAGATTTGTTCAAACACTAATATCTCCAGATGATTTGTCTGTCAATTAATCCCCATGAAATACTATGATGATTACATGAAATGTATTCCATAATAAGAGCATACAAAGCTCATGTTGGTTCCTTTGTCATTGAATATTGAATGTAGTCAACTAAAAATTCCTGTATATTTCTGTTGAAGCAATGTTTGGGGAAATTGTTTAATGTTCACAAGAAATAGCATATGAATTAGTACACAAGAAGTAGCATATAAATTACTATATAGCTTGATGAACTCCTGAGCTATTTAGCAACAAGGTATTGGTTGATAGAAACAATATTTCAATTAGGCACATCTCATACGCTAGTTGGTTACCAAAACTTTGTGAGTACAACATACTGTAATTGGTAAAATCCATTTTATAATCGTGTGGCATTCATAAACACTATGAACTACCTGAAACAATAAATTTAGATTGAAAAAATATCTCACTAACATTTGAAAGAAAGGAGATACAAACTTTAAACAAGAGGGCCGTTGGCCCTGGGGCGCTCACCTGAGAAAAAGGCTCTTTTTCTTTCAACAGTCTAATTTCATGTTAAGGTTAGGATTATGAAACAAGTGGGCCACAATTACATATAAAGACTATGAACCTGGGGATCCAAAAGTCTAAATTACAAATTCCAAGGCTTTAGTGCTGATTTGAAAGAAGGAAAAAACTTTTTCCATGGATTATGATTTCAGAAATAAGACAGAAATAAGAAAGAAGACTATGAACTGATGCTTCACGCCTATAACCCCCCCCCCCCCCCTGGGTCTGCCCCTGGGGTACCTAGGATCATAATTTTAGCTATTTTGTAAGACATCAATATACTGATGCTTCATGCAAAATATCAAAGCTCTATGCCTTCTGGGTCAGGAGGAGAACATTCTTAAAGATTCTTTTAAAATTTCACTTTTGTTGCCATGGCAACCAGAGTTTTTAACAGATTTCAATTCTTTTAGCTTTTTTTTGAAGGGGACCACCTAAGCAACATTTCTGCCAAATTTGGTTCAAATTGGCCCAGTGGTTTGAGAGGAGATGTCATTTAAAAAATCGTTCTTTATTTCTATGTAAACCCCACCCCCCTGGGGCTCCGCCCCTGGGGACCCAAGGATCATGATTTTAGCTATTTTGAAAGAGGTCAATATAATGATACTACATGCAAAATATCAAGCCTCTACGCCTTCTGGGTCAGGAGGAGAAGATTTTTAAAGATTATTTTAAAATTTCACTTTTGTTGCCATGGCAACCAGAGTTTTTAACAGATTTCAATTCTTTTAGCTTTTTTTGAAGGGGACCACCTAAGCAACATTTCTGCCAAATTTGGTTCAAATTGGCCCAGTGGTTTGAGAGGAGATGTCATTTAAAAAATCGTTCTTTATTTCTATATAAACCCCACCCCCCTGGGGCTCCGCCCCTGGGGACCCGAGGATCATGATTTTAGCTATTTTGAAAGAGGTCAATATACTGATGCTTCATGCAAAATATCAAGGCTCTATGCCTTCTGGGTCAGGAGGAGAAGATTTTTAAAGATTATTTTAAAATTTCACTTTTGTTGCCATGGCAACCAGAGTTTTAACAGATTTCAATTCTTTTAGCTATTTTTGAAGGGGACCTCCTAAGGAACATTTCTGCCAAATTTGATTCAAATTGGCCCAGTGGTTTAGGAGGAGATGTCGTTTAAAGAAATTGTTGACGGACGACGCACGACACACGACGCATGACGGACGGACGCCGGACAAAAGGGGATCACAATAGCTCACTTGAGCAATACGTGCTCAGGTGAGCTAAAAAAAAAGCTCCATGGACCCCCCTTCCTCCTAGAAATAAGACCAGAGCTTCAGATTGACAGTGCACCTTTACCAATCCATGAATTTTGAAAAGATGATACACAGATTCCGGCTCCTGTGGGCAAATCATCAATATCAAACAACTTGGAATATTGACACTATTGGAAATTAGAGCTGTAGGTAGGAAGAAATATACTAAAAATTACATTCACCTTTTGAATTACAACATAGCAAATCAAGGAAAATCTATCTGGTACCAATTTTGTTCCCATTATAAAAATTCATGTCCATCACTTAATCTTGGACAACTGTACATGTTCTGAGCTGTATGACATATTCAAGTTACCTCGCCATACAGGATTAGTTGACTGAGATCAAAGGTGAGCTGCTAACCAGGTGCCAGTTGTTATTCACAAGATTGATTGTTAACTCAATGCATTATTGTGTTGTGTTCACAAGGCTGCAATTTCAATAAGCCCCAGAGACTAAGTTTTAAGGGGGCATAAGACGTTAGTAAGGGAAAAATTAATGAACCATAAAATCCTTACTTCATGCACATCTATCAATTGAGGTTATAACATCCACCAAGTTTCATTTAGATCCAGCCATAGAATTAGGAGGAGTTGCATTCACAAGGCTGCAATTTCAATAAGCCCAAGAGACAAAGTTTTAAAGAGGCATAACTGAGGCAAAAATCAATGAACCATAAAATCCTTACTTCATGCACGTCTATCAATTGAGGTTATAACATCCACCAAGTTTCATTTAGATCCAGCCATAAAATTAGGAGAAGTTGCTTTCACAAGGCTGCAATTTCAATAAGCCCCAGACTAATTTGGGTTTGGTTATAGTTTCTTATTTCTACCAAAATTTATCCTAAAGGCTTTATATTTTACAGAAACATTCATCAGGATATAGGCTTTCATTTGAGACAAACACCCATGTCAAAATGACCTTGAGACAGTGACCTAGACGTGGTTCGTAGGTAGGTGTTCGTTCCTATACTTTACGCGGTCCCGAACTTTTTCCTTCTTTAGCTTTGTTAGAATTAGAACATCAGTGGTTTGTAGTGCGTAGGCCATTTCAAGTCCTGAAAGTATGATTATAGCACAAACTCCAATGTTTAATTCATAGGTGTGATAAACTAATTGTCACCAACCACCACTTACCTTGATTTTCACACCTGCTGATCTATATGACAAATAATGTGTTATCATCTATTTTTGTATCCTAGGGTTGCTTTCTTCACAATCGTCGGTCCTTAATTTTATGATTTGATGATAGAATACTCAGAGTGATTTGATCCATTGTTTTGTTAAGGGAAATCACTCTGATGGTGTCTACTATTTGATACAAGCACTGTGTTTGAAAATTGCCAAAAATTAACACAGACATAAAAGCATAAAAAATACAAGAAGAGTAATTTTTAATTTATGTTTTCCTCAATTAATATCTGCGAGTCTTGTTTAGAAAAATAACCAATTTAGAACCAATTCCTTAATGGGAGACAGAGCAAGACCATGTCAGATTCCGTGTTTCTGAAACAGCCGACCTCTTGCCCTCCGTTTTGTTTGTACCACGCTTAATCCGTATAAATTTCCACGGTCTCTTGCGCTACGAACTACCGAGGTTTTACTGTATTTTCTAAATGCTTGTACCTCATCATACTTCATATTAACAATCATCAGGTGATAGGCTTTAACCTGTGACCAAGATTCTTGACCCTGTGACCTTGAACTTTGACCTACATTTAAAACTTTAAGGAATTGCTTTAAACTTTCTTATATTTTCTGAATGCTTACAGGTAGGACAATAATACTTCATAAATACACTGATTAGATGATCAACCTTATATCTAAAACAACGGAATTCCATTAGTAACTTCATCAGGTTGTATGCTTTCTTTTTACCTTAACCTTTTATGTGTTCTTAAAACAAAAATGAAATTGTTTTTATATTTCTTTATTACTTCTCAAACATATATCAAATCTTAGATTTTAATTAAGAAAAATTGACCTTGTTCTTTGGTCAAGTGCAGTGTGTGACAAGCAGCAGTTTGGGCCTGCTATGTTGTCCGCGAACAAGTCTTGTTATTTAGTTTGTATGTTTTTCTTTTAAGTTTTAGATTATTAGCTCGGCAGCTTTCGGAGAAAAACCGTGGTATTGTATTCACCTTGGCGTTGTTCATGTCGGCTATGGCCTTGGCCATATCTCTGTTGTTAATGAAGATTGAAGATATCCTCATGAAACTTGGTATGTGTATTGACCATCACAAGAGCTATTTAGACTATCAAGGGGGATAACTCTAAAATCGGTTTTGTAAGAGTTATGCCCATTTTACGACTTAGAATTTTTTCATTATCCAGCACCTGCAGCCAAGCGTTGCATGGCATCCGTGGGTGGTGCTCTTGATTTGAATAGTTCATTAGTCACACGATTTTAAAATGAATTTCTATCAACCCCTACCTCATACCTAGTCAGAATCCCAATACTTGAGATTATAACGCCTTATGAGTACACATACATAGTATTTTGAATAAAATAAGTTTTGCCAAATTGAATTCATTTTACCCGACTCAATCACTTGCCTATAATTACTTGTATTTGTGAAAAATTGCGGATCACGGCCGGTGCAATACTCGTGGAATATCAACAGTCAACATCAAAAACACTGTAATTATAAGGTTTTGATCACCTTTTAATGGACAATATGTAGAGTACCGAAAAAGATTGATTGCCTGATTTTATTGTGTAAAAAAATAAAGAAAGACAATTAGATTCTCTAGTATCATTCTTATTTTGAATTGCTTATCCATTCTACAGACATTGTCATATCTTAAAAATCAAATAAAAAGATATTTAATAACTGTCCGGCATGATCAATCTCAAATGCAAAATAAACAGTAAGTGTTAATTTATAGCACATGTTCAGAAATTCCAGACACCTGTTTGAGATAGAGTGAAAAGTTATGTAAAACCAGATTGCATAAACCTGAATTACAATTACGACTTTATTTCATTGGGAATCCTACACATCAGCTTTAGGCATTGACCCATTATGGGCAGTGAATCAGATATTGCCACTGCGTAGTAGACTAGCTGCAGTCTTTTTTGTTTGGCCCTTTAATGTATAATATAGTTTTCCTCAAGTATGTCTCTTAAGCCAAGTATATGTTTGTGGCTAGTGCTGAACAAAAACAACTGGTAAGAATTGCAGAGCTTGTGAAATTTGATACACCCTGCCCTAGATCTAGATACTATCAATAGACAATTTTGGGGCCATAAAATATCCTAATAGTCTTTTTCCTAATGGTTCCTTGGTATCAATCAAGTTTGGCTACAAAAGTTACTGCTAGTAGAATGTTGTGGGTTTTACATGTTTAATCTCAAGCGCCTAAGCTGATCGTTTTGATATCAGAAGATTTAGAATGGGGTGGGGGTTTTTGTTTTAGTTTTGTTGTTGTTGTTTTCAACTCTGCAACTTTCTTTCTACTTGCAAATTTAACTTTCCATTTCAACAATTTGCAATGCTAAGTATTTCATGCACTAGATGATCGAATAATATAAGTTAATGTTAAGATTTTAAACCTTATCTGAAAAAACTTTAATCTTGAATCATGAGATCGGGGGCATAGCATTACAGCCTGTGGGTTGTAAACTTAACATTTTGCTTTTACTCAAACAATGTTGACAAAACATGGCTCATATTAGGGATATAGGTTCCTTGTACTGATAAGAATAAGTTGGTTGTAAGATCCATGTCTACCATCAAGGTCAAAGTCACTGATCAAGGGCGCTTATTGTTAACATAAAATCTAACAATTTGCTTAAAACTCTATCTCTTGCAGAAACATGATTCTTATTTGGGATATAACTTCCTTATATTGATTGGCATCAAGGGGTTGTAAGGTCAAGGTCATTTACAAAGATCAGGCTTAATTATCAAGGTCATATTTCCCCTAAAAGACTGTTTTAGGAGCATGCTTTTTTTCTTCAAAAATCACATCTACTCATAATGGAAAGTAATAATTTTGAAAACCATCAATAAATAAAGGAGATATGTTCTGGAAAAATTAAAACTGACTGATGCAATAACCACATACATCGACCTCCCCTACCAAAGGGTTCAAGAATAAGTTTTATAGTTCTTGAACTGCTCAAAGTGAGCTTTTGTGATTAGGTGGATGTCTGTCATGCGTTGTCCGTCATCAACATTTACCTTGTATGCACTCTAGAGGCAACATTTTTTTCCCAACCTGAAAATTGGTCAGAGTGATTGTCTTGATGTAATCTAGGACAAGTCCGAAATAAGTCAACTATGGTCAAAAAGAAGGTCACTGAGTCAAATCTGAGAAAAACCTTGTATGCACTCTAGATGCCACAATTTTTGTCTGATCAACCTCAAATTTTATCAGAATGATTGTCTTGATCCTATAAAAATCCATAATTTGGTCAACTGGGGTCAAAAAATAGGTCATAGGGTCAAATCTTAGAAAACCTTGTATGCACTGTACAGGCCACATTTTTTGCCCAATCGACCAGAAAGTGGGTCAGAACGATTGTTTTGATGAAATCTTGTGCAAGTTTGAAACTGGGTCTACTTTGGTCATAAACTAGGTCTCTGGGTCAAATCTGAAAATCTTGTATGCACTCTAGAGGCCACATTTTTTGCCCAATTGACCTGAAATTGGGTCCGAATGATTGTCTTGATGAAATCTTGTTCAAGTTTGAAACTGGGTCAACTTTGGTCAAAAACTATGTCACAGGGTCAAATTTGAGAAAAATCATGTATGCACTCTAGTGGCCACATTTTTTGCCCGATCAGCCTGAAAACAGGGAAGAATTATGGTCTGGGTGACATCTTAAACAAGTTCAAAACTGGGTCAACTGGAGTCAAAAACTATGTCACAGGGTCAAATCTTTGAAAAACCTTGTATACACTCTAGAGGTCAATTTTTTTAAGTCAACTGGGGTCAAAAACGAGGTCATTGGGTCAAATCTTAGAAAAACCTTATTTGCATTTTAGAGGCTACATTTTTTTCCAAAATGGACCTGAAATTCAGTCAGAATGATTGTTTTGATGAAATCTCGGGCAAGTTCCAAATTGGGTAAACATGGGTCAGTAACAAGGTCACTGGGTCAAATCTTAGAAAAAACCTTGTATGCACTCTAGAGGCCACATTTTTTGTCTGCTCCACCTGAAATTTGATCAGAATGATTGTCTTGATGAAGTTCAGACAATTTCATAACCTGGTCAATTTGGGTCAAAATCTAGGTCATTGGGTCAAATCTTAGAAAAACCTTGTGTGCACTCTAGAGGCCATATTTGCCCATCAACCTGAAATCTTGTCAGAATGATTGTCTTCATGAAATCTTGTGCGAGTTTGAAACTGGGTCAACTGGGGTAAAAACTAGGTCACAGGTTCTAACATTAGAAAAACCTTGCATGCACTCTGGCGGCCACATTTTAAGCCCCATTATCCTGAAATTCGGTCAGAATGATTTTTGTGATAAAATATTGTATGAATTTGAAACTGGGTCAACTAGGGTCAAAAACTAGGTCACAGGGTCAAATCTTGGAAAAACCTTGTATGCACTCTAGAGGCCACAGTTTTGCCCAATCAATTGTCATCAATGAAATTAAATAAAAAATTCCTGCCAAGATTGGTACAAATTGGCTAAAGTTGTTTAGATGCAGAATATTGGTCCAAATTTGCCAAATGGTTACAGAGGCGAAGATTTTTAAAGAAGTATAAATCTGATTAGCCCTATCTTCCATGCCTGAATTGTTTTGCAAATCAAAATTTCACGAACAAGTTTTGAGAAGGTTCACCTAAGGAACATCTTACCAAGTTTAGTTGAAATCGGTCCAATACATACAGCAAAGAGGATTTTCAAAAGATTATGTCATGATTTCTTTAAGTCTGTTGAGCCCTCTCTGCCATGTCCCCATTTTTTCGCGAAACTAAGAACTTTCCTGTCATGTTTGGTCCTAATTGGCCCAATGATTACAGAGGAGAAGATTTTTAAAGAAATATTTCATGATTTATCCAGGTCTAATAAGCCCGGCCCTATTTCTACGCGAATTGAAATTCTATGAACAAGTTTTAAAACAGTCACTACAAGTTCTAGAAAACCAAAGTTCAAGAACTATGGGGTTCTAGACCTCAATTCTAGAACAAGGGTTCATAAGTTCTAGATCTTGCTAAGTTCTTGAACAAATTTATAGAACTAAGTAGGTTCTTGAACCAAAGTTGATGAACTTCAAATCTCAAGAACTTAAAGTGTACTAGAATTCAAATATGAGAAGTACTAGAACTTCAAAAAGAAGTTTTTTAAGTTCTAGAAAAGTTCAAGAACTATAAAACTTATTCTTGAACCCTTTGGTAGGGGAGGTCGATGTATGTGGTTATTGCATCAGTCAGTTTTAATTTTTCCAGAATATATCTCCTTTATTTATTGATGGTTTTCAAAATTATTACTTTCCATTATGAGTAGATGTGATTTTTGAAGAAAAAAAGCATGCTCCTAAAACAGTCTTTTAGGGGAAATATGACCTTGATAATTAAGCCTGATCTTTGTAAATGACCTTGACCTTACATCCCCTTGATGCCAATCAATAAAAGGAAGTTATATCCCAAATAAGAATCATGTTTCTGCAAGAGATTTTAGAGTTATCCCCCTTGATAGTCTAAATAGCTCTTGTGATGGTCAATACACATACCAAGTTTCATGAGGATATCTTCAATCTTCATTAACAACAGAGATATGGCCAAGGCCATAGCCGACATGAACAACGCCGAGGTGAATACAATACCACGGTTTTTCTCCGAAAGCTGCCGAGCTAATAATCTAAAACTTAAAAGAAAAACATACAAACTAAATAACAAGACTTGTTCGCGGACAACATAGCAGGCCCAAACTGCTGCTTGTCACACACTGCACTTGACCAAAGAACAAGGTCAATTTTTCTTAATTAAAATCTAAGATTTGATATATGTTTGAGAAGTGATAAAGAAATATAAAAACAATTTCATTTTTGTTTAAGAACACATAAAAGGTTAAGTTAAAAAGAAAGCATACAACCTGATGAAGTTACTAATGGAATTTCGTTGTTTTAGATATAAGGTTGATCATCTAATCAGTGTATTTATGAAGTATTATTGTCCTACCTGTAAGCATTCAGAAAATATAAGAAAGTTTAAAGCAATTCCTTAAAGTTTTAAATGTAGGTCAAAGTTCAAGGTCACAGGGTCAAGAATCTTGGTCACAGGTTAAAGCCTATCACCTGATGATTGTTAATATGAAGTATGATGAGGTACAAGCATTTAGAAAATACAGTAAAACCTCGGTAGTTCGTAGCGCAAGAGACCGTGGAAATTTATACGGATTAAGCGTGGTACAAACAAAACGGAGGGCAAGAGGTCGGCTGTTTCAGAAACACGGAATCTGACATGGTCTTGCTCTGTCTCCCATTAAGGAATTGGTTCTAAATTGGTTATTTTTCTAAACAAGACTCGCAGATATTAATTGAGGAAAACATAAATTAAAAATTACTCATCTTGTATTTTTTATGCTTTTATGTCTGTGTTAATTTTTGGCAATTTTCAAACACAGTGCTTGTATCAAATAGTAGACACCATCAGAGTGATTTCCCTTAACAAAACAATGGATCAAATCACTCTGAGTATTCTATCATCAAATCATAAAATTAAGGACCGACGATTGTGAAGAAAGCAACCCAAGGATACAAAGTTAGATGATAACACATTATTTGTCATATAGATCAGCAGATGTGAAAATCAAGGTAAGTGGTGATTGCTGACAATTAGTTTATCACACCTATGAATTAAACATTGGAGTTTGTGCTATAATCATACTTTCAGGACTTGAAAAGGCCTACGAACTACAAACCACTGACGTTCTAATTCTAACAAAGCTAAAGAAGGAAAAAGTTCGAACCACGTCTAGGTCACTGTCTCAAGGTCATTTTGACATGGGTGTTTGTCTCAAATGAAAGCCTATATCCTGATGAATGTTTCTGTAAAATATAAAGCCTTTAGGATAAATTTTGGTAGAAATAAGAAACTATAACCAAACCCAAATTCGTCTCTGGGGCTTATTGAAATTGCAGCCTTGTGAACAGAACTCCTCCTAATTTTATGGCTGGATCTAAATGAAACTTGGTGGATGTTATTACCTCAATTGATAGACATGCATGAAGTAAGGATTTTATGGTTCATTGATTTTTGCCTCAGTTATGCCTCTTTAAAACTTTGTCTCTTGGGCTTATTGAAATTGCAGCCTTGTGAATGCAACTCCTCCTAATTCTATGGCCGGATCTAAATGAAACTTGGTGGATGTTATAACCTCAATTGATAGATGTGCATGAAGTAAGGATTTTATGGTTCATTGATTTTTCCCTGACTTATGCCCCTTTAAAACTTAGTCTCTGGGGCTTATTGAAATTGCAGCCTTGTGAACACAACACAATAATGCATTGAGTTAACAATCAATCTTGTGTATAACAACTGGCACCTGGTTAGAAGCTCACCTTTGATCTCAGTCAACTAATCCTGTATGGCGAGGTAACTCGAATATGTCATACAGCTCAGAACATGTACACTTGTCCAAGATTAAGTGATGGACATGAATTTTTATAATGGGAACAAAATTGGTATCGGATAGATTTTCCTTGATTTGCTATGTTGTAATTCAAAAGGTGAATGTAATTTTTAGTATATTTCTTCCTACCTACAGCTCTAATTTCCAATAGTCTCATTATTCCAAGTTGTTTGATATTGATGATTTGCCCACAGGAGCCGGAATCTGTGTATCATCTTTTCAAAATTCATGGATTGGTAAAGGTGCACTGTCAATCTGAAGCTCTGGTCTTATTTCTAGGAGGAAGGGGGGTCCATGGAGCTTTTTTTTAGCTCACCTGAGCACGTATTGCTAAAGTGAGCTAGTGTGATCCCCTTTTGTCTGGCGTCCTTCCGTCGTGCGTGGTCCGTCAACAATTTCTTTAAACGTCATCTCCTCCTAAACCACTGGGCCAATTTGAACCAAATTTGGCAGAAATGTTCCTTAGGTGGTCCCCTTCAAAAATAGCTAAAAGAATTGAAATCCGTTAATAACTCTGGTTGCCATGGCAACAAAAGTGAAATTTTAAAATAATCTTTAAAAATCTTCTCCTCCTGACCCAGAAGGCGTAGAGCCTTGATATTTTGCATGAAGCATCAGTATATTGACCTCTTTCAAAATAGCTAAAATCATGATCCTCGGGTCCCCAGGGCAGAACCCCAGGGGGGTGGGGTTTATATAGAAATAAAGAACGATTTTTTAAATGACATCTCCTCTCAAACCACTGGGCCGATTTGAACCAAATTTGGCAGAAATGTTGCTGAGGTGGTCCCCTTCAAAAATAGCTAAAAGAATTGAAATCCGTTAAAAACTCTGGTTGCCATGGCAACAAAAGTGAAATTTTAAAATAATCTTTAAAAATCTTCTCCTCCTGACCCAGAAGGCGTAGAGCCTTGATATTTTGCATGAAGCATCAGTATATTGACCTCTTTCAAAATAGCTAAAATCATGATCCTTGGGTCCCCAGGGGCAGAACCCCAGGGGGGTGGGTTTTTTTTATAGAAATAAAGAACGATTTTTTAAATGACATCTCCTCTCAAACCACTGGGCCGATTTGAACCAAATTTGGCAGAAATGTTGCTTAGGTGGTCCCCTTCAAAAAAAGCTAAAAGAATTGAAATCCGTTAAAAACTCTGGTTGCCATGGCAACAAAAGTGAAATTTTGAAATAATCTTTAAGAATCTTCTACTCCTGACCCAGAAGGCATAGAGCTTTGATATTTTGCATGAAGCATCAGTATATTGATCTCTTACAAAATAGCTAAAATCATGATCCTTGGGTCCCCAGGGGCGAATCCAGGGGGGGGGGGTATAGGCGTGAAGCATCAGTTCACAGTCTTCTTTCTTATTTCTGAAATTATAACACATAGAAAAAGTTTTTTCCTTCTTTCAAATCAGCACTAAAGCCTTGGAATTTGTAATTTAGACTTTTGGATCCCCAGGTTCATAGTCTTTATATGTAATTGTGGCCCACTTGTTTCATAATCCTTACCTCAACATGAAATTAGACTGTTGAAAGAAAAAGAGCCTTTTTCTCAGGTGAGCGCCCTAGGGCCAATGGCCCTCTTGTTTAAAGTTTGTATCTCCTTTCTTTCAAATGTTAGTGAGATATTTTTTTAATCTAAAATCATTGTTTCAGGTAGTTTATAGTATTTATGAATGTCACACGATTATTAAATGGATTTTACCAATTACAGTATGTTGTACTCACAAAGTTTTGGTAAACCACTAGCGTATGAGATGTGCTTAATTGAAAGATTGTTTCTATCAACCAATACCTTGTTGCTAAATAGCTCAGGAGTTCATCAAGCTATATAGTAATTTAAATGCTACTTCTTGTGTTCTAATTCATATGCTATTTCTTGTGAACATTAAACAATTTCCCCAAACATTGCTTGAACAGGAATTTTTAGTTGACTACATTCAATATTCAATGACAAAGGAACCAACATGAGCTTTGTATGCTCTTATTATGGAATACATTTCATGTAATCATCATAGTATTTCATGGGGATTAATTGACAGACAAATCATCTGGAGATATTAGTGTTTGAACAAATCTAAGTTCAGATGAAGTAAAATGACCCCCCATCCAAGCCTTGGTGATGGGCATTGTTGAAGTAAAGCCAGAGGAAAACAGCATATTGTTCCGAACATTATTCTATCATCGCGCTTTAAAGGTTAATCGAATAAACCCCACACGTGACCACCGGAAATAACAACTACATGTTTCATACTTGAAAGAAGTTTTCTTAGTTGCATAAGAAAAGGGAGGGGATGTGTAATAAGTCTTCTTATAAACAGAACAAGGAACAACTTCTAAGAAGATTCTAGTCAGTTTATCATGTTCTCTCAGCTATGAAGTCAGTAGCACTATCAAGGAATTTCGGGCTGGGTTCCTAGATGCTCAGCCTCCAGCTTTACTTAAATAATGCCCTCCATCCATCACCAAGGCTTGGATGGGGGCCATTATTTTTTGTAAAGCCTTCGGCTTTCACATGTAGACAACAGCATCTTCAAAGGCAACTAAGCAAAACCCCTAAACCATAAAAGACTACTAAGGGTATAAGAAGAAGAGACTAGAGTAACTACAGCAAGAACATATAATGTAAGTTTAGACAAGTGAACAACAAGCAGTACACCAACTAAGCCTAAATAGCGTAATGCTAATAATAACCACAGTTCATTCCATTACTGCTCTAGTGAAAGATAGCTGGCTATTACTTATAGCCTGTCTATGATAGAACTTCCTAAAATTTTTGTCTGTTGACCACTCTGCAGTACTAAGTATCTTACTCAAAGAGCATCCCCTCTGAAACGCAGCCGAAGTAGATGCACTCCGGAAGCTTTGAATATGGAAGTATGAATTCCTGACAAATCAAGCACACACTTTAATCATCTAGCTATAGTGCTTGTAGACACAGCTTTGTATGTCATATATAAAATCAGAAGTGATTGACTCAGTCTAAATTGTTTAGTGTAATCTATATAATAATGCAGAGTTGCATCCAGGCCGCTTTTTTAATCACTCCCACAACCTCACTAATTCGATGGGGGAGTAATCGTGCAACAATGTTCTGACTCCCTCAGAATCGATTAACCAAAGGGGGCAGTATACTGTAAAAAGAGTGGAAAAAGACTAATGACGATTAACTGTTGACAAAATCATACTGATAAATTTAGCTCCAATCATCGCTATTTATAACCATTACCACATATCGTAATTAAACTGGTCCCCGATTTCAAATCCATGTGTATGAAATAGTCAGGGAACCCAACAGTGGAGCATGGAGAAGATTCTTTCCGTTTCCGGCTAAAGACAATCATGTCAAACTTGACAAAAAGAGTTGATTTAAATCAATCTGAATACCAACATAAGGCACCGCCGACTTTTTTATGGGCCTCAATGTCGGCGCTATATCATCGTAATCGACAGACTAGAAGAAAGACCATGAAAGCCAATCTTGTCAGATCTCGGGGCGAAAAATAAAAGGACTCAGTTTCATCCAGATGCAAAATTGCAGAAATCGTGGTTGAAAAATTATAAGAGTTCGAAACACGAAGAGAAATTGAAATCTGGAATGACTGTTATTTGTCTTGTGATAAACCTCGGGTAAGAATTAGTCATTTACTGCCGGATGCACAAATTTCCATACTTGCACACATTTAAAAATTTAGTCAGACCACATTTACTAAGGACAGTGTGCATCAAAGTGAGTTTGTCAGAGCTACCTCCAATATACATGATAAACTTTAGTTAAAGAATAACTTGTGCTATTATATGCTTATTATATGACTAAGACAGATAAAGCCTTTTGAAATGTTGGCTCTACAAGAATAGAGTGGATTAGACTTGAAGGATTTAAATGTAGGTGAAAATGTTTCAACATATTCATCAAGAGCTTAGTTTTTTGCCTCATTTTTAGCTCACCTGAGCACAACGGGCTCAAGGTGAGCTTTTGGTATCACCTTTTGTCTGCGTGCGTGGTGCATCGTGCGTCGGAAGTCGTCAACAATTCTTTAAACATCTTCTCCTCAGTAACCACTGGGCGGAATTCAACCAAACTTGGTAGGAATGTTCCTTGGGTGACCCTTCTCAAAAGTTGTTCGCGGATTTTTGATTGACCCCCAAATATGGGCGTGGCAGGGCGTGGCAGTTTTTAACTTAGAAATCTTTAAACATCTTCTACTCAGTAACCATTGGGCCAATTTCAACCAAATTTGGTATGAATGTTCCTTGGGTCACCCTTTTCAAAAGTTGTTCGCGGATTTTTGATTTATGCCCAAATATGGGCGTGGCAGGGCGTGGCAGTTTTTGACTTAGGAATCTTTAAACATCTTCTCCTCAGTAACCATTGGGCCAATTTCAACCAAATTTGGCATGAATGTTCCTTTGGTGACCCTTTTCAACAATTGTTCGTGGAATTTTGATTTACGCCCAAATATGGGCGTGGCAGGGCGTGGCAGTTTTTGACTTAGAAATCTTTAAACATCTTCTCCTCAGTAACCATTGGGCCAATTTCATCCAAACTTGGCATGAATGTTCCTTGGATGACCCTTTTTAAAAGTTGTTCGCAGAATTTTGATTTATGCCCAAATATGGGTGTGGCAGGGCGTGGCAGTTTTTGACTTAGAAATCTTTAAACATCTTCTCCTCAGTAACCATTGGGCCAATTTCATCCAAACTTGGCATGAATGTTCCTTGGATGACCCTTTTTAAAAGTTGTTCGCAGAATTATGATTTATGCCCAAATATGGGCGTGGCCCGGCGTGGCAGTTTTTGACTTTGAAATCTTTAAACATCTACACCTCAGGAACCATTGGGCCAATTTCAACCAAACTTGGTATGAATGTTCCTTGGGTGACCCTTTTCAAAAGTTGTTTGGCAGAATTTCGTTTCACGCCCAAATATGGGCGTGGCAGTTTTTGACTTTGAAATCTTTTAACATCTTCTCCTCAGTAACTATTGGGCCAATTACAACCAAATTTGGTATGAATGTTCCTTGGGTGACCCTTTTCAAAAGTTGTTTGCAGAATTTTGATTTATGCCCAAATATGGGCGTGGCAGTTTTTTTAACTTTGAAATCTTTAAACATCTTATCCTCAGTAACCATTGGGTCAATTTCAACCAAACTTTGCATGAATGTTCCTTTGGTGACCCTTTTCAAAAGTTGTTCCTGGAATTTTGATTTATGCCCAAATATGGGCGTGGCATGGTTAGGCACTTTTTTGACTTTGAAATCTTTAAACATCTTCTCCTCAGTAACTATTGGGCCAATTTCAACCAAATTTGGTATGAATGTTCCTTGAGTGACCCTTTTCAAAAGTTTTTCTAGAATTTTGATTGATGACCAAATAAGGGCTTGGAAGGGTAGGGCAGTTTTTACTTTGAAATCTTTAAACATCTTCTACTCAGTAACCATTGGGCCAATTTCAATTTTGAATCATCTTACATTAGTCAGGTGAGCGATTTTAGGGCCATTCTGGCCCTCTTGTTTCAGTGAATTGTGGTGAAAACTTATTAGATTTGTTGTTTACTTCATATCTTTATGAAAGATTTATGGTATAGGTATGCCCAAGTCTAGTCGTTTTTAAACGACAAAAAAAAGTGAAAAACATAACACCTTTATCTTCAATCATATAATCCAGGTTTAAACTGGCCAAAGTCTGGACACGAGGCGCAGACGCTAAAGCTAGGAGAGCAACAAGTTTGTAACCAGTTTCAAGGGCAATTTTCTCACAAGATGCAGGCTCAAGAGGTACCTTAAAACAACTGATATATTCCAAGTGAATTGGTAACGAGGAGGTGGTGGTTTTTGAAAAAACACTCCCTTCATAAACCTATTAATAAGTACACAGTCTTTACACCATTTATTGCCAAAAAGAGGAAGTGTTTGTAACAACATAGCCTTATGAGTGTTAATGCAAGAATACGATTTCCCAGACTTGTACAAGAAAAATAGAAATTTCACTACATCAACCTCAGTTGAGTAAAAGGGATCTCTCTACCTAAGACAATTCCAAGTATACCACTTTCTCCAAGCGTAGTTATACTGTTTCTGAGTACCCTTACTCCAGGAACTAACAATGAGTCTTGTAATCCCTTCCTGAAGGCCTGTTTTACGCAGTACTTGCCCGATACGGTAACAGCGATCATCTGTATGGAGTTGCGAAGTGGATGTAACTTACCATTGTGGGGCATAGTTAGGAGATCTTTGTGCCATGGTAACCTAGTTGGTAAAGAACAAATGTTCTCTTAAACAAGGGGAAAACATGACTGTGCTTTCCAAAATGGCAAAACAATTATCGCTCTTCCTACCTTATCTTGCAATATTTATTCATGACCTTGCCAATTAAATTAAAAGGTGGGAATATATAGTGATTTAGATTATTCCAGGGTATAGTGAATGCATTGAAATTCACAGCCAGCGCCAGGCTCTGGGAACCACAAACCAAACTTCTGTAGGCGAGTATTGAGTCTGGATGCAAACAGATCTATATCTGGCATAAAGAAATGTAAACATAATCTTTCAAATATATCTTGTTTAAGCATCCACTCTGTGGAATCTGAGAAATTTTGAGAGAAAAAATTGGCAGAATTATCTTTCCCTGCTATGCAAATTGCTGTAACTATGACATGTCTGTCTATACACCAATTCCACAATTTCTTTGCCAAACTATCAAGACTCAGGGAACACATGCCCCCCATGTCATTGATATATGTGACAGCAGAAATGTTATCGGATTGGACCTCTACATGCACCTTGAAAAAATTTGAGTAAAAAGCTTGAAGCGCGTAGAAGATCGCTAATAATTCTAAATAATTGATATTCTCCTCCATCTCTAATAAAGTCCATCTGCCTTGTGCAACCTGATAATTATCTAAGTTTATAGCACCCCACCCAGTGCCACTAGCATCTGTCCTACATCTGAGGTCAACCCCTTTTACACAAATTTGCATACCGTTCTTTTGTACTGTATTTTGATGCCACCAATTCAATTCCGAAATACTTTCATTTGATAGTTTTACTTTGTTGTCAAAATTTGAATCTAATCCAAGCCCAAATATCTTATCCCTTTCTGGTGCTCTGTAATGTAGGGGTGCTTCAAAAATGGCATGAAATGAACTGACCACAAGGCCTATGAATGATGCAAGCTCTCTTACTATCACCTCATTCAAACTTAATAGCAGCTTTGCCTTAGTAACTAGCTTAGTTATCTTCTCATCGGTGAGAAAAACCATAAATGCAACAGAATCTACCACAAAGCCAAAGAATACAATTCTTTGGATAGGAACCAAAACAGATTTTTTGAAATTAATGACGAAACCTAATTCTTGCAATGTATTCACAATAAGTACTGGTATTATCAGCGCATACCATTGTCTAAGCTCATATTCAAAGAGTCATCTATATAATAAGAACAACGTATGTTTTGCAGTTTAAACCAAGCATAAACAGGCTTCAGGATTTTTGTGAAGACAAACGAACAAGATTTTAAACCAAAAGGTAAACAAACGAACTTCAGCAAAGAGCTCTTCCAATAGAACTTCAAGTACTTAAATAGAAACAGAGAAATAGGGATCACTCAAATCAATTGAAGTGAATAAGATCCAATACTACTTTGAACGTTTCTTGTTTAAAATGATCATAGTGAACAAAATGATTAAGATACCTTAGGTTAATTACTGGTCTGAATTTGCCATTCTTTTTTGGCACGATACAGAGAGTAGAAATAAATTCTCCTTCTTTGTGAGTTGAGGGGACAACTGCCCCTTTTGACAAAAGCTCTTTAACTTCATTATCAACTAAAGTGAATTGATCCCCACTAAAGGGGATCTCACCTGGTATTCTATTTTGAAAAGGGGGACTATAAAAGCATTTTTTTATCCAGAAATTGCTTCCAAAACCCAAGGGTCATTGGTAATTTGGTGCCATTTCTCTGTATGATATTGCAGTTTGCAGTCTGGGCCGCAGTAGGTGACTTTTATGGAATTCGATAGTTTTTTGACCCCCCTTTGTTGACTACCTCTAGTTGAGGGATAAGGCTGGTATCTTTGATTTCCAGTACCATACGAGTTTGAATAGTAGTTATTTCAACCGTAACCACCTCTCCTTTGAAATCTGCCCCTTCCTCGAAAAGAGGATCTGTAAGGGTAGGATTAATCTTTCCCCAACGCAACAAGTGAGTCACAGTTTTTGATATCCTTCGAGATTTCATCTCCAGATAAGTTGCTTGTGATTGGCATAGATACATTGCATAGTGAGTGATACTACTTTTTAAGGGTTGGCCGATTCATATATCGTCTTCTAACCGAGAGACTGAACTGAACCTGACCAAGTAAGGTAAGTGAATCTGCCAGCAAAGTCTTAGCTTCAACATTTCCAGATATCCGAGTCTTTAGAACTTCGGCTAGCTGGATGATCACGGTGATACCCGTTGCCACTAGATTCTGAATCTCTGCCAAACTTCTGTCTACAGTCTGACTCCTTTTATCCATTATTTTCCATATCTCATTATATACAAGCGGAGCACAAGCTTTGTCACAATTTTCTGGGATCTTGTATTTATTCAGCAAAGTATCTGTGTCACATTGAGACATACATGCTGTATTGATAAGATTAGCAAGAGGTTTCAATATGGGTTTCTCTTTCACAGGTGCCTTAAGCCGAGGCATGTCCCATTCTGAATCTTCAACTATCTCACCATCTTCGAATAGGGCATTAGTCATGTCCTTTAATACACTACTATGATCTCTAACAGGAGATTCGCCACCGGAAATATCTTCCCTATCAACACTAACTGTCAATTTCTGGGCATTTGACAAGGAATGACCATGCAGTTCCTGCATGTCTTGATTTTCCAAATTTTCACTGTCACTATTATTTGAATAGTCAATACCAAAAAGGGTTTTCAAATTCACAATGTCACTTGGAGACAACTTAGTAAAGTCAAAACTGCTCGTCGACGTCAACACGTGTCCTTCTTCATGGTTTTGGTACACTGTTTTTTTCTTTTTCTGAGTTTTGTCAGAGTCATTCTTCTTCGAAATTGATTTACTAGTCTTCTTACCAGTCGAAGACTTCGACCATCAAACATTCTTTTTCTGATTCGCTCAGCGAGCTGAATCCTGAGAAACTTTTGTCCGAGTCGTTACAACTGACCACTGGTGCTTCGTCATTGGAGCCGTGTATATAGTGAATACTGGGACAGCGTCCACAGAAGCCTCTGCGAGACAAACTTACTAAAAATCCAAGGCAAAAAGCCAAAGCACAATTCTTCCATGTATGAGTATAGGTCATCATGCAAATCTCATATCAATATTCACCTGTCTTAACTCAAGGAATAAATATGTAAACTCTTAATACTTTTCAAGTAAAAATAATTTTCATGTGAGAAATATTTTAAACAAAAAATACAAAATTGAACATAAATAGTGTTTTATGCTTACTGGAAATATATCAAAGGAACCATTTCCGTTTACACACCCTAGATTCGTCTACCAATTTTTATTATTGACTTAATACAGTCCTTGACCTAATAATTCAATATTTTTAAATTATTACAAAGATCAAGGTCATGGTCAAATATTCAAAATGATGCCAGAATCATAGACAATCATCTACCAACATTAATTTTATTATTGACATAATATAGCCTTCGACCTTATAATTCAATACTTTTTGAAAGTAGGTCAAAGGTCAAGGCCAGGGTCAAGGGTTCAACATGATATCAGAATCAAAGACAATCATGGAACAAATCTTTATTATTGACTTAAAACATTCCTAGTCCTGATAATTCAACATTTAAGGAAGTGGGTCGAAGGTCAGGGTTAAGGTAAAGGGTTCAATATGATGTCAGAATCAAAGGCAACCATCTACAAAGCTTTATCAGTGGCTTTTTACTGTCAATGACCTAATAATTCAATATTTTAGTTGTAGTCCAAAGGTCAGGGCCAAAGGTACAAAAAGATGCCGGAATCAAAGACATCAATCTACAAACACTTATAAGTATCATAATATAGTTCTAGACATATTAATAAGAAAAGTAGGTTAAAGGTCAAGGTCAGGACCAGTGGAAAATGTTCAATGTGATGCCAAAAATCAAAGTCAATCATCTACCTATCTTTATTATTAACTGAATACAACTCTGGAGCAAATAATTCAAAATTTTTGAAGCAGGTCAAAGATCAAGGTCAGGGTCAAGCATTTAACATGACGCCAGAATCAAAGACAATCATCACCAACATTCGTTAGTAACTTAATATAGTTCTAGACTTAATGATTCAATATTTTCATAAGTAGGTCAAAGGTCAAGGTCCAACATTCAAAATGATGTTAGAATCATCCACCATCTTTTTTACTGACTTAATACAGTCTTACACAAAATTGATCATATCCCATGCCTATAGTTTTTAGTCACCCAAAGCTACATTGTAATAGGCAATATACATGACAATGTGTTATGTACAATGTTTTCAATCGTTTTTATTTAACACATCAATATGTGGAGTTGAGTGGGAATAGGTTCAAGAGCACCTACCAATTGAAATGGATTGTACAATCGAGTTAGCACTTTTTGCTAAATTCACAGGTTATGAGTTCTAACCCCAGCAAAGCTATAACTCTTTCTGACATTTGACAAAAGTCATTGCGACATATCTCTCCCCAATGTAAAATACATGTGATTATAAGAAGTTCCCCTGAGTAGATGAGCATTTGGTAGCTCATATTGAATATCCCGGTTTTACTGTTGAGAAGAATGACAAGAAGCCATGGTTAGGTGACCAGTTGCTGCATGATAACTGAATAACTATTGAAATGGATGTTAAGTAAGATACAATCAATCCAAATGAAATGGATTTAAATCTATGCAACAAGGAATTAACACTGCATTCTTTAACCCATCATTATAGATTGTACAGTCTTGTGGAAATACAGATTTGCTCTACTTTTCTACATGCAAGTAAGACATTTTACTTTTCCAGAAATTAAACAAACATGTCTCTTACAATGGTGAAGAGATAGATTTAGAGACAAATTTGTTGTTAATGAAGGAAATGCTATTTTCTGCACTTACATCAATGTTTACACCCTTCACTATAAAATCATCATAATTTCCCAGTATAAAACAAGTTTTCTTTAACTCATTACCAGATGGCAAATTTTTAGACTGGTCCGAATTGAATGGAGTTACAGATGACATATTAAGTTTATGAAATTTTAGATTTTTTTACGTTACTGGGTAGAAAACGGTTGAAAATTATGAAATTGCTTGTTGCAAGCAATTTCTTCATTTTCAACAATGTTTTCCAATTATATTTCCTGAGGGGTATCAAAAAGCATCACGGTATAGGGATGGGTTGAGACATTAAAGGGGTGATCAAACGCAATCAGTCATTCAGCTCAACTGATCACAACATGCTCATGTTGAGTTTTTGTGATCCTTTAATGTTGGGCATAAATTCAGCAGTTACCACTTTAGATTTCACAATTTTGGTTGGTTTTCCCAAACTTGCTGAAATTTCTGAATGGTCATTATTGGAAGATCCCTTTGGACTTTGATGACATTCTATCCTATTTCACAGGAACAGGGTCTTTAATGCCAGTTTCTTCTTTACACTGCAACAAGTGCTTAATTTTGGCTTGATCTTTCTGAAACTTGCTGGGAGTGGCTATATAGTAAGAAAGAATATTCCTATTGAAAACAGTGACATTTTGTTAAATGTCACATGAAAAGAGACCTTAGTGAACATTTTGCTGAGCTGATTTAGCTCAGTCGTTCATGCAATGTTCTCTCAATCCTGGGACTGTGAGTTTGAACCCCGGCTCAGCCAACATTCTCTCTTACAGTTCATTACAACATGCTTCAAATGGCTCTAACTAATGGTCATATGAGCTGCAATGTGCCTATGTTGTATTAAGAGTGGAACGTTGTAATAGAAATAGCTTGTGGTTTTACTTATGTGAGAAATGACACTATGTTTTCTTAAGTATGAAACCATAGGGACCTATAAACCAGAAATTCAACAGGAAAGTGTTGATGACAATTGTCTTGTTATGGCTTTCAAGTCAAAAATCTTGGCTTAGTCTCTGTGTTTTATGCTATAGGGGAAATCCCAATCTTTTTAAGATAATAAAATGATTTCTATTAGCCTAACATCAACCTTGCCTACTAATTCTTGCAATAACAAAATCCAAAATAAGTATTTCAATACAAAAAAAAGATTATTACTTTGCTTTTGGGCCAATTCTAACTCTGGCTGAAGGGGCTTTGTCATTGCGCTAAGTCTGTCATGACCAAATAGAATAGTTTCTTATAAATTTTCCAAAGAAAATATTTGATTGATTTAAATCAAACATCACAGGGATTATCCTTGGGTTACCATTTTTAGCTCTACTGGCCTAAGGCCAGGGAGATATTGTCATGGTGTTGTCTGGAGTCCATCCGTCCATCCATGTGTAAACTTTTCTTTAAACATCTTCTCCTCCTAAACCAATGGGTGGATTTTAATTAAACTTGGAAGAAATGTTCCTTGGGCCATCCTCTTCTTCAATTGTTAAAGAAATTTTGATTCACCCCAAAATATGGGCATGGTAGGGGGTGGCATATTTTCATTTTAAAATCTTTAAAAATCTTCTCCTCTCAAACCATTCGGCTGATTTAAATGAAACTTGGCATGGATGTTCCTTGAGTGACCCTCTACTTAAATTGTTCAAGAAATTTTGATTGACCCCCAAATATGGGCATGGCAGGGCGTGGCATATTTTCACTTTAAAATCTTTAAAAATCTTCTCCTCTCAAACCATTTGGTTGATTTAAATGAAACTGCACAATGATGTTCCTTGAGTGACCCTCTACTTAAATTGTTCAAGAAATTTTGATTGACCAAAATATGGGCGTGGCAGGGTGTGGCTTATTTTCACTTTACAATCTTTAAAAATCTTCACCTCTCAAACCAGTTGGCTGATTTCATTGAAACTTTGCATGAATTTCCTTGAGTAGACCTCTACTTAAATTGTTCAAGAAATTTTGTTTGACCCCTAAATATAGGCATGGCCGGTCGAGGTTTCTTTTCACTTTTAAATCATCAAGAATCTTCTCCTCTCAAACCGTACGGCCAATTTAAATGAAACTTGACAGGGATGTTCTTTGAGTGACCCTCTACTTAAATTGTTCATGAAAATTTTGAATGACCCCCAAATATGGGTGTGGCTGGGCGAGGCTTATTTTCATTTTAAAATCTTTAAAAATCTTCTCCTCCTAAACCAATTGGCCAATTTGAATGAAACTTGGCATGGATGTTCCTTGTGTGACCCTCTACTTTAATTATTCAAGAAATTTTGACTGACCCCTAAATATGGGCGTGGCAGGATGTTGCTTATTTTCATTTTAAAATCTTTAAAATCTTCTCCTCTCAAACCATTTGGCTGATTTGAATGAAACTTTGCATTGATGTTCCTTGACTGACCCTCTACTTAATTTGTCCAAGAAATTTTGTTTGACTCCCAAATATGGGCTTGGCAGGGTGTAGCTTATTTTCACTTTAAAATTAAATCTTTGCCTCCCTAACCATATAACCACTCTAAACAAAACTGGCCATGAATGTTCCTTGGGTGACCCTTTACTTGAAATGTTCATGGAATTTTGATAACATCCTCAATTTGGGCATGGCAGGGCGGGGCTTTTTTTTTATCTCTAAAATCTTTAAAAATCTTCTCCTCTCAAATCATTTGGCCGATTTCAATGAAACTGCACATGGATGTTCCTTGGGTGACCCTTTACTTTAATTGTTCAAGAAATTTTGATTGTACCCCAAATATGGGCATATTTTCACTTTAAAATCTTTAAAAATCTTCTCCTCCCAAACAAACCATTTGTCTGATTTCATTGACACTTGGCATGAATGTTCCTTGAGTGACCCTCTACTCAAACTATTCAAGAAATTTTGTTTGACCTCCCAATTATGGGCGTGGCAGGGTGTAGCTTATTTTCACTTTAAAATCAATTTATTGCCTCCCAAACCATTTGACCACTCTTAACAATACTCGCCATGAATGTTCCTTGGGTGACCCTTTACTTGAAATGTTTATTGAAAATTCGATTGCACCCTCAATTTCGGCATGGCAGGGTGGGGCTTTTTTTACTCTAAAATCTAAAAAATTCTACTTCTAACTCATTTTATCAAATTTCAATGAAACTTGGTAACAATATTCCATAGGTGACCCTTTTGCTCAAATTTTTCATGGAAATTTGTTGGGCCCTGGCAAGGCGTGGCTAATATTCACTTTGAAAACTTGGATGACCCTTTACTTAAATTGTTCCTGAAAATATGTTTATAATATTTAGTTGTTGCAATCACCTAAATGTTGGTATTGTTTGAAACTGGTTTATGGGTTAGGGGTAATTAAATATTTTGGTAGAATACGGGTCAGACCCAATTAATCATCACAAAATAGTTGTAAAGAGACCTGAACATGCTGTTTTCAGTCAGAGTGAGCTTTATTTAGTAGAAATATTAATTTATCACTTTTAAACATGTAAATGCAAAGAGATATAAATATTGTGTGGGAATATCTGAATAAGTACATTTTCTAGAACATTGATCAAAAGGAGATAAATGCATCATATGAAGCTATAGATTTATTTCTTATTACTTCCCTTAAAGATTTGTATATGCCAAATACCTAACAAAATCATTTTGATGTACTGACAATAAGTTATGAAAAACATTGTAGTTAAAATTAGTCTGCTATAATTTGTTGGAATTCATAATAAACAAAACCAAAATTTTCAGGTTATGGGAGAAATATATTTATTTAAAAATTTTTAGTTGTGAGAGTGCTATTGTCATGGGGTTGTTTGTTGCACGTATTTCGTCAGTTTGTGCTTCTTTTTCTTTAAACATCTTCGTCTGCCAAACCAATGTAAAAATTTCAATCATTCTTCTTGCATTGTAAAAGAAATTGAATTCAAACAAAAAAATGCTACAAGACCAAGTATTATATGGGTTTTCTTTAATGAAAATAAAATTGGAGCATCTTGGCGTTCAAAGTACAGACATTTGTATCATAATGCTATTAATATATCATGGACACCCATCTTTGATTGCGAAAGAAACTTTGTATATTTGAGAAAAACTTTTGTTAGAATACAAATCCCTCTGAGCTTATGTTTGGCATGATCTCATGTTTACACATGCACAAATATCAAAGTAATGAGACAAGATCAAAGTCATCTGTCACGGTCAAAACTTGGCATTTGTGATTTAAAAACACATCTGATTTTATGATATACAACTTTTCTTAGCTCACCCCAACACTTCATCATATGATCTTTTGTGATCTGGAGATGTTAAAGCCAGTAGAGCAATACAGGCCCTCTTGGGCCTCTTGTTTCTGATTCCGTTAGAAATTTTAACCTTAAAAGATATTATTTTAATTGGCAATTTTAAGTCCAATCCCAATAAAATAATTATGTATAGTGAAAAGTCCTTTTATCAGAACCCTATGGTCAGTCTTCAACCAAATTCCACAACAATAGTTCTTGGAAGATCTTTCTCATATTTCTGAAAGACATGGCTTTTACATACAAGAAAGATTCTTGGATGATCCCTTATCAGATCCCTTATTAGAACCAATGAAAAACAAGGGGGGCTTTTATAGGCCAAGCTTATTTCCATGATTCTGATACCAATTATGACCCTTGAAAGTCATGTATCAAGTTGCAGAGACCCAGAGAATTAATTCTACTTCCTGGCATAAAAAAGTTTCCTACCATGTATGAATAAACATATTTTAAGTGGCAGAGTCCCAGAGGGTCACTCTATATAGAATTAGCTGGTTTGGGGTTGGGTGGGATTGCAAATACTGTAGGAATTACCACTGGACTTTTAGCTCACCCGAGGAAAAAGTGTGAGGTGAGCTATTGTGATTGGTTTTGTAGGCCAGTAGGCTAATCAAGCTGAAACTTTGCAGGGATGTTCCTTGGGTCAAGTCCTACAAAAGCTGTTAAAAGACTTTAATTGCATGAAAAACACTGGCTAGTGCAGCATTTTAAAATGGGACATTTAAGACAATCTTTAAAAATCTTCTCCTCCTAAACCAGTAGGCCAATCAAGCTGAAACTTGCAGTGATGTTCCTTGGGTGAAGTTCTACAAAAGTTGTTAAAAAGATTTTCTTTCCGTGAAAAACTCTGGTTGCAACGGCATTTAAAATTGGGAAATTTTAGCAAATCTCTAAAAATCTTCTCCTCCAAAACCAGTAGGCAAATCAAGCTGAAACTTTGCAGGGACGTTCCTTGGGTGAAGCTGTACAAAAGTTTTAAAAGAATTACATTCTGTGAAAAACTCTGTTTGCCATGGCATTTGAAAATGGGGAATTTTAGTAAATCTTTGATTTTTTTTTTCTCTCAGAAACAAAAAGGCAAAAGTCATTTGTATTTCATATGTAACTTAATCATGTGGTTCTACACCAAGTTTTTAAAAAATTAATCTCTTTGGTCAAAAAATGGCCCTGCTTCTGAAGTATGAAGTTTGGAAAAAAGCTCAATTAGAGCAAGTTCGAAAGTCTTCTTCTGATAAACTGTAAGGTCTAGGATATTCATGTTAGGTATGTAGCATTACTAGATGGTTTTGTACTATATCACTGAAAATTGTCCTCCTAGAGTCAAAAACGGCCCTGCACTAGGGGTCCAAAATAGGGAAAAACGCCAAACTTGAGTATCTTAAAAATATTTCTTCACTTTAAGGCCAAGGGCATTTATATTTGGAATGTAGCATAGCCTTGCTGCTACCTATCAATTTTGATTAAATTATGTGTGTAGGTTAAAAAAGGCCCTTCCCTTGGTGTCCAAAGTACGTAAAAATGCTCAATTAGACCATGTTCAACAGTCTTTTCCTCCCAATCTAAGGCATTCATATTTGGCATATAGCATAACCAGATGGTTTTCTACCATGTTAGCTAAAATCTTAGCCATGGGATGAACCATGGCCCTGCCCTAAGGGTCCAAAATTTTGGAACACACCCAATTAGAGCAGCTTCAAAAGTCTTCACCTTCTGAAATATAAGGTGAAGGATATTCATGTTTGGAATGCAGCATTACTAAATAATTTTGTACTATGTTACATGAAAATATGCCCGTAGGATCAAAAACACCTCAGTACAAGGGCTGGAAAATTACATGAATTGCTGAATTTGATAGAATTCTTCTTAAATATTAGCCTAGAGTATTATATATTAGAAACATAGCATAATGTTATTGTTATCTACCATGTTTATATCCTTTGGACAAAAATGGCCCTTCCCAAAGTTATAAAAAACACTAAATAAGAGTACATCCAGATTGTTCTCTACCAATGTTGCTAAGATTATTCCCATTGGGTCAAAATGGCCCCTCCCCAGAGGCCCCAAGTTTGGTAAAATGCT
Organism: Fragum fragum; assembly: GCA_946902895.1. Classification (NCBI taxonomy): domain Eukaryota; kingdom Metazoa; phylum Mollusca; class Bivalvia; order Cardiida; family Cardiidae; genus Fragum; species Fragum fragum. Next base: position 9,704,060 of record OX336373.1, read on the forward strand.
CAATTAGAGCAATATCAAATTCTTCTCCTCTTAACACTGGTCCACATCAAAAGAAGTTGCAGACGGTGGTTTAAGTTTGATTTGAATATAAATACAAAGAATTTCAGGGTAGAAAACATTGTGAGAAATGGAGAAATTGCTTGTAACTACTAAGTTCTCCCTTTCTCACAATGCTTTTCTAAACCTATTTTCCCTGAGGGCGTCAAAATGTTCGGTAGTTTGGTAATGGATTAAACTATTACACCATATGCATTCATTTTTGCTCTACAGCATTACTGGATAGTATTGTACAAAGCTCAAAATCTTATATTTGCTTCATCTATTTTGCTCAAGTTGTGACTTTTTTTATACAAATAAGTACTGTAATTTTCAGATGCCTCAGGTGAGCGATTTAGGACCATCATGATCCTCTTGTTTTACTGGAATAACTATGGAAACATTAGTGGAACAATTTTCATTATCAGAAACTTTCAACTGCATTGACTGCACATGGGCATTTGGACCTTCACTGAATTGGTAGAAGTTAATGATTGTTGCTTATATTTAGAGTAATTTGGAACAAAACAAAAAAACATCTCTATCATTCTGATTGTGTACTCTACAAATGAATAGAAATCATCTTGCCCTTTGACAGGAAGCTATGTTTTAGTACAACAGCTTCTGAAATATAACTTAAATACTGTTGAAAGTCATATCTATTCCATATCATTTTGAGCAGAATGGAGAATGATAAGCACTGATGAGCTTTTGTGATCCTGGAAAGTCTGTAGTTTGTTTAGTACAAAAGGTCAAGATAATTTAACTATACTCAGGGGCACAATTTTAGCTCAGTATGAAACTAGCCTTGATGGTTAAAATCAAGATATATGCATGAATTCTGTCCTTTAAGAATTCATTGCACAGTTCTGTTTTGAACTTTAAACAATTAGGAAAGGGGACTTACAGACATTATCCCTTGTTTACTATCTAGGGGTCAGAATTTTTAGATCAATGATTATGAAGAATCTTCCAATCCTTTTTAACCCATTTCCACAAATGACACTTTTGGACACCCCTTAAAAAACCAACTGAGAAAACATTGTGGAAAATGAAAAAATTGCTTGATACGTCATTACCCTAAATGTTTCTGGTTAGAAAGATTAAAAAGTGTTAAATTTCATAAACTTTGTCATCTGCAACACATTTTATGTATTGTGAACATTTCAGCAGTGAACTGTGTTCAAAGAAACTAACATATAGATGGACCCTATTATAAGATATTTCTGTTTGGAAACACTGGAGTAGGTTTCAGCATTTTTTTTAGGAAAAACCAGTATTTCATATCGATCAACCGGAAACAAGTTCTCACGCATTTCCGCTCATTTCGGCGCATGCTCATAAACTTGATGTGAAAATCTATGTGTTCGCCTCCATCTTGTTTCATCGCTGATGAAGAAAATAACTTACTTGCTGAATGCCAATAGCCTCCTTTTAGTCATGAATATCCAGGAAAATGATTAAAAACTTTGACTTAATATATCCATGGTAAATTGTCTAATGAATTGTCAAAATGAGAGAAATAATTTCCTCGCAGTATATGTAACACGTTACAACCCTGTTATAGACGCGATTCAAGCGCCTTTTTACCCCATCAAATAGAACCATGACCTTTTACCTCTCGAATTCGACTAAATCTTTGAAACAGACATGTAGTAATTCAATTGTGATAATAATATGCTCAACGAAAAGGAATTGAATGTTAGCTTTGATTTCTTTACCTTTTATCTTTTATCCTTTTACCACACAGCCACAAATTTTCACGCACTTAACCCATTCCCACAAAGCAAAATTTTAGACTGGTCCAAATTGGAAGAATCTGCAGGTGACAATTTCAAGTTGATTGAATTTTTCATTCTTTCGTCTTTTTGTATAGAAAACATTGTGGAAAATGAAGAAATTGCTTGTAACAAGCAATTTCTTCATTTTCCACAATGTTTTCCGAAGCTTTTTTCTTGAGGGGCGTAAAAAGGAGGGCCTGTGTGGGAATGGGTTAAGAAGAAAACGTTGCGATAAATTCCAAATTTCGGTAAACGGTAAGGGGTCATGATTGATTGAATAGGGTTTAACACAACTTTTAATAGTATTTCAGTTATATCAGGGCGGCTGAAGCTCCTTACCATGGATTCCTGTTAGTTCACACATCAGTACTACCACTACATTCTTATTGAGCCTCCAGCTGCTCCTCCTACTTAGGTGTATGATTTACTCACTCATATTGATGAAACATGCACGCATTATTTAGCACGGTTACTGATAAACCAGCAAAAACGTTCTCAGGACTTTCAGTCCTTTGATTTAATTTACACTCTATGTACATTGGCTTTAAATAAATCCTTAAGAAACTCTAGTAGGTCAAAATGGGACTATTCTGTCCTTAAATGCAGGGTAAAGGGTCATAGAAATAATTTCACTGTTTATAGCATTTCAGTTATATTGAGGCGGCAGGACCAACTTAACATTGATTGCTGGAATTTCTCACACCATCAACACCAACATCCTTTCTGAGCCTCGAGCTGCTCATTCCGAATTGATTTATGATAATCCATTCAATGATGAGAGACAAATGTTATAAAGGATATTCAATGTGGCCAGGGATCAAAACAGGGACCTAGTGATTAAGAGTCCATTGCGCCATTAACACCTCTATTGCCCCGACCATTTGTATTCCAGGTGCAATTGATTTCCCTCTATCTTACCAACAATATTTTGCTTTTCTTGTTGATGGGCCTTTTGAAAATGGAAGTAACCTGTTAAGTGTGTTTGAGTGATAATACTATTTTTTAACTCCAGAGAGCTATTGTCATGGAGTTATGTCCATCATGCCTGTCTGCGTCCATCCATCTGGTCGTCTGTCTGTCCGACCGTAAACTTTTACTTTGAAAATCTTTTCCTCAGAAAGTACTGATCAGATTTCCACCAAATTTTACAGTACAATCATTGGGTGACTCTCTATCAGATTCTTTCAAAGAATTTTGATCAGATAAAAAACATGGCTTAAATGGTTGGGGCTTATTTCCATATATAGTGAAAGCTTTAAAAATCTTCTTCACAGAAACTGGTGGATGGATTTCAGCTAAATTTCAAAGAAATTATCTTGGTTTTGTTTGAATGGGGTTTTACGCCGCTTTTAACAATCTTTCAGTCATATCGCGGCGGCTGGAGCACCTAACAATGGAATCCTGGTATTTCTCACACCAGTACTACCATTACATCCTTTCCTAGCCTCCAGCTGCTATCCCACATAGGTCTACGATTATCGACCCATTGGTGAGAGACAAATAGTCGGAAAGGATGAGTGCCGCCGTCGGGAATCGAACCCGGGACCTCAAGATTGACAGTCCGACGCGCTACCAACTGCGCTATGACGGCGATGAACCTCTATCAAATTCCTTCAAAGATTTTTGATCAGATGAAAAAATGGCTATAATGGGCAGGGCTGATTTCCATATATGGTAAAAGCTTTGAAAATCTTCTTCTCAGGAACCAGTGGATGGATTTCGGCCAAATTTCAAGAAATGGTCCTTTAAGAACCTGTATTGGAATACCTCAAAGAATTTTGATTGGATGAAAAATATGGCTTTAAAGGGCCGGGCTTATTTCCATATATGGTAAAAGCTTTGAAAATCTTCTTCTCAGAAACCAGTGGATGGATTTCAACCAAATTTCAAAGAAATCGTCCTTTTGTGAACCTGTATTGGAATCCTTCAAAGAAATTTGATCAGATGTAAAACATGGCTTTAAAGGGCTGGGCTAATTTCCATAAATAGTGAAAGCTTTGAAAATCTTCTTCACAGAATCAGGTGGATGTATTTCAGCCAAATTTCAAAGAAATGATCCTTGGGTGAACTTCTTTCAAATTCCTTCAAAGAATTTTGATTGGATGCAAAACATGGCTTTAATGGCTTGGCTAATTTCCATATATGGTAAAAGCTATGAAAATCTTCTTCTCAGAAACCAGTGGATGGATTTCAACCAAATTTCATGGAAATTATCATATTGTGAACCTCAATCAGATTCCTTCAAAGAATTTTGATCAGATGTAAAACATGGCTTTAATTGGCCAGGGCTGATTTCCATATATGGTAAAAGCTTTGAAAATCTTCTCAGAACCAGGTGGATGGATTTCAACCAAATTTCATTTAAATGGTCCTTTTGTGAACCTGTAGTGGAATCCTTCAAAGAAATTTGATTGGATGAAAATTTGCCTATTATGGCCAGGGCAAATTTTCATATATGGTAAAAGCTTTGAAAATCTTCTTCTCAGAAACCAGTGGATGGATTTCAGCCAAATTTCAAAGAAATGATCCTTGGGTTAACCTCTATCAAATTCCTTCGAAGATTTTTGATCGGATGAAAAAATGGCTATAATAGGCATGGCAAATTTTCAAATATGGTAAAAGCTTTGAAAATCTTCTTCTCAGAAAGCTTTTGATTGATTTCAGCCAAATTTCAAAGAAATTATCTTGGATGAACCTCTATCAAATTCCTTCAAAGAAATTTGATTGGATGAAAATTTGCCTATTATGGCCAGGGCTGATTTCCATATATGGTAAAAGCTTTGAAAATCTTCTTCTAAGAAACCAGTGGATGGATTTCAGCCAAATTTCAAAGAAATGATCCTTGGGTTAACCTCTGTCAAATTCCTTCGAAGATTTTTGATCGGATGAAAAAATGGCTATAATAGGCATGGCAAATTTTCATATATGGTAAAAGCTTTGAAAATTACTTCTCAGAAAGCAGTGGATTGATTTCAGCCAAATTTCAAAGAAATTATCTTGGATGAACCTCTATCAAATTCCTTCAAAGAAATTTGATTGGATGAAAATTTGCCTATTATGGCCAGGGCTGATTTCCATATATGGTAAAAGCTTTGAAAATCTTCTTCTCAGAAACCAGTGGATGGATTTCAACCAAATTTCAATGAAATGGTCCTTTTGTGAACCTGTAGTGGAATCCTTCAAAGAAATTTGATTAGATGTAAAACATGGCTTTAAAGGGCCGGGCTAATTTCCATAAATAGTGAAAGCTTTGAAAATCTTCTTCAATTAAACAGGTGGATGGATTTCAGCCAAATTTCAAAGAAATGATCCTTGGGTGAACCTCTATCAAATTCTTTCAAAGAATTTTGATCGGATGAAAAAAATGGCAATAATGGGCAGGGCTAATTTCCATATATGGTAAAAGCTTTGAAAATTTTCTTCTCAGAAACCAGTGGATGGATTTCAACCAAATTTCATAGAAATTATCCGATTGTGAACCTCTATCAGATTCCTTCAAAGAATTTTGATCGGATGTAAAACATTGCTTTAATGGGCCGGGCTATTTCCATATATTTTAAAACTTCAAATTCTTCTTCTCAGAAACCTTTTATCAGGTTATTATAAAAGAATTTTGATTGGATGAAAAATATGGCTTTAATGGGCAGGGCTAGTTTCCATATATGGTATATACTGAAAACTTTGTAAATTTCTCAGAAACCAGTTGATGGATTTCAATCAAATTTCCTCGGAATGATAACCACATGACTGTTTGTCAGATTCCTTCATATAATTTTAATTGGTTGAAAAAACATGGCTATTCTGATGTTGGGTTATGTCCATATATGGTATACAGTGAAAATTTTACATAATGAATTTTTTCAAAACTTGACTTGATTTTGTAAAAACAATGAAAAGTTCGAAATTGTTCTCTAGAACTATTTCAAAGATTTCAATGATTTAGATTTATTTTCAATATATTCAGTTTATTTCAAATTCATGAAAAAAATTGCTTAATCAGTACATTCATGCCTTTGGAGCAAAATAGGCACTCAAGCGCCTTTTTTTTTTTTTTATTAAATACATGTACATGTAGTACTCTATGCTGCATTTTCAAGACAGTTAAAGAGTTTTCAAGATGAGAGTGCTTTATATCAATCTTTGTAGCAATATTTTCTGTAATAACATTAATTGAATTCTACCTTACTTGGCATGATTTAGCTGTACTTACAAGTTTGTCTTTTGTTTCTGATATTTATTTCATGATCTAGATTTCAAATAGTATTCTTACTAATAAGAAATCATAGTTCATACTCATATGTTACCTGTCATGCATTAAAGGGGCAAACCTGGAATTCTGAGATACAATCATTAGAGATCTGACCCAGCAAGAGGTTAATCCAGATTGGTTCATCAAAAACAATCATATAGTAAGGCAGATAATTCATTCTACAAAATTTAGTCAAAAGCAAAAACTGTTAACCATTGAACAAAATCTGTGTTTGAATAGACTTAAATTCAAAGGGCTTAAAGTACTGCAAGCGCTAGTTGTGGGCCAATATTTTATTTGAAATTAAGTCTGGCTTGAAAGGGACAAGCAGGTAGTACAGACTAAGATCAGACTGTACATTTGTCCAGGAGGATCTCTGAATACACCTTCTGCCAAACAGGAATATCCTGAATTCAGCATGACAAAAGATAATAATGGCCCACACTATACACACAGCTTGACCTGTGTTGTTGAATGAATTCGATTGGTTTTTACAGTGCATGGATATCTGAGGTCATTAGGCACATTTAATTAAAGTAAGGAATTCAAAGTAAAATTCTAAGTCAATTATATACTATAGCAGAAAGTTCATTCTACAATCAGAATTCTAGCACAAAGCAAAGAATTTCAATAATGGCCAGCAACAACATTAGTTTTTAGCACACCCTATCACTAAGTGCGGAGTGAGCTATTGTGATCAGTCATGTCTGTTGCCTGTATGTCTATCCACAATTCCTTTAAAAATCTCTTAAAATTAAAAGGCCAATGTCCTCGGCCATAATCTGGTCCTACACCAAGAAAAGGTCAATTAGGGAAACTTGTTATGCAAATATTGAACAAAAAGATTGTATCCAGCACAGGTCAACCAGAATTGATTTTTGAAAAGTGTTGATATTCTCAACTCCAAGATTGTCTATATTTGGATGAAGATCAGATGAATTCAAACTCAGGTCTTCTGTCTTAATTAGTCCACGCAATAATTCCTATGTTTTGTGTATCAATTTCATAATAAACTAAATGGCACATAATGCTCCATCATGTGGTAAATATGCCATTTGAAAAAAGATTTTCAGATACCTTTGAGGTAAAGATTATGGCTCAAAGTCAATCATTCGACTGAGCTTGTCCTGAGTATATCTCATACATTTTTGGCTGGATATAAAATGAATTAGCACAATTTTTCAACATAAAGAGTAGATATGCCATTTGGATTAAATTTTCAGATAGTTTAAAGGTCAAGGTAACAGCTCAAGGTAAATTTTAGACGGGCTACACATGGCATCTATGAATGGTCTTCTAATTTATTATACCCCCAACCTACGAAGTAGAGAGGGGTAAATTTGTTTGACAATATCTGTCTATATGTCTATAGAAATTTTTGTTTCTGTGCTCTAACCCAAGCACCAATTGACCTACAAACTTCATATAATGAAATTATTGCCAATGATCCAAGGAAATGCCCTTATGTTTTTGGTCAGGTAGGTCAAAGCTCAAGGCCACAATCAAACTTTGATTGAAAGCCATTTCTGTGCACTAACTCAAAAGCCATTAGACCTAGGACCATGAAACTTTATATACATATTGCCCATGACCAAAGGAGGTGCCCTAAGATTGTTTCGTTACATACATCAAAAGTCAAGGTCACAAATGAACTTTGATTGAAAACCGTTTCTGTGCTCTAACTCATAAGCCATTTGACCCAGGACCTTGAAACTTTTTTATACATGTTGCACATGACACAAGGAGATGCCCTATCAATTGAGTCCAAGGTCAAAGGTCATTTGCTACTTGAGTGACAAAGCACTTGTGGGGGTATTACTCTGCTACAAAGAATTTTCATGCTTCCAAACTGTATTCATTTGATTGAGTTTGATTGAGCTATGCTGAATGATGGTCCATCTCATTTACATGATTTGATTTTAGCTAACTTGAGTAGGAAGTGCTCAAGTTTGGGTAATTTGGTCAATCACTGTCTGTCATCTGACTGTCTGTCAGTCTGCTCACAATTTCAAAGAAATCTTCTAATCCTAAACTAACTATCAGGTTTTAAGCAAACTTCACTGAAATGCTCTTATATCATACTTCAAAGAATTGGAATCAATGAAGATCTTTGGTTGCTATAGCAACTGGGAGAAAAAAAAACATTTAATATCTTCTGTTCCATTAGGTCTGAAGCTTTCATATTTTTACATATGACATTGTCTTATGATACTATACCAAAATACTTCAAATCTTTATCCAAAGTCAAGTTAAGCTCTTAGATACCTGTATTAGTTCTCAGATTTTACATAGAGATAAAGATAGAAACCTTCTCCTTCTGAACAAGATCTCTAAGGCCAATAGATTTCAATTTCTGTATGTAACATTGTCCAATGCTCTATCAAAATAGATAAAATTATTACTCTGAGAACAACTGAAGCCCTGTATTGTGGATTTCTGTATTTTACATAGATAAGAAGGAAAATCTTTAAGTATCTTAGCCCAAACCATTAGGCTCAGAGTTTCAAAATTTTGCATATGATATCCTCTTATAATACTCTACCAACATGCTTCAAATTGTAATTCTAAGATCACAGTAAGCCCTATGTTATGAGTTCTCTGGATTTTTCAAAGAGATAAATGAGGAAATCTTTAGAAATCTTTTCCTCCAAAGAATTGTAAGGCCAAAGGCTTTCAAATTTTGCACTTATCATTTAAATATGATTGACTACCAAGGTACTTTAAGCTATTATCATGAAAGCAAAGGAAGCCCTATATAGTAGGTTGCCTAGAATTCTTGCAAATTCTTCTCATCCCTTGCAAATTTTGTATACAGAATTTGCCCTTGGTAGCCTACAAAAAAGCTTTAATATATTTCTGTAATGTACTTAAGCCCTTTGTTGTGGTTTCCTAGATGTTTCCTAAAATTAAATCAAAGGACTGAAAGTCCTGAGGGTGGTTTTGCTGGCTTATCAGTAACCATGCTTAATAATGCCAACATGTATCATCAAGATGAGTAAAGAAATCGTAGACCTAAGTGGGATGATCAGCTAGAAGCCTGATAAGGATGTAGTGGTAATACTGGCAGGGTTCATTCTAGAAATGAAATTCATGGGGCCGACTGGCCCCCTTGGTAGAAAAAACAAGGGCCATCACAGATATTTATGAGGACAAAATAGAAAAAAAAGTTTCAAATTCCTCTTTTTCTGAAACTGCACGCTTAACTGCCATTTCGAAATTAGGCCTCAACTGCTCAGCCATTACGGCCGTAGTATGATCCTTGCTCTCTGAATGACGAGTCAATGTGCTTGTTCGGAAGTTGTCCGATCCCTCAGTCAAGCTATTTAGTTTTTTATGTTTCTTGCATAGTTCGCAAAACATTTTATTTTTGGTTCTATCATGACTTAACCAAGAAAATTTTTCTAACCACAAAGACTGGAAGGTTCGTCTTTCTTTTTGATTTTCCGTCATTTTTGTTTGGGTCGTTTCAAAACTGCTGGTTGTCGAAGGGACAAGCTCATCGGAACTACTGCTCGTCGAAGGGACAAGCTCATCGGAACCGCTGTTACCTGGGTTTGTCATTTTATTTTCGACCCCAAAAATCTAATATCGTCTGCCTTCACTTACTCATTATGACGCTATTACAGTATTTGAAGCAACCAGAGAGATACTTAAACTCTATCGATTGGTTGGGAGTCGTCGATAAACCCCCGAACAACCAATGAGAGCACGCGTAACAACGTGGGTTACTAGGCACACTCGATTTGTAATAGTACGGTTTTTCAATTAATCGACCAAGAAGCTGCGTTTTTTACTGTGGAAAAAATGTGCGCCGGGTCGGCCCGAAAGACGGATCTTGGATGCGCCCAAAATATAAATTAAGCGCCATCGGCGCAAGGGCGCGCTCTAGAATGAACCCTGTACTGGTGTGAGAACTACCAGGAATCCATGGTCAGGAACTCAAGCCGCCCCAATATAACTGAAATACTATCCAAAGATGCGTTAGAACCCCATTCAATCAATCATGACCCTTTTACTATTTACTTAAATAGCTATTTTGATTTAATCACAACGTTTTCTTTGATATTGATTTATCAGTTTGTTAAAATTTGTGGTTTTGTGGTAAAAGGTTAAATGATAAAAGGTAAAACAATCAACAGTAACATTCCATTCTTTTTGTGTCGATCATATAATTATTACAATTGAAGTACAGTACTGCTTGTCCATTTCAAAAATATAGTCGAATTCGAGAGGTAATAGGGTGTTTTATTCGATGTGTTAAATAGGCGCTTGAATTGCGGCTATAACAGGGTTGTACTTTGTAACATATGCTGCATATACGGGATGTAAATTTGCTCAGTCCTGCCAGGTCAAGACTAACAGACAGGTTGTGTTGAACCGCGGCTTTAACAGGGTTGTACTTTGTGTTACATATGCTGCGTATACGGGGTGTAAATTTGCTCAGTCCTGCCAGGTCAAAACTAACAGTCAGGATTAGCAGTTTGTTTACATGTATTGGCCTTTAACCACTGACCTAGATTCTATCAAACACCCTTATATTATTTCTCTCATTTAGATAGTTCATTAGACAATTTACTATGGATATATTAAATCAAAGTTTTAAACCATTATTTCCCGCTTTAAAGATAAATCAAGTCCACCTAGCGACAACCGGAAGTTCGGCCCATGCTTTCTCATAATCGTTCTGGCGTTCGATCTATACAGACGTAAAATGAATTATAAATGCGCTTCCTTCATTTTCAACTTTTGTTTTGGACGTTCTGCTGCTTGACCCGTCTTGGAGAATTTAACTGCGGACGCAGTCCCAGTTCTTTTGCGCAGTATCCATTAATTATGGCCTCAAATGACCAGGATGGAGTAGTTAGCGTTGACGGGTCGGATGCATCGTTTTCGGGATTTAGCTCTCTTCCCGAGTCAGAACATGGGGACGACGAAGTCGCTCCGGTTTCTAAGAAGACAGTAAAGACTGTTAAGATGGCGGCCATACAGTTCCACGTGGTACAAGTGGACTCGATCTTACTCATTTATCAGAGGCTGACATTACTCATTTTAGGACTATTTTGGGCATTCAGTTTCCACAAAACAATGACAGTGGTGATTTTGATGACTCTGGTCTTCATGAAATTTCTGGAAGACCCCTATCTAGTCTGCCCAGATTGACTGTTGAAGTAGATTCAGCTGACATTTCAGATGGGGATTCCCAATATGAAGAACATAGTAGGAAGAGGAATGCTTTGTCAGATATGTCTAATGCTCTTTTTGAAGAAGGAGAAATTGTAGAACATGACTCGGAATGGGACTTGCCCCGCCTCAAGACTCCTGTCAAAGGGAAGGCTGTTGCTCAATCACTAGCCAACATGATTAACTTAGCTTGTACCAGTCAATGCGAGACAGAGTGTATTACTAGCAAATATAAGGTTCCTGAGAACTGTGACAGAGCTTGCAGCCCTTTAGTTAATAATGAAATCTGGAAAGTTATGGACAAACGAGCTCAGACATTAGACAGGAGTTTTGCTGAAATTCAAAATTTGGTTGTTTCTAGCATGATACCTATTCTCCAGGTGGCAGATATATTGAAGCCACAGATATCTAGTAATCCTGAAGCGAAAGTTCTTCTTGCTGATGCCATTACGTTAATGGGACAAGTTCAATTTAATTTATCTGTGAGGAGACGGTATATGATAAGACCTACACTGAGGAAAAAGTATCACTCACTTTGTAATATTTCCATGCCCATTACCAGTAATTTATTTGGGGATGAAGTTAGCAAAGACATTAAGGCATGTGACTCTCTTGTGGCTATTGGTAAAGACCAGTATAACAGAAATTCGTACTATCGTGGGAGAGGAAATTCCCGCTACAATCAAAGAAGGGGAAACTATAGTAACTACAACACTTCTGGTTATGGTGACCAGAGATACCAGCCATACCAAACAAACAGAGGCAACTATGGTAACAGGGGTTCAAAAAACTACCGTATTCCAAAAAAGTCGCCCTCAGCAACTGCAACATCACAAAACGAATGAATGTAAGTAAAAATTCTTATGACCCTACTAGTACTGATAGTACAGTTGGAAAATTGAAACTCAATATAGAGAAATGGCATCAGTTGACTAATGATCCTTGGGTACTTGAAGCAATTTCAGGTTATAAAATTCATTTTGATAGTCTTCCATATCAAATAACTGTACCCAATGAGATACCGTTTCAGGGTGAACAATGGCAGATTGTAGATAATGAGGTCACTGAACTAATAAGAAAAGGGGCAGTCGTGCCATGTCAAAATGAGCCAGGGGAATTTATTTCTACCTTATTCATTGTACCTAAAAAGAACGGCAAGTTCCGCCCTGTTATTAATTTGCGTTACTTGAATCATTTTGTTCATTACGATCATTTCAAACAGGAAACATTTAGAGTGGTGTTAGACCTAATACAGAAAGATGATTATTTTTACCTCAGTTGATCTCAGTGATGCCTATTTCTCTGTACCAATTCATTATGACTTTCAGAAATACCTTAAATTTTCATGGAAAAGCCGATTGCTAAAATTCGTGGTTTTACCCTTTGGGATCAAGTCAGCGCCGTTTGTTTTCACCAAGATTCTTAAGCCTGTTTATGCGTGGTTCAGACAGCAAAACATACGCTGCAGTTATTATATTGATGACTCGATAAATATGAACAGTTTGAAAGATGTCTGTCAACATAATACTAGTACAATGGTCGATACATTACAGAGTTTGGGTTATGGTATTAATTTCAAAAAGTCTGTTCTTATACCCACCCAGAGAATTGTCTTTTTTGGCTTTGTGATAGACTCTGTAGCTTTTATGATTTTCCTACCAGAAGATAAGGTTGTCAAAATAGTTTTAAAAGCCACTACCTTGCTTGCAAAAGAACAAATTATAGTACGAGAACTAGCTTCTTTTATTGGCTTAGTTGTCAGTTCATTTCATGCTATTTTGGAGGCGCCCTTACATTATAGAGCAATGGAAAGATTGAAGGTCAAAGGACTAGGGAGTGAAAATAATTTTGATAATAAGGTGTGCCTGTCAAAAGAGTGCATTAATGACCTCTCGTGGTGGAAAAGCAATGTAGCTCTCAAAAATGGGAAACAGATACGTTTTGACAAAGTGGCTTTTTCGTGTAGAACAGATGCTAGCTTTACTGGGTGGGGAGGAATTGAACTAGAATCTGATAAGATTGCCCAAGGTAGATGGAGCTCACAGGAGCTTGAAAATAGCATTAATTACCTAGAGCTTTTGGTCATATTCAATTCATTACAAGCCTTCTATGCAGAATACAGAAATGTCCATATTCAAATTCAGTGTGATAATGTAACTGCAGTCACATATGTTAATGACATGGGGGGTATGTGCTCTTATAGTCTTGATTCCTTAGCTAAACTAGTTTGGGAATGGTGTTTAAAAAGGAATATCATGATTTCAGCAGTCTATATACCTGGTAAGGAGAATACTGCAGATTTTTTCTCAAGGAACTTTTCAGACTCCACAGAGTGGATGTTAAAGTATGATATTTTCAAGAGAATTTGTGTACAGTTCTTTGAACCTGATGTTGACCTGTTTGCATCAAAAATGAATGCTCGTATGCAACGTTTTGTCTCATGGTATCCCGAGCCTGGAGCCATGCATCACAATGCATTTGGTTTTAGCTGGAGAAATCTTAAACCATATATTTTCCCACCTTTTAGCTTAGTTGGGAAAGTTATGAATAAGATTTTGATAGATCAGGTGGAAAAAGCTATTTTGGTTTTTCCTTTCTGGAAATCTCAATCATGGTTTCCTTTGATTTTAGAGAATTTGTCTTCCTTTCCGGTTAGACTCCCTCGACACAAGGACCTTCTTACATTGACACACAACAACCAAAACCACCCTCTTCATCGAACTATTCAAATGATCGCTGTTTCTGTATCAGGGAAGAATTACGTAAAACTGGCCTTCAAGAAGATGTTGCAAGAATTATCACAGAGTCCTGGAGTAAAGGTACCAGAAAACAACATAACCTCGCATGGAGAAAATGGTGTATTTGGAACAGTATCAGGTCAGACGATCCTTTTCACTCAACTGAAGTTAAAGTAATTCAGTTTATGTACTTTTTATTTAAAACTGGGAAATCTTATTCCTGCATTAATACTCATAAGGCCATGTTATTGCAGACTCTACCCTTTTTGGGTAATGACTGGTGCAAAAACTGCAATCTCATAAATAGGTTTATGAAGGGCATTTTTTACCAGAAACCTCCTTTACCTAGATATCAGTTCACTTGGGATGTTTCGGTAGTCTTGAAATTTTTGTCTGGCCTTTTTCCCTTGGATAAGCTTACATTAAAGCTATTAACTTTTAAGCTGGTTGCCCTTCTGGCGCTTTCCTCAGCTCCTAGAGCTCAAACTCTGGCAAACCTAAACCTAGACTACATGACATTGTGTAAAGAGGATGCTGTTGTGACTTTTACTTTCCCAGAGGCGTTGAAAACTTCAAGACGTGGACACACTTACGTGTTTAAAGTTGAACATTTCAATAAAGAGTGCTTGTGTGTATATCATACCCTCCTGTTCTATATAGATAAGACTAAATGTCGTACATTAAGTAACCTGCTACTGGTATCTTACCAAACTTATAAGAGTGTATCTACTAGCACTATTACTAGGTGGCTCAGATGTGTTTTGGAGATGTCTGGTATTGATATATCCCTTTTTAAAGCTCACTCCTTTAGAGGAGCTGCAGTTTCTGCTGCTTATAAGAAGGGCTGTTCACTTAATAATATCTTGTCAACAGCTGACTGGTCCTCTGACAAGAACTTCAAGAAGTTCTACCATAGACAGGTATTAACTGATAAGGGTCTTAGTTTTGCTAAATCAGTGCTGAGTTCATGAATTAGACTTGTTTGTGCCCTTTCAAATGAGGGTTGCTTTATTTTGTTCATACCAAATATTTCTTGTTATGTATGTTCAGTTCGCTCTTAAGCAGTACATTTAAGTTCAGTTACATTTATGTTTGTTTTCTTTTGATTCAGTTTGTTTAGTTGCTCTTTAAACATGCTGTTTCTACACATGAAAGCCAAAGGCTTTACGGGAAATAATGACCCCCCATCCAAGCCTTGGTGATGGATGGAGGGCATTATTGGAGTAAAGCCGGAGGCTGAGCATGTAGGAACCCTACCCTAGCTTCATTGCTATTTATAAAAGTAATTGTGTCATGTTACCGTATAGATTCATCTGGACACGCTCCCTCCCGGTTGTCTTAAGCAACTAAGCAAACTTATCTTCCTTTAAATCATGAGAAAGCATGGGCCGAACTTCCGGTTGTCGCTAGGTGGACTTGATTTATCTTTAAAGCGCGTTGATCGAATAACGTTTAGAACGATATGCTGTTTCTACATGCTCAGCCTCCGGCTTTACTCCAATAATGCCCTCCATCCATCACCAAGGCTTGGATGGGGGGTCATTTTCCATGATATTCATGACTAAAAGGAAACTGTTGGCATTCAGTAAGTAAGTTATTTTCTTCACCAGCGATGAAACAAGATTGAGGTGATCACATAGATTTTCATTATGAGTATGCGTAGAAATGAGTGGAAATGCGTGAAAACTTGTTTCTGGTTGATCGATGTTAAATACCAGTTTTGTCCTACAAAGCCGCTAGAAAAGAAATATTAAACAACTTCTCTCAATTAAACCATGAGACCTAGAGCTTTCAGATTTTGCATGCAGTATCACCTTATGGTATTCAACCAAAAAATTCTGATGTTTGGTCTTAGATCAGCATAAGCCCTATGTTGTGAGTTCATGTTTTTATACGCCCGTGCACAAGAACAATAACTCTACTTTGCTTATTTTTAGTTATTTCCCTTTGTTGTTTTTTATACTTGGATCTTGTCCAGAGCATATCTCTAAAAGTGTATAAGCTATGATCATGAAACTTCATGGGTAGATAGATCTCATCAAGGGAAGTGCAGTGCTCAAGAACCATAACTCTACCTGGCTAATTTTTTTAGTTATTTCCCATTGTTGTTATTTCATACATCGAGCTTGTCCGGAGCATATCTCTAAAAGAGTATAAGCTATGATCATGAAACTTCATGGGTAGATAGATCTCATCAAGGGGAAGTGCAGTGCACAAGTAACATAACTCAACCTGGCTTTTTTTTTTTGAGTAATTGCCCTTTATTGTTTTTTCATTTTTGGATCTTGTCCCGAGCATATCTCTAAAAGCAATGATTATGAAACTTCATGGGTAGATAGATCTCATCAAGGGAAGTGCAGTGCACAAGAACTATAACTCTACCTGGCTTATTTTTTGAGTTATTGCCCTTTGTTGTTTTTTCATATTTGGATCTTGTTCGGAGCATATCTCTTAAATTATTTAAGCTATGATCATGAAACTTCATGGGTAGATAGATCTCATCAAGGGGAAGTGCAGGGCACAAGAAGCATAACTCTACTTGGCTTATTTTTGAGTAATTGCCCTTTTTTTCATTTTTGGATCTTGTCCAGAGCATATCTCTAAAGTTTTTAAGCTATGATCTTGAAACTTCATAGGTAGATTAATAAGTTTTTTTAGCTCACCTGAGCACATAGTGCTCAAGTGAGCTATTGTGATTCTCTTTGTCCGGTGTCTGTCTGTCATGCGTCGTCCGTCAACAATTTCTATAAATGACATCTCCTCCCAAACTACTGGGTCGATTTGAACCAAATTTGGCAGAAATGTTCCTTAGGTGGTCCCCTACAAAAATAGCTAAAAGAATTGAAATCTGTTGAAAACTCTGGTTGCCATGGCTATGATAGTGAAATTTTAAGATAATCTTTAAAAATCTTCTCCTCCTGAACCAGAAGGCGTAGAGCCTTGATATTTTGCATGAAGCATCAGTATATTGACCTCTTACAAAATAGCTAAAATCATGATCCTCAGTTCCCAAGGGGCAGAGCCCCAGGGGGGTGGGGTTTATATAGAAATAAAGAACGATTTTTTAAATGACATCTCCTCCCAAACCACTGGGCCGATTTGAACCAAATTTGGCAGAAATGTTCCTTAGGTGGTAAAGCATTAGTATATTGACCCTTTTCAAAATAGTTAAAATCATGATCCTCGGGTCCCAAGGGGCAGAGCCCCAGGGGGTTGGGGTTTATATAGATATAAAGAACGATTTTTTAAATGACATCTCCTCCCAAACCACTGGGTCAATTTGAACCAAATTTGGCAGAAATGTTGCTTATCTTGTCCACTTCAAAAATAGCTAAAAGAATTGAAATCTGTTAAAAACTCTGGTTGCCATGGCAATAAAAGTGAAATTTTAAGATAATCTTTAAAAATCTTCTCCTCCTGAACCAGAAGGAATAGAGCCTTGATATTTTGCATGAAGCATCAGTATATTGACCTCTTTCAAAATAGCTAAAATCATGATCCTTGGGTCCCGAGGTGGGGTTTATATGGAAATAAAGAAAGATTTTTTAAATGACATATCCTTCCAAACCACTGGGCTATTTGAACCAAATATTGCAGAAATGTTGCTTAGGTGGTCCCCTTCAAAAATAGCTAAAAGAATTGAAATCTGTTTAAAACTCTGGTTGCCATGGCAACAAATGTGAAATTTCAAAATATTCTTTAAGAATCTTCTTCTTCTGAACCAGAAGGCGTCGAGCCTTGATATTTCGCATGAAGCATCAGTATATTGCCCTCTTCAAAATAGCTAAAATCATGATCCTCGGGTCCCAAGGGGCAGAGCCCTAGGGGGCCGGGGTTTATATAGAAATAAAGAACGATTTTTAAATGACATCTCCTCCCAAACCACTGGGCCAATTTGAACCAAATTTGGCAGAAATGTTGCTTATCTTGTCCACTTCGAAAATAGCTAAAAGAATTGAAATCTGTTAAAAACTCTGGTTGCCATGGCAATGAAAGTCAAATTTTAAGATAATCTTTAAAAATCTTCTCCTGAACCAGAAGGTGTAGAGCCTTGATATTTTACATGAAGCATCAGTATATTGACCTCTTCAAAATAGCTAAAATCATGATCCTCAGGTCCCGAGGGGGGTGGGGTTTATATGGAAATAAAGAAAGATTTTTAAATGACATCTTCTTCCAAACCACTGGGCTATTTGAACCAAATTTTGCAGAAATGTTGCTTAGGTGGTCCCCTTCAAAAATAGCTAAAAGAATTGAAATCTGTTTAAAACTCTGGTTGCCATGGCAACAAATGTGAAATTTCAAAATATTCTTTAAGAATCTTCTTCTTCTGAACCAGAAGGTGTAGAGCCTTGATATTTTGCATGAAGCAATTGTATATTGACCTCTTTCAAAATAGTTACAATCATGATCCTCAGGTCCCCCAGGTCCCCAGTGGGGGGAGCCCCAAGGGGGGGGGGGGGGGTATATGCATGAAGCATCAGTTCAAAGACTTCTTTCTTATTCTGAAATTATAACCCATGGAAAAAGTTTTTTCTGTCTTTCAAATCAGCACTTAAGCCTTTGAATTTGTAATTTAGACTTTTGGATCCCCAGGTTCATAGTCATTATATGTAATTGTGGTCCACTTGTTTCATAATCCTAACCTTAACATGAAATTAGACTGTTGAAAGAAAAAGAGCCTTTATCTCAGGTGAGCCCCCCAGGGCCAACGGCCCTCTTGTTAATTATTTCCCTTTGTTGTTTTTCATACTTGGATCTTGTCAAGAGCATATATCTGAAAGTGTATTAACTATGATCTTAAAAATTGATAGGTAGAGAGACCTCATGACCAAGAAGTAAAGTGTACAAGAATTATAACTCTTCCTGGCATATTTTGAGAGTTATTGCCCTTTGTTGTTTTTCAGACTTTGTTCATACTTGGATTTTGTCTGGTTTATATCTCTTAAAGTGTAATAGCTATGATCATGAAACTCCATGAGTGGGTAGATATCACCAAGGGGAAGTGCATGTCACAAGAAACATAACTCTACCTGGCTTATTTTTGTAATTATTCCTCTTTGTTGTTTTTCACATTTAATTTTGCTTCAAATCTCTTTTGGTGTGACAGTCTATGGTTTTCAAAACCTCGTGATAACAAGAATAACACCAGAACCATAAGTTATCATTGTGAATTGTTACTCTTTCTTGAAATTTGACTTAAATTTTAATCCCCTTCCCCAGTCAACAACCAGAAGTGTTACGGGTGTATTTTGTGACAATTTGCCACCTTGTTTCATGAAATTATTCAACAGAATAACTTCCCTGTCCTTACCAAATGACATATGAGCTATCAGTTCATTCATGCAGAATAATCTAAATGTTATTGTCCATAACTCTCTCAAATTATTACTTGTTAGTTGTACACATAGAGATAAGAAAATCTTTAAAAAAAATCATGGCCTAAATCTTTCAAATTTTGCATATAGAAACTCGGCCTTATAACTTCAATGTCAAATATTTTGAACATAAGCCCTAAATTGTCCATTCCCATCTTACATGGAGTAATTATTTTATCACCACGCAACAAACTTTTAGACTGGTCCAAATTGAAAGAAGTTGCAGACAATAATTTCAAATTCGTACAATTTAGAAAATCTTCATCTTTTAGGGTAGAAAACATTGTGGCTATTAAAATAACTGCTTGTTATCCCCCGCTGTTTCGGCGAAGGGGATATAGTAATAGTCTCCGTCTGTCATTCCGTCCTTCCGTCACTAAACTTGTCCACAGCATATCTCTGAAAGTATAATAGCTATTAACTTGAAACTTCATAGGCGGATAGATCTCATTGCGAAGAAGTGCAGTGCACAAGAACCACAACTCTTGCTTGCATTATTTTGGAGTTATTGCCCTTTGCTGTTTCCAACACTAAGATTTTGTCCAGAGCATATCTCTAAAAGAATAATAGCTATTAATTTGAAACTTCATAGGTGGATAGATCTCGTTCAGAAGAAGTGCAGTGCACAAGAACCACAACTCTTGCTTGCATAATTTAGGAGTTACTGCCCTTTGATGTTTTAAACACTAAGATTTTGTCCAGGGCATATCTCTGAAAGTATAAAAGCTATTAACTTGAAACTTCATAGGTGGATAGATCTTGTTCAGAAGAAGTGCAGTGCACAAGAACCACATCTCTTGCTTGCATAATTTAGGAGCTACTGCCCTTTGATGTTTTAAACACTAAGATTTTGTCCAGGGCATATCTCTGAAAGTATAATAGCTATTATGGAACTTATTTAGAAGAAATGCAGTGCACAATAAGCCTAAATCTAACTGGCTTCAGTTTACTATCCAGCTTTTACAGTGGGGGATGACCATGTCTGACATGGCTCTTGTTGGAATGGGTGTAGAAGGAATTCTTTAGAAATTACATCTCCTAAAGCAGAAGTCCTAAGAGCTTGTAATTTTTTTATTCAGAAGCTTTCTGCTTAGGATCCTAAATTATATTACTCAGATAACAATATGAACCCTGTGTTGAGGTTCCCTTGACTTCACAAGCAGATTCGAAAGGGAATCTTCAAAAATTGTCTCCCTAAAGCAAAAAGTCATAAGTCTTCAACATTTTGCATACAAATTGTTGCCCTATGAAACACTACTACAATACTATAATTGATTATTTTTTTGTCAATATATTAGGATAAACTAACCATCAGAGTTCAACCAAACTTCACAGAATGAGCCAAAGGTCATGCCCTTTCAATGTTCATTTTGTTTTTTAGCGTTTTTTTTAGGAAAAAAACTGGTATTTCAAATCGATCAACCGGAAACAAGTTTTCTCTCATTTTTGCTCATTTCCACGCATGCTCATAAACGTGAAGTGAAAAATCTATGTGATCGCCTCCATCTTGTTTCATTGCTGATGAAGAAAATAACTTACTTGCTGAATGCCAACATCCTCCTTTTAGTCATGAATGTCCCGGAAAATGGTTTAAAACTTTGACTTAATATATCCATAGTAAATTGTCTAATTAATTATCAAAATGAGAGAAATAATTTCCTCGCAAATCTAGGTCAGTGGTTAGTAGAGTTAGCGAATACATGTAACTGTCTGTTAGTGTTTTGGCCTTGCAGGGCCAAGCAAATTTACACCCCGTATGCACAGTATATGTAACTAGGTACAACCCTGTTATAGTCGCGATTCAAGCGCTTATTTAACCCCATCAAATAAAACACCTTTTACCTCAAATTCGACTTAATATTTGAAACGGACATGTAGTACTTCAATTGTAATAATAATATGCTCAACGAAAAAATTATTGAATGTTAGCTTTGATTTCTTTACCTTTTATCATTTAACCTTTTACCACACAACCATAAACTTTCACGCACTGATGAAATAATATTAATGAAAACGTTATGATTAAATCAAAATAGCAATTTCGGTAAACAGTTAGGGGTCATGATTGATTGAATAGGGCTTAACGCAACTTTTAATAGTATTTCAGTTATATGGGTGCGTCTGGAGCTCCTTACCATGGATTCCTGGTAGTTCATATATCAGTACTACCACTACATCTTTATTGAGCCTCCAGCTGCTCCTCCTACTTAGGTGTTCGATTTACTTACTAATATTGATGATACATAATGGCATTATTGAGCGCGGCTACTGATAAGCCAGCTAAACCTCTCTCAGGACTTTCAGTCCTTTGATTCCTATAGTATGAGTTGTATTGGGATAAATGCTGGTTTGAATAGTATATCAGTAATATTCAATGGTCTTAATCCATTCCCACACAATGACGCCTTCTGACGCCCCTCAAGAGAAAAAATTGGGAAAAACATTGTATGAAATGAAGATTTCAGGAGTTTGCACCATGTTTTCTACCAAGTTAGTCGAAAAAATCTAAAACTTTGTGAACTTTAAAATATCGTATGCAACCCCTTTCAATTTGGACCAGTCTAAAATTTTGTTGTCTGGTAATGAGTGAATTATGCATCTTCATAATGCAGACAACAATGCGGTTGGATGCAATCTCAAATGAAATCATCCTATGTAGAAGAAAATACTGTGGAAAAAGAAAAAATTGCTTGTTACAAGCAATTTCTTCTCTTTCCACAATCTTTCACAAGTATAAAATCACAGCAAGGTAAAATCCCCAGTTTAAACAGGAAGGGGTTAAAAGCAACAACATACCAATTGATTTAGTATATCATTGAAAGCATCTTGTTGTAATAGTTATTTTTGCCATTTCAATTTTAAGATTACATGTACCTTTATTTTCATTTGTATGTCAAATTAAAAGTAAACTCATTTATCTACTTTAAAGAGAACAGCATTATTGATTTGTTTGTTTAATAATTAATGCTACACTTTAACCCTTTCCAGTACAAATACAGGATTTTACGATGCTTCAATTTCATGCATGAGAAAATATTGTGGAAAAGAAGAAATTGCTTGTAACAGGTAATTTTTTCTTTTTCCACAATATTTTCTACCACATATGATGGTTTCATTTCAAATTGCATCCATTTTTATGCCCCAGCATTGATATATCGGGGGCATATTGTTTTACCAGTTTCTGTCTGTCCGCCTGTCTGTCTGCAAAACTTAACCTGCCAACTAAACATTTTCCTATAACTTCAACCCTGATTAAGTTACAATGCTAATATTTGGTATGTAGATAGGTCTCAACAAGGCGCAACTGGGGAAGGTCATTTCATCAAGGTCAAGGTAAAATCTTTAACCTTTTTCCCTAAAACGTTACTCATAAACTTGCCAACTAAACATTTTCCAATAACTTCATCCCTGATTAAGTTACAATGCTAATATTTGGTATGTAGATAGGTCTCAACAAGGCGCAACTGGGGAAGGTCATTTCATCAAGGTCAAGGTCAAAATTTTAACCCTTTTCCCTAAAATGTTACTCAAAAACTGAACCTGCCAACTAAACATTTTCCTATAACTTCATCCTTAATTAAGTTACAATGCTAATATTTTGTATGTCGATAGGTCTCAACAAGGCGCAACTGGGGAATGTCATTTCATCAAGGTCACAGTCAAAATTTTAACCCTTTTCCATAAAACAAAGAAAAAACCCAATAAAAATCACCTGTTTCTAAAGAATTCCTGTTTCGGGGGCATGGTGTTTCACAAACACATCTTGTTTTATTGTCTTCTGCAACTTCTTTCAATTTGGACCAGTCTAATATTTCTAATAACAGGAAAGGATTAAAGATCTCAAGTTATATCATCGCTTAGTCCACCAATCAAATGTCAAATTAGAAGTTCACTCATTTAGCTATGTTGAAGAGAATAGCTATATTGAAGTCAGTTGTTTGTTTGGTTGTATGGTAATTAATGTCACACTTTAAAGAAATCCAGTTATATCATCACTTAATCCACCTATCCCTTTCCTGTACAATCTCTGGTTTTAAGTCATTGTAATTATAAACTTAGAGATCATTTTGGGAAAAGAAGAAATTCTTTGTAACAAGCAATTTCTTCTAAGCTTACATAGTGACAATTTTGAAAATCTTTTTCTACCAAACAAAGACCTACAGCTCTGATATTTGGTTTATGGTATTATCTAGTGGACTTCTATCAATATTGTATAATTTATAACCTTGGGGTAAAAATTAGCCTGTTCCCGGACGTCACAAGTTTAACATAGCCTTATATAATGAAAATTTCAAAAATATTCTTCTCCCAAACTAGAGGGCCCAGAGCTTTTATATTTGGTATGTAGCATCATCTGGTGAATTTCTTTCAAGGTTGAATAAATCTTGGCCCAAGAGACATAATTAGCCCATTCCCGAACGTCACAAGTTTTACAATAGTGATTTTTTTAAAAAATCTTCTCACCCCAAACAGGACGGCCTAGAACTCCGATATTTGGTATACAGCATCATTAGATGGACCTCTATCAAGATTTTAAAAATCATTGCCACCGGATTAAAATTAGCCCATTTCCGGATGTCATTAATTTAACATAGGCTTATATAGTGTAATTTGTAAAAATCATATTTGGTATACAGCATCCTCTTGTTGACCTCTATCAAGATTGTACAAATTATTGCCTCAGGATTAATTTTAGCCCATACCTGGATGTCACAAATTTAACATAGGCTTATATAGTGAAAACTTTGAAAATCTTCTTCTCTCAAACCGATAGGCCTAGAGCTTTGATATTTGGTACATGTATGTAGCATCATCTGGTGGATTTCTATCAATATTATATGAATTATGGCCCTAGGGCTATTCTCAGCCCATTCCCAGATGTCACAAATTTTACATAGGGCTTATATAGTGAAAATTGAGAACACTTTTTCCCAAGCCGGATGTCCTAGAGCTTTAATATTTTGTATGTAACATCACCTGGCTGACCCCCATCAAGAGGGTATAAATTATCGCCCCAGGGTCAGAATTAGCCTGTTCCAAGTTTAACATAGACTTGTTTAGTGAAATCTTCTTCTCCCAAACTAAAAGGCTTAGGGCTTTGATATTTAGTAAGTAGCTTAATCTGGTGGACTTTTATTTGTTTTTGTGGTCTTTGGACTCAGGTGACTGATAGGGCCCTATGGGCCTCATGTTTTCAGTAAACATTTTCCTACACAATGACACTTTTCGACACCCCTCAAGAAAAACAATTGGGAAAACATTGTGTAAAATGAAAAAATTACTTGTTACAAGTAATTACTTCATTTTACATAACATTTTCTACCTAGAAATTTTTTAAAAAAAATCTAAATTTCTCAGATTTTAAATTGTCTGCAACCCATTTCAATTTGGACCAGTCTAAAATCTTGGCGTCTGGTAATGGGTTAAATATGAATTTTTCTTCCACATAGATTTGATACATTTGCATTTGTTTCATATTGTTAAAATCGTTTTGTTTTAGTAGAATGTTATGTATCTTCTTTGAACCTATATTGTTAATACAAAACGTTTGAAAAGGTTTTCTTCATAAATTCTATATGCACATGTATTACACTACAATTGATTTAATCTAAAGTTCTTGCAGATTCCCTTTACACGTTAATCTTACTAAGAACAAAGGATTAGGGGACATATAAGTCCATTAAAGCTGTTACATATCTTATGAAATGAAATAGGGTTTTCTCATTTTCAAAACTGGTTTTTTTTTCTGATTTATGAAAACTTGTATCTATTTTGGGTTGTTGCTGGTTTAATTTGATAATTAACCTTCAAATATTTATTATTGTAGACTTAAAGAAAGAATACTCAAGTGATTTACTGTCCATTGAAAAAGCGTTACGTATCTTATGCTGAAAGTCGGGACATCGCAATCATCTTTTTACCATGAATGTATATGCATGCATTCGTGTGAAGCAATGAACAAACCATATGTACACATCTTTATGACAAAATGAGAGGTTAATCAAAGAATATTTGATTAAAATAGATAAAAATTCAATTGGTTCCGAAATGCCTTTAGGGGGAACAAGGAAAATTGCTGGTTATTAAGCTAAGAAATATTGAATTTAAGAAAAAAATACAGTAGAACCTCGTTAATTTGAACGTCGCTGGTTCGTAGGTATGTGTTCGTTCGTATACTTTACGCAGTCCTGATCTTTTTCCTTCTTTAGCTTTGTTAGGAAACTCTGTCTAATTCGAACGTCAGTGGTTCGTAGTTCGTAGGCCATTTCAAGTCCCGAAAGTAAAATCATAGCACAAACTCCTATGTTTAATTCGTAGGTGTGATAAACTAATTGTCACCAATCACCACTTACCTTGATTTTCACACCTGCTGATAATGTGTTATCATGTACCTTTCGTTAAAAGGGGCTGTTTGGTTTGTAGGTGGGTAATTAATCGAATAAAGATTCCGTAATTATCACCAAAAATTTACTTAAAATTGACGCACCCCCATAAGTATCAGTGTTATTTGTCATTTAAAAAATTCTACCCACTTTGTTTTATTCTGCGGTTGCTTTCTTCACAATCGTCGGTCCTTAATTTTATGAATCGATAATAGAATACTCGGAGTGATTTGATCCAATGTATTGTAAAGGGAAATCACTCTGATGGAGTCTACCATTTGATTCAAACACTGTCTTTAAAAAGTGCCAAAATTTAATCCAGAGGTTAAAGCATATAAATACAAGATGAGTAATTTTTAATTTATGTTTTCCTCATTTAATATCCGCAGGTCTTGTTTAGAAAAAATAACCAATTTAGAATCAATTCCTAAATGTTGGGACAGAACAGACCATGTCAGATTCCGTGTACCTCAAACAGCCTAAGATTCCGTGTATCTCAAACAGCCGACCTCTTGCCCTCCGTTTTGTTCGTACTACGCTTAATTCGTATAAAATTCCCCGGTCCCTTGCGCTACGAACTACCGAGGTTTTACTGTATTTTCTTATCTTATAAAGTACATGAATTGCATTATATATTTTGGAGCAAAAATTAGAAACATTGAGCCTTATAACGGGTACATTATGAGCAAGGGATAGTATTTTGGTAATTGTGCAGTGTTTCGGAAAATGACACTTTTTGGCACCCCTCAAGAAAGACAATTGAGAAAACATTTTGCAAATGGCTTATAACACGCTATTGTGCCTTTTCGTCAAATATTTTCTACCTTATTTTGCGCTTATTTCCAATTTACTAGACTTTGCAAAAGTTTCTGCACCTTAATTCTTTCAGTTTTTACATTATCTAAAATTTGTCTGGTAATTGGTTAACCCATCCCCTCACAAGAAAATTTTACAATGGTCAAAATTGAAAGATTGCAGATGATAATTTAAACTCAATGAAATTTTAGATTTTTCATATTGCTGGGTAAAAGACTTTGTGGAAAATGAAGAAATTGCTTGTAACAAACAATTTCTTTATTTTACACAATGTTTTCCCAATTGTTTTTTTAGTGGTGTCAAGAAATGCCATTGTGTGGGAATTGGTTAAAAGGTGTTTTCCTTTATCAAAGTGCTACCATTTTCACTGAGGCGTAAAACCTCTAATTGTCACGAATACAATTCTTTGAATAACTTATGTCACTTATACCTTATTTTCAATAAAAAAAAGACGGTTTCGCACGCTTGCAGAACACGGTAGAAACGGCCAAATTGACATCGTCATTTCTTAAGGATTGACTGCGTTTCGTCACCATGTTTTCCAAGATGGAAGATTATTGTAGCTTCAAGAATAAGATTACGTAGTATTAGTTCTAATTGATCTTACAATAACAATATGATCATGATACTTTATATCGCCTAAGGAGTGACCTCACTGTAAATTACTTCCTGAGGTTGTTGTAAAAGTAGATCTTAGAGAAAATGTAGTTCTTGAAAGGAGTGGATGATTTGAGTCTTAAAAAGTGGTATATGCAATATTTTGTTTGATTTTGTAGTAATTCTGCATCTGTTCTAATGTTTAAAAGTGCATTTTACCCTATCTTTGCAGGTTTATGTGTTATAGATGGTGTACAAAAATTGGAGGTGCGACGGCTTCGTTACATCGAGTACGCTCTATGGAAATTTCCATCTACCCCGGTCATCGTGGAGACATTTAGATAAACGCCTTGTGAACTCAGTTTTACTCGAGGGTATTTTATCGACTTTTTGCCTGAATATTCAGTTTTTGTTTTTCAAACCCTTTATCTTCTTACTTATGAAAACACCCGAGTGATGAATTCAGGACGTTTTTTCTCGACTCTCGAACGTTAATTTAGAACCCTTCGTTAGGGAAGATGGAATCTGTCATTTAACTCTATTTAATACGTAAAAATCATGTTTGAGTTAAAAGCAATTTTGTTCAAGTTTCATTTCGAAATTATAGAATGATTTCCGATTACCATAAATACAAAAGAAATGTTAGAATCTCACTATTTGAAAGAATTGTGTCAATGGTTGCAGATCAGAAAAAATGAAAATACAACTTAAGATTCAGTAAGATTAATGGCAGAAAATTAAACATACATATAATTTCACAAAGCAGTTCTGATATTAGTCTTTAACGTTTGAGTAGCTTTAAGAAATTTCGATGCGCAAAGGACTAATCAGACTCTTTTAATTTGGTAAAGTCTACGATCGTGTAGTAATGTATTTGAGTAACATTTCTAACGAATTAACAACTCCTCATAAAAAAATACGTCTATGGCACTGGTTTTTTAGTTTGAAAATTACACAATGCAAAAGTGTTTAAGTACCACTCGTCAATTCGAACAAAAATTGGAGATATATGTTGATGTGTCTAAAGTCTCATGTCTTCACTTGATGGTGATCTCGGATGATATGAGAATTCCGTTGTTTGAGGACTTTGGCATCGAGACTGGTACTGGACCTGAAATTTGACTTTTTTACTCCGAAAAGAGCTTCTAAATCGTTGTATGTCTTCTGAAGATAGTTGTGTGTATTCGTATGTGAAGCCACCAATTATTCCACCGGCAATTGGTCCCACCCAGTAGAGCTGAAACGGTAATCCCTTGAAAAGAGTCACTTAATTCTAGAAATAGTAATTCATAATTAGCAAGTAGCAGTCTAATGGCTTCGCAAATATGCAAAAACTTGTTTTGATATATAAACCATGGAAACTTTTTCATAAGCTTCAGAATGTTTTACAAGCTTGAGAAAGCCAACAAATAATGATTCACGGACCTAATGGATTAGATTGATTCAAAGGAATTAAACAAGAGGCCCATAGGGCCTTATCAGTCACCTGAGTCCAAAGAGCACAAAAACAAACAAAAGTCCACCAGCTTATGCTACATACTAAATGTCAAAGCTCTAAGCCTTTTAGTTTGGGAGAAGAAGAGTTTAAAATTTTCATTATATAAGCCCTATGTAAATTTTGTGACGTCCGGGAATGGGTTAATTATGACCATAGGGGAATAATTCATACCATACTGATAGAGTCCACCAGAACTGATAGTGCTACATATCAAATATCAAAGCCATAGGCCTATCTGTTTGAGAGAAGAAGACTTTTAAAGTTTTCACTACATAAGCCTATGTTAAATTTGTGACATCCGGGAATGGGCTAATTTAAATCCTGAGGCAATCATTTTTACAATATTGATAGAGGTCCACCGGATGATGCTGTATACCAAATATGAAAGTGCTAGGCCCTCCTGTTTGGGAGAAGAAGATTTTTACAAATTTCACTATATAAGCCCTTTATGAAACTTGTGACGTCCGGGAATGGGCTAATTTTGTCTCTTGGGCCATGATTTATACAAACTTGATAGAAATTCATCAGATGATACTACATACCAAATATAAAAGCTCTATGCCCTCTAGTTTGGGAGAAGAAGATTTTTTGAATTTACACTATATAAACCTGTTAAATTTGTGACGTCCAGGAACTGGCTTATTTTGACCCTGGTGTTATAATTTATACAATATTAATAGAGGTCCACTAGATGATGCCACATACCAAATATCAGAGCTGTAGGTCTTTGCTTGGTAGAAAAAGATTTTCAAAATTGTCACTATGTAAGCTTAGAAGAAATTGCTTGTTACAAAGAATTTCTTCTTTTCCCAAAATGTTCTCTAAGTTTATAATTACAATGACTTAAAACCAGAGATTGTACAGGAAAGGGATAGGTGGACTAAGCGATGATATATTTGGGGATCTAGGTCTTTTGGTTTGGTAGAAAAAGATTTTCAAAGTTGTCACTATGTAAGCTTATGTACCCAACCAACCCCCACCCCCCTAGTACTGTCATTTCTTGACAGATTTTTTTCTTGTACAAACTTGATAGTCCTTACCCTAAAGACTATAAATACCAAATGTGAATCTAATCTGACAGCCGGTTCAAGACAAGAAGATTTTTAAAGATGTACCCTTTTGGTCCCTTATGAAGCCCCAATGGTAGATAACTTTATGACGTGTACAAATTTGAAGCGCAAGTTTGATTGAAATCCATCCAAGGGTTCTTAAGAAGAAGTCGAAAATGTAAAAAAGTTAACGCACAACGCACGACGACGGACAAAACACGATCGCAATAGGTCAGTCGACCAAAAAATATCCTGGTTTCGGACTAGAGCTTTCCGATTTAATAAATACTCGTTCAAGAATTGCAAGTTTCTGACTTATAGTTTAAAACGAAACTTATTTTTGTGATTTTTGTACAGTAGACCTATTAGTGTCGGTTCATACATAGTATGTAAAATATTTACTTACCCAGTGGTCTCTCCATTGATTTGTTATCAGTGCTGGTCCTAATGATCTAGCTGGATTCATGCCACAACCGGTGTAGTCATACTAAAAAGAAAAACAAAACATGAAGTATGTTTGGCCAGATATTTAAGCTTGTTACATGAAAAAAATAAAAGTCCTAGAATATTTTTGAAAAAAGCGTATACAGACAAATCTTAATTGCCATATGTATCGAAAGGAACGAAAGATTAGAAATAAAATGTTTAAAAAAAACTATTTTTATCACATTAATATATTTTGTTCACTATTGTTGTTCTTTGTTTAGTTTTGTTTGCTTGTTTAAATAAGTATTTTCAAGCCAAGGAACTAGAAGCAATAATTCATTGCTCCATACCAGATTCTGGAGATTTACTTAGTCCCAATTTCCTAAAACTGCCCATATCCCAACTGGACAAACTACACTATTTCGATTATTGCTACTACTTGAATTTCTTTTTGATTTAGTCCCATTTTCACCCTCCATCGTGTTTGATAAAGGGTTTAACAGTTGATGATGAAGAGTAAACAGCAAAATATAATTGCAATGATATTTGTATCGTATAATTTATTTAATCACAATCGCTAAAATTTAAAGCCAAAACTGTCTGCCGAATTATTCAGTGACTTACTTTTTTTTTATTTTGAAAGAACAGCGGCACAAAGGTATTATGAGAGACAACATGAGAAACAGATAGCATAACAAAATAAGCATTTGAAATTTCATTAGATGGCGAATCTAACATTGATCTCTGGGGTTGGGGTTACATTAAGGCTATCTGTATTGTGTTAAAGGATACTAAAAATCTTGAAGTGCTATATGCACGTTTCAAAGATATCGTTCGTATTCGATAGGTTGTTTGATTTAATGGAGTTTTTGCACTTAAGCCACTCACGAATATTAGTGGTCGTTAACATACTCTGTATATATAGTCTTTTTTACACGATAATGTATTCTATATCATTATTTTATATTATTGTCTCAAAATTTCAGCTCTGCATCTACAGAACTGGTTTTCACACAATTTAACAATATACTGCAGTTCTAGGGTACCAGAACACATTATCTCGAAAATGATAACCCGTTGTTTCAGAAATTGACCGCCTATCTCATCTGGCTTCAATTTTCTTTGTCTTTACCATAGGTGTATATAGGGCATATCAATAACGACCAGCATGACCTATCTTTATGTGATATGTATTAAATGCTGACAACTGTCACTTAGAAGTACAAATTGGTTTATCGAATTTCAAATACAGACTGTTTTATCAAATGGAATGTAGTGTTTTGCAGAGTGGTCATGAAACCACAATCCAAGAAATACAAAGACACTATACATCATCATTCTAATTTTCAATATTTCGGCAAAAATGTCATAAAAGAGAATAAATCTTATATATAGGACATAACTTTACCATCACTCATTATAGACATTTTGTTTTATCTAACAAAATAGATGGCAGCCATCTTGAAAAGAAAATGATTATTTGTACTTAATAGAAGAGCTCAAGATATTTAAACTGCAAAAAGGTTGTCTGCAACACATATATATACATTATATTAAAATCATTATGATTATATTAACGATTTGTTAGTATTTTTCTAATCTGCAAGAATTTTCTTAAAAGACAAATTTTTGCTAGGGTTGGCTGCCATCTTGGAAAAACGGCCACAATCTTGAGCTGAGGTGGCCCAATGGTTTTTTAGCGTTTTTTTTGCTCAACTGAGCACAACTTGCTCAAGGTGAGCTAATGTGATCGGTAGCGTCGCTGTCCGTCTGTAAACAATTAATTAAAAAATCTTCTCCTCCTAAACCAAAAGGCCTAGAGCTTTGATATTTGGTACATATCATCACCTATTGACCCTTTACCAAAATACTTCAAAGAATTATCATGCTCTTAAAATTAACCCTTTTCTGTGCGATTCCTGATTTTACAAAGGAAATCTTTGAAAATCTTCTCCTGAACAATATGGCCAAGAGCTTTGATATTTGGTATATATCATCATCTAATGACCCTCTACCAAATTACTTTAAAGAACTATCATAATCTTAAAATTTACCCTTTTCTGTGCGATCCCTGATTTTACAAAGGAATAAAGAAGGAAATCTGTGAAAATCTTCTTCTCCCAAACGATAAGGCCTACAGCTTTGATATATGATATGTATCATCACCTAATGACCCTCTGCAAAATTCTGCAAAGAATTATGGCTCTCTGAAAAATAGCCATTTTCTGTACGATCCCTGATATTACAATGGAATAAAGAAGGAAATCTTTGAAAAACTTCTCCCAAACCATAAGGCCTAGAGCTTTGATATTTGGTATGTATCATCACCTATTGATACATCATGGTCCACTTGGTTCAGGGAATAAATCGGTATTTCAAATCGATCAACCAGAAACAAGTTTTCTCGCATTTCCGCTCATTTCCATGCATGCTCATAAACTTGAAGTGTAAATCTATGTGATCGCCTGCATCTTGTTTTATCGCTGATGAAGAAGGCTGAATGCCAATAGCCTCCTTTTAGTCATGAGTATCCAGGAAAATGTTTCAAAATTTTTACCTAACATATCCGTAGTAAATTGTCTAATGAATTGTCAGAATTCCTCGCGTTTCAAGATAGAATCTCAGTCAGTGGTTAGTTGAGTTAGCGAATACGAGTAAACTGTCTGTTAGTAGGGCCGAGCAAATTTACACCCTGTATACATGTTGTGCCCAATCTTGAGAATTTGCCCATTCTTAAGAACGGGCAGATACATTTTGCCCATTCTTAAGAATGGTTGCCCATTCTTAAGAATGGTCATTACGCTTTGTATCTGTTATCGAACGTGTTTTTTCGATCAATATCGATCAATGAATCGACCAACCAGTCCTCAATCAATTGCTGGATTAACCAATCAATAAATAAATGGTATATTTAACCGTGTGGGTTGACATACACAAAGCGAAGAGTTTTCACTTCTACAGAACACAATTTTGTCGCACTTCTCTACCACATTCGGAGCAGCTCGCACCCCGAGATAAATAAACAGGTTTAATTTTTTTTTTAACTTTTATAAGTTTCTGTTCCAAACTGGAGTCTAAATACTTTAAATAGTCAAGATTTATCACCTTGTGATAGATAACGCAATGTACTCATGATCCGTCAGGTCGTACCTGAACTATTTTGTACCGTTTATGTTGGGTGGGCGTATTGTATCTATCGCTAGATTTGTACTCGTTGTTTTATACTTTAACCATTTAGTGTACAATTCCAGGTTTTTACGTTCCTGCGATTTTATACCTGACAAAACATTGAGGGAAAAGAAGTTATTGTAACAAGCCATTTCTCCTTTTTCTACAATAATTTCTACCTTGTAGAATGATTGCTTTTTAAATTGCACTCTCTTTTAATTGTCATCTGCAACTTCTTTGGATTTGAAAAAGTCTTAAATTTTGAGAAAACCAGGAAAGTGCTGAGGGCTTTTTTGCAAGGAATGGTCATAGGCCTAATTTTAGAACTGTTGCCTTTTACTTTTTAATGTAGTGACATTATCCTATTGCATCATATAGGGATTTAAATAGCATTGGATTAAGCCATAGCCCGGGTGACAGGGTATAATGTCTATGTGGGTCCACCCTGGTCCAAATAAAGATCCGGGTTCTGCAGTTAAGGAAATTATGGAATTGTCAATTAACTCTTTCCTGTACAATCCCTGGTTTTTACATCCCTGTGATTTTATACTTGAGAAAACATTGTAGAAAAAGAAAAAAAATTGCTTCACAAGCAATTTCCTCTTTTTCCACAATATTTTCTACCCTCCTGAGTGGTTATTTTTTTTTAAATCCACTTTAAATTTTTGTCTGCAAAACCTTTGAATTTGGACAGGTCTAAAATTTTGAAAAACAGGAAAGGGTTAATGCCTGGAAGGTAGAGTATAATGTATGTGTAGGTCCACCCAAGTCAAATCATGGACCCGGGTTCTACAAATTATTATATTGACAAGATGAATGAATTTGAATAGTCTTTTGAATGGTATAGATCAGAATGGAAAAGGTTTGATTGTATGAAAAACTTTCAGAATGGTAAAAACATGAAAAAATAACACCCATTAAAACTGCATTTCAATAAGTCTCACCGTCACTTAAGTTTTGTCTTGACCGATTATTGATTGGGGTTTAACGCCGCTTTTAACAGTATTTCAGTCATATTGTGACAGCTGGAGCACCTAACAATGGATTCCTGTTATTTCTCACCCCAGTACTACCACTACATCCTTACCTGGCCTCCAACTGCTAACCAACTTAGGTTTACGACTATCCACCCATTGGTGAGAGACAAATATCTGAAAAATATTTTGCCACCGCTGGGGATCGAACATATGACATCCCAAAGATAAACAATAACAACACATATTTATTGAACTGACTTCCCTTACATTTTATTTTAAGCCACTTCTAACAGTACTTCAGTCATATCATGGAAGCTTGAGCACCTAGATTCCTGGTAATTCTCAAACTAGTGCAAAAACAACATCTTTTCTGTGTCCCCAGCTGCTCATTAAGATTTAGGTTTACAATTATCTACCCATTTGTGGGAGGCAAATGTCTGAAAGGATTTTTGTCCCAGCCGGGATTGAATTCACAACCTCGCAACTGGGACTAACTGCGCTTTAGCCGCAGTCCCAAAAAGTTTTATTGTAATAAGCAATATACATGGCAATGTGTTACAGTGTTTTCAATAGTCTTTATTTAACGCATCAAAATGTAGAGTTGAGTTGGAAAAGGTTCAAGAGCACATGTCAATTGAAATGCATTGTACAATCCAGTTAGCGAGCCGCGTCATAGCGCAGTTGGGAGCGCATCGGACTGTCAATCTAGAGGTCCCGGGTTCAATCCCCTACGGTGGCACTCATCCATTTCGACTATTTGTTTCTCACCAATGGGTGGATAATGGTAGACCTATGTGGGATAGCAGCTGGAGGCTAGGAAAGGATGTTATGGTAGTACTGGTGTGAGAAATACCAGGATTCCATTGTTAGGTGCTCCAGCCGCTGCGATATAACTGAAAGATTGTTGAAAGCGGCATAAAACCTCATTCAAACAAACAAACAAAACAATCCAGTTAGCTCAGTTTGTAACACACTTTTTGCTAAATTCAAAAGTTATTTGCAAGCAATTTCTTCATTTTCCACAATGTTTTCCAATTGTTTTTCTTGAGGGGCATCAAAAAGTGTGACTGTATGGGAATGGGTTAAGATCTGTTTTGTACCATTCCAAGATATCCCCCTGTATTTACTAGTCCTTTTGCAAGTTGCCTTGAACAATGTACTTTTTCCCAAGTAGATAAACCTGTGATGTCAGACAAATGGGCATGTGAATTCCACACCCATGAGTTTGGACCATCAAACCTTTGTGAAGAAGAACAATTTTTCAAAGGGGTCTTGCATGGCTAAATGGTGAGGTCTGCAGACAAATTGTAATCGGCAATAAGTCAAGGATTATGGCTTGGAATCCCAGCTGCACCACTGGTCATGTTGGTTTGTCCTTGGGCAAGACATTTCAGGGCTCAAGCCTAGCACTAGTGGTACGCAATAAATAAGTAAACTTTTTTGTGAAAGAATATTCGGAGTGGCTTTAAACCTAATTCAAACAAAACCTTTCTTAACTCTGTACAAAGTTTAAGACTTACTTTGTCAAAACTCAAAGAAGTTATAGACAACAATGAAATTAATGTGAAAAGTTTGAAAGGTAATTAACCCACAGAGTAGAAACTATAGTGGGAAAAGAAGATATTACTTATTGCAAGCAATTTCTTTTTTTTTCCAAAATGTTTTCTCAAGTATAAAATCTTAAGGACTTAAAAAGCAGGGATTGCACAGGAAAGTGTTAAATAAAAGAATATGCCTATTAAGAACATACAAATTCTTTGCAGTCTAATAAGAATTATTACTCTCAGACTCAACAAAGATGGTCAGTTAATATGCTCTCCACACGGAGTTTATTGCTACAAGCTAACATCTGCTGAGTTGACTTGATCACTCATTTATCAATGTTGTCAACACGAAGTCTATTGTTTTTCAGGTTTTAATTTCAAGTTCATATCACCCAATGAAATGTCATTGACATCACTGTTCATGCAAACAATCAATATCTTGTATCCATTACAGGTGTGATCAAAAGTAATCAGTCGTTTAGCTCACCTGGTCACAATATGCTCATGGTGAGTTTTTGTGATCCTTTAATGTGGGGCATAAATTCAGCAATACCACTTTAGATTTCACAATTTTTGGTGGGTTTTCCCAAACTTGCAGAAATTTCTGAATGGTCATTAGGAAGATCCCTTTGGATCTTGATGACATTCTGTCCTATTTCACAGGAAAAGTGTTCTTAATGACAGTTTCCTCTTTACTATGCAACAGGTGCTTAATTTTGGCTTAATCTTTCTCAAACTTGCTGGAACTGGTTACATAGTAATGAGGAATATTCCTATTGAAAAGAGTGACATTCTGTTAAATGTCACATGAAAAGATGCCCTAGTGAACATTTTGCTCAGCTGATTTAGCTCAGTTGTTCATGCAATGTTCTCTCAATCCTGGGACGGTGAGTTTGAACCCCCTCTCAGCCAACATTCTCTCTGACAGCTCATCACAACATGCATCATATGGCCCTCACTTATGATCATATGAGCTGTAATGTGCCTAAGTTGTATTAAAAGTCGAAGGTTGTACTTGTGTGAGAAATGACAGGAGCCATGGTTAGGTGCACCAGTCATATGATATACATGTATCAGAAATACTGTTGAAAGTGGCCTTAAACATCATTCAACAATTAAACCTTGATGACGATTTCCTATATTCTCTTACATGCAAGGAAGATCCTTGTATTGAATATTATAAAAAGGGGCCTTTACCCTTTCCTGTTTGTCAAAATTTAAAATTATTCAATTTGAAAGAAGATGCAGACAATGATTAAAAGAGAGTGCATTTTGAAAAGTAACCAACATACAGGAAATTATTGTGGAAAAGAAGAAATTGCTCGTTACAAGCAATTTCTTCTTTTCGCACAATGAATTTGCCAGAATGAAACCATAGGGACCATTTAACAGGTAAGTGTTAATGACAATTGCCTTGTTATGGCTTACAAGTCAAAAATCTTGGCTTAGTCTATGTGTTTTATGCTGAAGGGGAATTCCCAATCTTTTTTTAAGCTATGGGGAAGTCCCGCTATCAAATATAATAGCATATTACACCCAATAGCAAGAGAAACTGGGCCATTCTTGGTTAACAAAATGTTTGACAGATCTAAGTTAAAAGAAGTTGCAGACAACAATTGCATCATGACTTAAATTTTGATAATCTTTGTCTTTTGGGTAAAACTTTGTAGATAATGAAGAAAATGGCTTATAACAAGCAATTTCTTTGTTGTCCACAATGTTT
Source organism: Fragum fragum (assembly GCA_946902895.1). Classification (NCBI taxonomy): domain Eukaryota; kingdom Metazoa; phylum Mollusca; class Bivalvia; order Cardiida; family Cardiidae; genus Fragum; species Fragum fragum. Next base: position 9,741,604 of record OX336373.1, read on the forward strand.
ATCAAAGCTTTTTAAATGACAGGTATCCAAAAATAGAATGGTGTGGGAATGGGCTAGGTGAAAATATCCTAGCAACTCAAACCCATTATCACACAACAAATTTTAGATTGGTTCTAAACGAAAAAACTTAGAGCTGACATTTCAAATCGGACTAAGATTGGAAAGTAACTGCAAAATAAAGTTGTAAACATCTGGGGAAAAGGAGACATACGATGTCTCCTTTCCCCTCAAATTTTCTGCTATCATATTTCCTCAGGTTGCCAAAAAGCAAAATTGTCTGGTCATGAGTAAATAATTAAGTCAAATTTGTAGAAAGAATCATAATGCTAACAAAATAGTTATTTTCCATCAAGTAAGAAGGGGACTTAGTATCTATAATAGCTTTGAAGCTCATTTTATATTTTCATGCCCCCATATCGAAAGATAGGGGGCATTTGTTTTAGCGTTGTCCGTCTGTCTGTCATTGAGTCTGCCTGTCTGTCTGTCTGCAAAACTTAACCAAAAAACTTAACACTGCCAATTACTACAAGCCTATTCAAGATACATCTCCGTAATACGCATCTTCTCATTTCAAGGTCAAGGTCATGTGATGAAGTCAAGGTCACATACCAAGATCAATTGCAAAAAAACCCTCTCATGTACAGCAGGGACATTGTGTTTCACAAACACATTTTGTTTGCCTTTACATTTTTCCACCTTTTTTAGATATTTGTATGGTCATTTTAATGACCCTTTACTCTAAATATTGTAATTAAATATCAAGGGTTCATTGCAAAACTGTAGTAACTCTGTTTTTCGCAAATTTTACAGGAGAGAGGAGAAACATTCTCATTTTGTCATTTCTAATTACTAAAGAAAAATTCTGAACATATTTTCCTTTTTTGATTAAAAGAAAATATAAAAGAAAAGAAATTGGAAGAAAGTTGTATATAATGAGTTATATGTAAATGTGTGAGTTACTACAGTATTGCACTGTAACAGCTCATTAAATGGAGATGCCTGGATCAAAATTATATGCATTGTTGATAGGTTACTTGAAGATAGTTACTGCAGCTTGAATACCCTGCTGTAGTTACATAGTTTTGATATCCCTCAGGCATTATATAATCTGACTTTTATTAGCCTACTATCAACCTTGCCTACTAATTCTTGCAATAGCACAATCCAAAATAAGTATTTCAATACAAAAAAAACATTTTATTAGTTTGATTTTGAGCCAATTCTAACTCTGACTGAAGGGGATTTGACTTTGTTATGACCCTTTAATATACATTCCTATAAATTTTCCACAGAAAATATCTTGACCCAATAAAGTAGTTTCTTATAAATTTTCCACAGAAAATATTCGATGGATTTAAAACAAATTTCACAGGGATTATCCTCGAGTAACCCTTTTTCTTATTCTGAAATGATTTTTCTTTTTTTCTATTGGCAAGTCCAATCCCCATGAAAATAATTATGTATAGTGAAAAATCCTTTATAAGAACCTTTGGTCAGGTTTCAACCAAATTCTACAACAATAGTTCTTAGAAGAGCTTCTCATATATCTGAAAACATGGCTTTTATATTCAAAAAAAGATTCTTGGGTGATGCCTTATCATGCAGATCCCTTATTATAACCATGAAAAAACAAGGGGGCTTTTATAGGCCTATGTTTTGTGTATTGATTTCACAATAACTAATGCTCCATCATGTGGTAGATGTGCCATTTGAAAAAAAGATTTTCAGATATCTCAGAGGTAAAGATCATCGCTCAAGGTAAAATATTCAAATTGAGCTTGTCCTGAGTATATCTCATACATTTTTGGCTGGATATAACATGAATAACTACATTTTTGCAACATAAAGAGTAGCTATACCATTTGGATGAAATTTTCAGATAGTTCAAAGGTCAAGGTCACAGCTCAAGGTAAATTTTTGGCGGGCTACATATGGCCTCTCTGAATAAATTTCTAATTTATCATATCCCAACCTACAAAGTAGAGAGGGGTAAATTGATTTCACAATATCTGTCTGTCCGTCCATAGACATTTTAGTTTCTGTGCTCTAGCCCAATCAAGAATTGACCTACATCCTTCATACAATACAATTGTTACCAATCATCCAAGGTAGTGCCCTTATGTTTTGGTTCAGGTAGGACAAAGCTCAAGGTCACAATCGAACTTTGATTGAAAACCGTTTCTGTGCTCTAACTCATAAGCCATTAGACCTAGGATCATGCAACTTAATATACATACTGTCCAAGGAGGTGCCCTAACATTTTTGTGTTACATAGGTCAAAAGTCAAGGTCACGATTGAACTTTGATTGAAAACCGTTTCTGTGCTCTAACTCATAAGCCATTTGACCTAGGACCTTGAAACTTTTATGCATGTTGTGCATAACACAAGGAGTGCTCTATTAATTGGGTCCAAGGCCAAAGGTCAATTGCTGACAAAGTCCTAGTCTGCTTTGCAATAACTCTAGTTTTAATTACTACAAAGAATTTTTATGCTTCTAAACTGTATTCAGTTGATTGAGTTTGGTTGATATATGCTGAATGATGGTCCATCTCATTTACATATTTTGATTTTAGCTCACCTGAACAGGAAGTACTCAAGGTGAGGTATTTTGGTCAATCGCTGTCTGTCATCTGTCTGTCTGTCAGTCTGCTCACATTTTCAAAGAAATCTTCTACTCCTAAACTAACCATCAGATTTTAAGCAAACTTCACAGAAATGATCCTAAGGTCATGCTCTTTCATCATACACCAAAGTATTGGAATCAATGAAAGTCTTTGGTTGCTATAGCAACTGGGAGAAAAAAATCTTCTGCTCCCAAACCATTAGGACAGAAGCTTTCATAATTTGCATATAACATTGTATTATGATACTGTACCAAAATACTTCAAATCTTTGTCACAAGATCAACATGTAAGGCCAAAGGCTTTAAAATTTTGCATTTATCGTCTCAATATGATTCACTACCAAAATACTTTAAAAATTATTACTATGAAAGCAAAGGAAGCCATATATAGTGGGTTGCCATATTTTACCTAGAAGTTTTGAAAATTCTTTCTCATCCCTTGCAAATTTTGTATACAGAATCAATCCATGGTAGCCTACAAAAAAGCTTTAACATATTTCTTTAATGTACTTAAGCCCTTTGTTGTGTTTTCCTAGATGTTTCCTAAAATTAAAAAAAAAAATCTTTCAACATCTTCTCTCAATTAAACCATGAGACCTAGAGCTTTCAGATTTTACTTGCAGAATCACCTTACGGTACTCAATAAAAAATTCTGATTTTTGGTCTTGGATCAACATAACCCCTATGTAGTGAGCTCATGTTTTTCATGAAATAGTTAGACAGGATAACTTCTCTGTCCCTAACAAATGACATATGAGCTTTCAGTTTATTCATGCAGAATCATCTAAATAATTTTGTGCCTAACTCTCTCAAATTATTACTTGTAGATGAACATGAGCCTTTTGTTGTGGGTTCCTATTTTTTTCATAGAGATAAGAAAATCTTTAAAAAAAACATGGCCTAAATCGTTCAAATTTGGCAAGCAGAAACTTGGCCTAAAAACTTCAATGTCGAAGTTTTTGAACATAAGCCTTATACATGTATTGTCCATTCCATCCATGGAGTAATTAACTCATTACAAGACAACAATATTTTAGACTGGCCCAATTTGAAAGAAGTTGCAGATGATAATTCAAAATTGGTGCAATTAAGAAAATCTTCATCTTTTAATGTAGAAAACATTGTTGCTATTGAAGAAACTGCTTGTCACAATTAATTTACCATTATCCTCAATGTTTTCCAAAGCTTTTTTCTTGAGGGGCATCAAAAGGTGTAATTATGATGGAATTGGTGAAGAATGAATTCTTTAGAAATTACATCTCCTAAAGCAGAAGTCCTAAGAGCCTGTAAATTTTTTATTCAGAGGCTTTCTGCATAAGTTCCTAAATTATATTACTCATATATATAATATATATTACAATATATTATATTACAATATAAACCGTGTGTTTAAGTTTTCTTGATTTCACAAAAAGATTCAAAAGGGAATCTTCAAAAATTGTCTCCCTTGAAAACAAGTACCAAGTCTTCAACATTTTACATGCAAATTGTTGCCTTATGGAACCCTACTACAATACTATAAATGATAACTTCTTTATCAATATATATAGGCCAAACTAACCATCAGAGTACAACCAAACTTCACAGAATGAGCCAAAGGTCATGCTCTTTCAACATACTTCAAAGAATTGATATCAATGAAGAACACTGGTTGCCATGCAACCGGAAGAAAAAATCCTCTTCTCCCAAATCACAAGGCCTAAGGCTTTGATATTTGGTATGTATCAATGCCTATTGACTATCTACCAAAATACTTCAAAGAATTACTGTAATCTGAAAATAAGCCCTTTCTGTATGATCCCTGATTTTACAATGGAATAAAGAAAGAAATCTTCTCCCAAACCATAAGACCTTGAGCTTTGATTTGATGGGGGGAATCTAAAATCATCACTCTATAAAACAGATTTAAATTTTGTTATCTTTCAATTGTTTTTGCCTACATTAGTTATATTGGGATATATGCTGGTTAGATTGATTAATTGAATGGGGTTCAACGCCGCTTTTAACAGTATTTCAGTCATATTGTGATGGCTGGAGCACCTAACAATGGATTCCTGGTATTTCTCACACCAGTACAACCACTACATCCTTTCCTAGCCTCCAGCTGCTATCCCACTTAGGTTTATGATTATCCACCCATTGGTTAGATACAAATGTCGGAAAGAATATGTGCTGCCGCCGGGGATCCAACCCATGACATCCCATGATTGAAATTATGAGTCTGACGCACTACCGACTGCGCTATGACGGCGGCCATATGCTGGTTAGAACAGTATATCAGTAACATTCAATGGGCTTAACCCATTACCACACAATGACGCCTCTGACGCTCAAGAGAGACAATTGGGAAAACATGGTATGAAATGAAGATTTCTTCATTTTGCACCATGTTTTCTACCAAGTTAGTTGAAAAAGTCTAAAATTTAGTGAACTTTAAAATGTTGTCTGCAACCCCTTTCAATTTGGGCCAGTCTAAAACTTTGTCGTCTGATAATGGGTTAATTATGCATCTACATAATGCAGACAACAATGTGGTTGGATGCATTTTGAAATGAAATCATTCTATGTAGTAGAAAATATTATGGAAATAGAAGAAATTGCTTGTTACAAGCAATTTCTTCCCTTTCCACAATCTTTTCTCAAGTATAAAATCACAACAAGGTAAAATCCCGAGTTGGAACAGGAAGGGATGAGATAGCAACAACATACCAGTTGATTTAGTATATCATTGGAAGCATCTTGTTGTAATAGCTATTTTTGCCATTTCAATTTTAGTTATATCATCACTTACTCTGGTTTTAAGGCATTGCAATTTTAATCTTAGAGAACATTGTGGGAAAAGAAGAAATTCTTTGTAACAAGCAATTTCTTCTTTTCCTGCAATATTTTCTACTAAGTAGATTGGTAACTTTAAAATTGGTAACTGTTACAAGCAATTTCTTCCCTTTCCACAATCTTTTCTCAAGTATAAAATCACAACAAGGTAAAATCCCGAGTTGGAACAGGAAGGGGTGAGATAGCAACAACATACCAGTTGATTTAGTATATCATTGGAAGCATCTTGTTGTAATAGCTATTTTTGCCATTTCAATTTTAGTTATATCATCACTTACTCTGGTTTTAAGGCATTGCAATTTTAATCTTAGAGAACATTGTGGGAAAAGAAGAAATTCTTTGTAACAAGCAATTTCTTCTTTTCCTGCAATATTTTCTACTAAGTAGATTGGTAACTTTAAAATTGCACCCTTTTTATATTGTCTCCCGCAACTTCTTTGAATTTTACAAGCCTTTACTTTTGAAAAAACAGGAAAGAATTATTAGAGTAATTATGAGCTTCCTCTGTATCAGTAAATGTAGGCTTGGGCTTTGAATATCTTGCCCCAAAACATAGATACCTATGTGACAAGCAGTGCAGTCGTAGATATTCGAACCTGCAACCCTCATTTTCTCTCAGATTTATAGCCTGCCATTACAGAGACATGCAAAATCCTTGTTCGATTGTTAACTTAACAGGCTAGCTATGAGGGAAACTTCTTGGCTTATTTCTGCTTCTTTTTCATTTAACCTATTCCTACACAATAATACTTTTGGATGCCCCTCAAGAAAAAGAATTGGGAAAACATTGTGTAAAATGAAGAAATTGCTTGTTACAAGCAATTTCTTCACCTACATAATGTTTTCTACCCAGAAGTTTTAAAAGAAATCTAAAATTTCTCAGATTTTAAATTTTTATCGGCAACTCATTTCAATTTGGACAAGTCGTAAATCTTGGCATCTGGTAATGAGTTAAATATGAATTTTTATTCCACATGGATTTGATACATTTGCATTTGGCCTGTAAACATAGCTTATTTTAAATTCATTTGCCAAATATTTATTACTATCTTTCTTTTTTGTAGTTTGTAGTTCAATGCTTTTTTCAACTGTATCTCAGTTATATCAGGGCAACTGATGCACCTAACCATGGCTTCCTGATTTCCATACCAGAACATCAACATTCAAGGAGCTACCATATAATGTCAATGAAGAGTACTTTTCATTTGGCCATTGGTGAGAGACAAATTAATCACACATGCAATGACACATGTTGAAAACGAATATAGCTGATCTGTGGTTCAAACTCTTGACCTTTGGATTCTCAATCAAAGTGTGTTACTGACTAAGTTTAAACTGAGTTTGGTTTTATTAGCTCACCATACAGCGAGGTGCTCATGGTGGGCTTTTTTGATTGTTTAATGAACAGATTGTCCTCTGGTTGTATGTTGTTCGTCATTCATTGTCATTTCAGTGTAAACACTCTACGGGTCACAATTTTTGGGCAACCCTACTCAAATATGCTAGATTTTTTTAAATTGTACTGTTGATGATTTCAATTTTATATGTTGACATAGGGATGATCTCTATTTAAGACTGGTCAAAATTGAATGGAGTTGCAGACAACAATTTAAAGTTTATGAAATTTTAGATTTTTTAACTTTCTGGGCAGGAATCATTGTGAAAAATGAAGAAAATGCTTGTAACAAGCAATTTCTTCATTTTAAACAACGTTTTTCCAGTTATTTTCCTCAAGTGCTGTCCAAAAGTGTCATTGTGTGGTAATGGGTTAAATAATCATGGTTCAATTCTGCCTATACCAGGGGAAAAGCCAGTTTCCTTGTTAAACTCAACATATAAACCTTTTGCTCAAGCCTGCTGAATATGTATGATTGATGCCTATGGAAAATGGTAACATTACATCTATTGTTGCTCGAAAAGGGGCTTTAATGACTAATTCATTGGTACTGCACTATAGATCATAATTTTCTGCTCAACTGGCTTAAAGCCATGACATGGCTTGGTGTCTGTTGTGCGTCCAGTAGTCTCTCTGTCCGTAAGTTTTACTGTAAAAATCCTCTCACCAGAGTACTGATCTGAATTCAACAAAATTCACAGAAATGATCCTTGGTTGACTTTTTATCAGATTCCTTCAAAGAATTTTGATCAGATGGAGAACATGGCTTAAATCGATGGAAACATTGTTTGTTGAAAGCTTTAAAAATCCACTCAGAAACTAGAGGATAGATTTCAACCAAACTTTGCAGGAGGGATCCTTGTGTGATCCTGAATCAGATTCCTTAAAAACAAATTTGATCAGATGAAAATCGTGTATTTAACCCATTTCCACACAATGACACTTTCTGTCACCCCTCATGAAAGACAATTGAGAAAACATAGTGTAAAGTGAAGCATTTTGCTTGAACAAAGCTATTTCTTCATTTTCCACAATGATAGAAAAATTAGAAATTTCACAGCATTAAATTTGTTGTCTGCAACTCTTTTTTAATTTGCAGTCTGCAACTCTTTTTTAATTTGCACTGGTCTAAAACTTTGTCATGTGGTTAAGGGTTAATGGGCAGGGCTAATTTCCAAATATGGTGAAAACTTTGAAGAAACTTTTTCTCAGAAACAAGTTGATTGGTTTCATTCTTATTTCACAGGGATGAGCCTTTGGTGACTTTCATCAGTTTATTTTAAAGAATACTGATCGAATGAAAAATGTGGGTTAAATGGGCGGGTCTTATTGCCATATATGGTAGATAGTGAAAACTTTTATTTCTCAGATACAAGTCGACTTATTTCAACCAAATTTCACAGGAATTATCCTTTGGAGACCCTTTATCAGATTTCTTCAATGAATTTGATTGTATTAAAAGCATGGCTTTTTGCTGGTGGGGGGCGTATTTCCATATATGAAATATATTCTGAAAACTTTAAAATCATCACAGAATCCTGTGGATGGGGATTTTTAACCAAATTTCACAGGAATGACCTTCAGCGTGACTCTTTGTCAGATACCTTCATATAACCTTGGTCAGTTGAAAAACATGGCTTTAAGTCCATGGCATAGAATGGATATTTTGAAATTTTGTAAAATACCTTTTCATTTGAATGAATTTTATATACCTTAACTTGACTATTGTAAAAAAGTGAAATTTTTTAAATGCTTCTGTAGAACTACATGTATTTCAAAGAATTCAGAGCCCAGATTTATTTGCAAGATATGGCAAAGGTAATTCAGTTTATATTGAAACCTGTTGCCACGTAAATATTGCTTTCGATAGCATGTCAGAATCCTAATCAGCTAGGGTGTTCAAGGTTCAGTCCTGGGTTTGCTGCAAATATGCTTTCCAACATTTGTGAAGGCTCGTAAAGGATGTAGTTATCGTGTGCTTGTGAGAAATTCTAGGAATCCATGGTTAGATATATACATGTATGAAGTATTGTTCTGTCTTGGAGGCAATGTAATTGTAACTACTCATCTAATCACCCTTTTTGTCCATTATACTTATGAAACATGCTTAAATGTTTGTGTAGGCACCAAAATGGCACCTTTATAAAGGGATGGTTACTTTAGTAGAATAGATGACACAGGTGATTTAGCATCACATGTTACTCTAGTTTGTAACCGATTACCACATAATTTCACTTACCGCCCTGAAGAAATATGATTAGGAAAAATTTGAAGCTAAAGGAGAAAATGGCTTGTAACAAGCAATTTTGCCTTTTGCCAAATATTTTCTATATTATTTGGCGCTTATTTCCAATTTGAGTAGACTTTGCAAAATTTTCTGCAGCTGAATTCTTTCAATTTTTTACATTATCTAACATTTGTCAGGTAATTGGTTAACCCATTCCCACACAAGAAAATTTTACAATGGTCCAAAAATTGAAAGAAGTTGCAGATGATAATTTAAACTCAATTAACTTTTAGATATTTCATATTCCTGGTTATAAAACATTGTGGAAAATAAGGAATTGCTTGTTACAAGCAATTTCTTTATTTTACACAATGTTTACCAACTGTTTTTTTAGTGGTGTCAAAAAGCGCCATTGTGTAGGATTGGGCTAAAAGGTGTTTTCCTTTACGATGCTGTCCGGTGATCTTGCGCATCTAAAATAACTTCCATAGTGCGCAAGATCACCAGACGCACAAGATCACCGGACACGGCTACCGTTTTCCCCCAGGCGTAAAACCTCTAATTGCCACGGTTACATTTCGTTGAATAACATCACACACTTACTAATGTCACACATGCCTTATTTTTAATCAAATGACGTGTTTACACGCTAACAGAATACGGTAGAAACAGTCATAGTGACATCGCCATTTCTTAAGGATAGACTGCGTTCCGTCTTCGTGTTTCCTAAGATGGAAGATCGGTGTAACTTCCAGAATAAGATGACGTAATTTTAGCTCTTATTGATTTTTCAAAAACAATATGATCATGATATTTTATTTTGCCGTGGGAAAAGATTAATGGTTCACCGGAAGTTGTGTCGAGCGGCTGTAGTGAAGCCGTAACGTTGTGTTTTTTTATAACGTTGTATTATGGTAAATATTACGGTCCACATACAAATTAATTTTTTTCTAAAATTAATATTTCTTACAGTATTACCAACGAATAGGCATGTTTTCGTATTAAAATCGACGTTTTGCCCATTCTTAAGAATGGGCAAAGCCTTGATTTTACCATTTGCCCATTCTTAAGAATTGGCATTCTCAAGAATGGGCACGACATACACAGTATATGTAACAAGTTACATCCCTGTTATGGTTACACTCCTGTCCGTTTTTGCCTCATTAAATAAAGAGCAAAAACGCCCATTTTCAAAATCTGTAGCTCCTCCCAAAAGTTTCGTTGGGCCTTAAATCTTAGTCCGTTTTAAAGAGCATTCTTTGGTCTTGAATTACAGGCCAGGAAAATGGTATCATTAGCGATATTTTTTTTTCGCATATCTTCAGTCTGCACATCAACCCATGAAATTCTTTAGGCTCGGAAGTGAAAGTCTTGTAGGGTACTACAAGGAAATATTTCCCAGATAAATGCTTTGTATCACATGCATGGCATGCAGCAGTGATCTCTTACTCTACAGAACCTAACATCAAGCAACTTGCTGTTGATTAAACGTTAAAACAGCATGACAAAAGGAGGAGATCAAATTTTCTTATTGGACTACTTAAGGGTACAACCACCCGGAAGTAATTCCGGAGTTGAGTTGTACAACCACCCGGAATTAATTCCGGAGTGGAGTAGACCGGTACCGCCGTCGACTTTAACAAAGCCGGCAGGTAAATCCCAATCGACTTCACCAAGACATTGGCTGATGGGGATTTAATGACGTATATCGAAACATCGAATCTGATTGGGTGGTGGATTGTTTGTAAACAATATGGCGGAAGGGGGACGCGGAGTTCCTCATATATTTTACATGAAAAGGCTGACATTTCAAGGTTTTTCTGACACCCAATTTCGATTGTTCAAGTGAGAAATTTTTGAACATTAAAACTGATTACTTTAAAACTAAAAAAAGGAAGATTTCCATCTTATTGGATGGAAATCCCGCGGCGTGTCAAAATTTTCATCAATTTTGCTGCGCATGCGTAAGCCTCGTTTTCGATATTAGTAAGGAAAAAAAACCTAACGGGCCAGGCTTTCCGTGTTTGTACCGAAAATCGGTGTATACCTGTCGGCTTTATTGAAGTCGACAGTGATACCAGTCTAGGAGTGGAATTGACCCTTATAGTCGCGATTCAAGCGCCTATTTTACCCATCGAAAAAAACACCTTCTATCTCAGATTCGACTACATCTTTGAAACGGACATGTAGACAATTGCAATAATAATATGCTCAACGAAAACAGAATTGAATATTAGCTTTGATTTCTTTACCTTTTTTCATTTAACCTTTTACCACATAACCACAAATTTTCACGAACTGATGCAAAAGATATAGAAAACGATGTGATTAAATAAGAAAAATAGCAATTTTTGGAAACAGTAAGGGGTCATGATTGATTGAATAGGGTTTAATGCAACTTTTAATAGTATTTCTGTTATATCGAGGCGGCTGGAGCTCCTAGCCATGGATTCCTTGTAGTTCACACACCATTACTACCACTACATCCCTATCGAGCATCCAGCTGCCCCTCCTACTTAGGGGTATGATTTACTTACTCATATTGATTGATACATGCTGGCATTATTGAGCGCGATTACTGATAAGTCAGCAAAACCGCTCTCGGGACTTCCAGTCCTTTGATTTTTAATTAAAACGCCTGTATAAGCAAAATTATGCCTGTTTCATAAAGTGCACAATGTACTCGAATTTTTACATATTCTGTCTAGCTATGCGAAGCCAAAGGGGACATTAGATTTGCGCTCTGTCAGTCCGGCCACATCAGTTTTCCGGACTTTTTTTCCTAACCCTGGGAGATATTGAGCTTACTTTTAATATGTGAGTCCAAAACAATGAGTTACAGAACAAGTTTTAGTTTGTTTTCGGTCCATTGATTTTTGGGGAAGATACGGATGCTGGAATTATAAAATTACCAAGAAAAATTTCAGTTTTCCGGACTTTTTTTCTAAATCCTCAGAGATATTGAGCTGATTTTTGGTATGTGAGTCCGCAATAATGAGTTTCAGAACAAGTTTGGGTTTGTTCCGGTCCATTGATTTTTGAGGAAGATACGGATGCTGAACATAGAAAATTACCAGGAAATTAAGTTTTCCGGACTTTTTTTCTTAACTCTCAGAGATATTGAGCTTATTTTAGTATGTGAGTCCGTATCAATTACATGTAGTTACAGAACAAGTTTAAGTTTGGTTCCGGTTAATTGATTTTTGTGGAAGATGCGGATGCTGGACTTAGAAATTACCAAGAAATTTCAAGTTGCCAGACTTTTTTCCTAAACCCTCGGAGATATTGGTCTGATTATTAGCTCACCTTAGCACAACGTGCTCAAGGTGAGCTTTGGTGATCAATTTTTGTGCGTCGGAAGGCGTCAACAATTCTTTAAACACCTTCTCCCAAGTAACCATTGGGCAGATTTCAACCAAACTTGGCAGGAATGTTCCTTGGGTTACCCTTCTTTAAAGTGGTATGCGGAATTTTTATTGACCCTCAAATATGGGCGTGGCAGTTTTTGACTTTGAAATCTTTAAACATCTTCTCCTAAGTAACAATTTGGCAAATATCAACCAAACTTGGTATGACTGTTCCTTGGGTGACCCTTTTCAAAAGTTGTTTGCGGAATTTTGATTCACGCTGAAATATCGGCGTGAAAGGGCGGGGCAATTTATGACTTTGAAATCTTTAAACATCTTTTCCTCCATAACTATTGGGCAAATATCAACCAATTTTAGCATGAATGTTCCTTGGGTGACCCTTCTCAAAAGTTGTTCGCTGAATTGTGATTGACCCCAAATATGGGCATGGCAGGGCGTGGCAGTTTTTGACTTTGAAATCTTAAAATATCTTCTCAGTAACCTTTTGGCCAATTTCAACCAAACTTGGCATGAATGTTCCTTTTGATGACCCTTTTAAAGGTTGTTCGTGGAATTTTGATTTATGCCCAAATATGGGCGTTGCACGGTTGGGCAGTTCTTGATTTGAAATCTTTAAACATCTTCTCCTCATTAACCATTGGGCCAAATTCAACCCTATTTGGCTAGAATGTTCCTTAGTCGACCCTTTATAAAGTTGTTGGCGGAATTTTGATTAATGCCCAAAAACGTGCGTGGCAGAGTGGGACAGTTTTGACTTTGAAATCTTTAAACATCTTCTGATTAACCATTGGCCCAATTTTAACCCGATTTGGCGAGAATGTTCCTTAGATAACCCTTTTTAAAAGTTGTTCATGGAATGTTGTTTCACGCCCAAATATGGGTGTGGCAGGGCAAGGCAGTTTTTGACTTTGAAATCTTTAATACATCTTCTCCTCAGTAACAATTTGGTCAATTTCAACCAAGCTTGGCATGATTGTTCCTTTGGTGACCTGTTTTAAAAGTTGTTCGTGGAATTTTGATTTATGCCCAAATATGGGCGGGGCACGGTTGGGCAGTTTTTGACTTTGAAATCTTTAAACATCCTCTCCTCAGTAACCATTTGGCCAATTTCAACCCTATTTGGCATGAGTGTTCCTTGGGTGACCATTTTTAAAAAAAAGTTGGGGGAATTTTGATTTATGTCCAAATATGGGCGTGGCAGGTTTGGGCAGTTTTTGACTTTGAAATCTTTAAACATCTTTTCCTCAGTAACCTTTTTGGCCAATTTCAACCCAATTTTGCACGAATGTTCCTTAGGTGACCCATTTCAAAAGTTGTTTGCGGAATTTTGATTTATGCCCAACTATGGGCATGGCAAGGTGGGGCAATTTTTAGCTCACCTGAGCACGTAGTGCTCAAGTGAGCTATTGTGATCCCCTTTCGTTCGGCGTCCGTCCGTCGTGCATCGTGCGTCGTCCGTCAACAATTTCTTTAAACAACATCTCCTCCCAAACCACTGGGCCAATTTGAACCAAATTTGGCAGAAATGTTCCTTAGGTGGTCCCCTTCAAAAATAGCTAAAAGAATTGAAATCCGTTAAAAACTCTGGTTGCCATGGCAACAAAAGTGAAATTTTAAAAAAATCTTTAAAAATCTTCTCCTCCTGACCCAGAAGGCGTAGAGCCTTGATATTTTGCATGAAGCATCAGTATATTGACCTCTTTCAAAATAGCTAAAATCATGATCCTCGGGTCCCCAGGGGGGAGCCCCAGGGGGGTGGGGTTTATATAGAAATAAAGAACGATTTTTTAAACAATATCTCCTCCCAAACCACTGGGCCAATTTGAACCAAATTTGGCAGAAATGTTCCTTAGGTGGTCCCCTTCAAAAATAGCTAAAAGAATTGAAATCCGTTAAAAACTCTGGTTGCCATGGCAACAAAAGTGAAATTTTAAAAAAATCTTTAAAAATCTTCTCCTCCTGACCCAGAAGGCGTAGAGCCTTGATATTTTGCATGAAGCATCAGTATATTGACCTCTTTCAAAATAGCTAAAATCATGATCCTCGGGTCCCAAGGGGGGGAGGTCCAGTTTGGGGGGGGGGGGGGGTTATATAGAAATAAAGAACGATTTTTAAATGACATCTCCTCCCAAACCACTGGGCCAATTTGAACCAAATTTGGCAGAAATGTTCCTTAGGTGGTCCCCCTTAAAATTAGCTAAAAGAATTGAAATCCATTTAAAACTCTGGTTGCCATGGCAACAAAAGTGAAATTTCAAAATAATCTTTAAGAATCTTCTCCTCCTGACCCAGAATGCATAGAGCCTTGATATTTTGCATGAAACATCAGTTTATTGATCTCTTACAAAATAGTTAAAATTATGATCCTCGGGTCTCCAGGGGCGGACCGGGGGGGGGGGGTATAGGCATGAAGCGTCAGTTCACAGACTTTCTTATTTCTGAAATTATAACCCATAGAAAAGTTTTTTCCCTCTTTCAAATCAGCACTAAAGCCTAGGAATTTGTAATTTAGACTTTTGGATCCCCAGGTTCATAGTCTTTATATGTAATTGTGGCCCACTTGTTTCATAATCCTAACCTTAACATGAAATTAGACTGTTGAAAGGAAAAGAGCCTTTATCTCAGGTGAGCGACCCAGGGCCAACGGCCCTCTTGTTTACTTTTAAATCTTTAAACATCTTCTCCTCATTAACCATATTGCCAATTTCAACCAAACTGGAAATGTATATTCCTTTGGTGACCTTTTTCAAAAGTTGTTCGCGGAATTTTGATTCACGCCCAAATATGGGCGTGGCAGTTTTTGACCTTTAAATCTTTAATAATCTTCTCCTCAGTAACCATGGGGCCAATTTTAACCTAACTTGGCATTAATGTTCCTTTGGTGACCCTTTTCAAAAGTTGGCGGAATTTTGATTCGCGCCAAAATATGGGCGTGGCAGGGTTGGGCAGTTCTTGACTTTGAAATCTATAAACATCTTCTCCTCATTAACCATTGGGCCTATTTCAACCCAATATGACATGAATGTTCCTTAGGTGACCCTTTTAAAAAGTCAGCGGAATTTTGATACATGCCCAAATTTGGGCGTAGCAGGATTGGACAGTTTTTGACTATAATATCTTTTAACATCTTTTCCTTAGTCAATTTTAACCCAATTTAACATGAATGTTCCTTAGGTGACCCTTTTTAAAAAGTTATTGGCGGGATTTTGATTTATGCCCTATGGGCGTGGCAGGGTGGGGCAGTTTTTGACTATGATATTTTTAAACATCTTCTCATTAACAATTTTGCCAATTTCAACCAAACATGAGTATATTCCTTTGGTGACCTTTTTCAGAAGTTGTTCGCGGAATTTTGATTCACGCCAAAATAATGTCGTGGCAAGGTTTGGGCAGTTTTTTACTTTAAAATCTTCAAACATCTTCTCCTCAGTAACCTTTGGGCAGATTTCAACCAAACTTTGCAGGAATTTTCCTTGGGTGACCCTTCTCAAAAGTTGTTTGCGGAATTTTGATTGACCCTCAAATATGGGCGTAGCAGTTTTTTACTTTGAAATCTTTAAACATCTTCTCCTCATAAACCCTTGGGCCAATTTCAACCAAACTGGAAATGTATAATCCTTTGGTGACCCTTTTCAAAAATTGTTTGCGGAATTTTGATTCAAGCCCAAATATGGGCATGGCAGGGCGTGGCAGTTTTTTACTTTGAAATCTTTAAACATCCTCTCCTCTGTAACCATTTGGAATATTTCAACATAATTTTGCATGAATGTTCCTTAGGTGACCCTTTTTAAAAAGTTGTTAGCAGTATTTTGATTTATGCCCAAATAAGGGCGTGGCAGGGTGGGGCAGTTTTTGACTTTGAAATTTTTAAATATCTTCTCCTCAGTAACCATTGGGCCAATTTTACATGTATGTTCCTTAGGTTACCCTTTATAAAAGTTGTTGGCGGAATTTTGATTTATGCCCAAATATGGGCAGGATGAGGCAGTTTTCGATTTTGAAATCTTTTAACATCTTCTCCTCGGTAACCATTAGGCAAATTTCAACCAAACTTGGAATGAATGTTTCTTGAGTGACCCATTTTAGCTTACCTGGGTACAACATGCTCAAGGTTAGCTTTGGCATCTTTTGTCCGTCGTGCGTCAACAATTCTTAAAACATCTTCTCCTCAGTATCCATTTGGCCAATTTCAACCAAACTTGGCGGGAATGTTCCTTAGGTGACCCTTCTCAAAAATTGTTTGCGGAATTTTGACTGACCCCACATTATGGGCGTGGCATTCTTTGAAATCTTTATACATCTTCTCCTCAGTAACCATTGGGCCAAAATCAACCAAACTTGGTATGAATATTCCTTGGATGACCCTTCTCAAAAGTTGTTTGCGGAAATTTGATTCACGCCAAAATATGGGCGTGGCAGGGCGTGGCAGTTTTTGACTTTGAAATCTTTAAACATCTTCCCTCAGTAACCATTGGACAAATTTCAACCAAACTTGGCATGAATGTTCCTTCGGTGACCCTTCTTTAAAGTTGTTCGCTGAATTTTGATTGACCCCCAAAAATGGGTGTGGCAGGGCGTGGCAATTTTTTAATTTGAAATCATTAAACATCTGCTCCTCAGTAACCATTTGGCCAATTTCAACAAATCTGGAAATATTCCTTTGGTTACCCTTTTCAAAAGTTGCTTGCGGAATTTTGATTCACGCCAAAATATGGGCTTGAAGGGCGTGGCAGTTTTCGACTTTGAAATCTTTAAACATCCTCTCCTCAGTAACGATCGTGCCTATTTCAACCTTATTTGGCATGAATGTTCCCTAGGTAACCCTTTTTAAAAATTTGTCGGCAAAATTTTGATTTATGTCCAAATAAGGGCGTGGCAGGGTTGGGCAGTTTTTGACTTTGAAATCTTGAAACATTTTCTCCTCAGTAACCATTGGGCCGATTCAACCAAACTTGGCCTGAATGTTCCTGTACGACCCATTTTAAAGATGTTCGCGGAATTTTGATTTATGCCCAAATATGGGTGTGGCAGGATGGGGCAGTTTTCTACTTTAAAATCTTTAAACATCTTCATTTCAGTAATCATTAGGCTAATTTCAACCAAATTTGGCATGATTATTTTTGACATTGAAATTTGTTAAACATCTTCTCCTCAGTAACCACTGGGTCAATTTCAACCAAACTGGAAATGAATATTCCTTTGGTGACCCTTTTCAAAAGATGTTGCGAAATTTTCAATGACACACAAAATGGGCGTGGCAGGGTTTGGGTAGTTTTTGACTTAGAAATATTTGAACATCTTCTTCTAAATAACGATCGTGCCAATTTTAGCTTTACTTGGCATGAATGTTCCTTGGTGACCCTTTTCAATATTAGTTTGTTAAATTTTTAATGAAGCCCAAATATGGGCGTGGCTGTTTTTTACTTTAAAATCTTCTCCTTCCTAACTATTTGGCCAATTTCAATCAAACTTGGCATGAATCTCACTTACAATGGCCAATGGGGCTATTACCATGCTGCTATGTCTGTGAGTGCTTCAGGGCTCCCACCAAAGCCAGTTAGAAATGCGTCAGAAACCCAATCTATAATGATGGTGTGTCCAGGGTTCCTAGGCTACCAGTAAAATGGGGAAACGTCTTGGTTTTGTGATATCTTTAAAAAAAAAATTTAAAAAAAAAGAAAAAATTAGGAAAAAGACAAATCAATTTGATGAAAGATGCAAGACCCAATTAAAGTACATGTTCCAAACAGTTGACAAATATCCCCCCCCCGCCAGCAGGTTTTATCACAGTGTAAATTACATGGGGATGCATTGTCACGTCACAATGTCTGCAGAGAAAGAGAAATTGGTATTTGTTTCACAAAATATACAAGCATGGTACTTAGTTATCTGCTAGGAATAGAGGTGGGTGTCCAATTTTACTAAATATAAATATGATTAGAGTACATAAAGCAAATATTTAGGAGAAAATCCAAAGCAACATCTTAAGTGTACCAGTAACCGGACATGAATTGAATTTGGATACGAAAGCAATTTATGGCATTCAATTCAATGAAAAAGAGAACTCTGGGTAAAAAGACATTGAAATTATTTTTATTATCATAATATTGACAATCTACACGTCTAGAAGCATTTAAAAATAGTCAGATGAGCGATTTTGGGGCCATTCTGGCTCTCTTATTGGTATGTGAGTTCAGGTCAACAAGTTTCAGAACAAGTTGAAGTTTGGTTCCTGGCCATTGAATTTTGAGAGAGATACGGATGCTGTACTTAGAAAATTACCAGGAAATCAAGTTTTCCGGACTTTTTTTCTTAACCCTCAAAGATATTGAGCTGATTTTTGGTATGTGAGTCCGTATCAATTAGTTACAGAATAAGTTTAAGTTTGGCTCCGGTCCATTGATTTTTGTGGAAGATACGGATGCTGGACTTAAAAATCACCGAGAAAAATTTCATTTTTTCTGACTTTTTTCCTAAACCCTCGAAGATATAGATATGACTTTTGTTATGCGAGTCCACGTCGACAAGTTTCAGAACAAGTTAAAGTTTGGTTCCGGGCCATTGATTTTTGAGGAAGATACGGATGCTGTACTTAATAATTACCAGGAAATTACAGTTTTCCGGATTTTTTCTAAACCCTTTGTGATATGAAGATGGTTTTTGAGTCAATATTGATTAGTTACAACACAAGTGTGAATTTTGTTCCGGTCCATTGTTTTAAGAGGAAGATATGGATGCTAGACTTTGGAAAATACAGTTTTCCAGACTTTTTTCTTAACACTTGCAGGTATTGAGCTGATTTTTGGTAAGTGAGTCAACATTGATTAGCTACAGAGCGAGTTCAAGTTCTGTTCCAGTCAATTGATTTTTTTAGCAAGATATTGATGCTTTTGCAAAATAAGTGACATATTGAGTTTAATTGCAGTCCATTGCCTTTCCAAGGCTTGTAAAGGATTTTAGGGTGGTACTGGTGAGACAGATACCAGGAATACATTGTAGGGTGCTCCAGCCACTGTTATATTGACTGAACAAATTGTTAAAAGTGGTTGCATGAAGTGATCAAGGCAAAATATTTTGATAACCCTGTGTCCGAAAAGAATTCATAATCCTAGACAGATTTTTGAAAGCTTTTGTTCAAAGTTAACTTGGGCTTTAGGGTCTTAATTCTCTTGGAACAGATGACTTTATGAAGTATAATTTAGCTAGCAACAAAAAGAGACGCCTATTTTTATGTTTGTGTGTATGTGTGTGTGTTTAAGAATTGCTCATAAAATTTGATACAACTGTAATATTTTGGAGAGGTAGTAATCCCTTTACCACCCAAAAAATATACCGCTCTATAGATATATATGAAGCCAATAGGGGACTTGGTATTGCCATGCAATACTTCAGAATGCTTGTTTAGATGTGTTACTCGCGACATACAACATTTTAAAGAAATGCACATTCGTCAAGTTCTTACGGGGTAAAATCATATCATATCATGCTTATAGTATGCTTTTAGAATGATTTTGGCAATATGTATATATCTTTGGTTTCAAACATTATTTTTCAAATTTTCTTTTCAAATTTTGTACACAAATAGAATAGATAGTGTAGAATTGGATTTTAATAAATTTCTTCTTTGGTTGAAAAATCATTTAAATTTCAGTTTTCACCCAATTTGCAACACTCTGATCCCCAAAAATGCAACAATTATGGCCAATGTTGTCATAAAAGCTCGTCTGCACCTCTTGTTACCCACTGGATAGTACTTCAAATGACACAATTCACCTCAAGACGGCCAGCCTTGGGCTAACATTGCGCTTCATCAGTATTTACTCTGTTTCAGCTAGCATCAAGCCTCATCAGTGGTGTTGCTTTCCACTAGACAGAAATTGCTGTCATCCCTCAACCCATCTTGTTTTCTGTTCACTAAATCTCTATCTGTTGTCTTTTTGCCTCTAGTTCACAATCTGTGCATAATTATGTATGTCATCTTTGCCCATATACCCTGTTTCATTTCTGTTTTTCCTAGCCTAATGGTATTAAATTTCCATGAAGGCTCTTCTTCTAAGACGCTTCTTTCTGTACTAGTCAGTTTTTCTGTATTTCTTGGCCTTCATTTGGCATACTGAGATCTTGTAAAGATTCTTTTTTGCCCAAACTCCGAGCCCTGTCCCTGTTATTTTCCATATTTTCTCTTTGACCGCTTTGTCGAAAGCATCGTTTGAATGTAAATATTTGGCCGAAAGCCTTCCTGTGAAGGTCCGGCTGAAGTTTACACTTTTGCTTAGAGTAGCAAATGCTGCGCTGTTAAATGCTTCACACTTTTGTGTGGATGCCCTGGAACTCATACTGTAAATTGCACCTTCACTGAGTCTCATCTGCAAGATTACCTCTAACAATGCCTATATCATTCTCAGTCATGCAGAGATATGTTATGTTTGCAGGGCTGAGCAATTTTGAATAGGCATCCAAGCCGAAACTCCAATGACATAGAAGAGAATTAGTGGTACAGTTACTACAATTTACAGCGTAACATTCCACGGTTTAGGTTCTTATTAAGGGCAAGTCCTTCAACATTTTGGATAATTTGTTACCCTGCCCCCTTCTTGCCTTTTCTGCAATGACAGTGTTACTTTGCATTCTTATATCATATCACATCTTTCCATGTGCAGTCCGTCTAACGCTTTGTGTTGGATTGAAACATTCTTTCACTGAAGTGAACATTACATACTCTTTGTTCTTGGTTAACAGATAATTTGTTTGGGTCGGCATGTCATGTAACTTTTAATTCTTCGAGAGGGAGTTGTAAAAGTCCCGCATTCCGAGCTGCGACTTTGTGTCGCCATACGTGTGGTCATAGGTTATAGCTATTTTCCTTCCAAAAATTATGGTCTGCAGCAAAAATGATTTTGGCCCTTTCATCCTTTTCTTGTGAAAGTCCTGGGTGCTTCCTTCTTTTCAGTAGCTGAAATGTATTCCCTTTTTTTGTTAAAGCAGTTTGCTAATACTCTTCTAAGTCTTTCCCGTTTAACCTGGTTGAATTCAATATTTTCTTGTAATGTGCAGATAATGTATGAGTAGCTAATTTTGGTCAAGAGAGGCATTTTCATCCTCTTTTATACCTACCCTGCCAATGTCATCCTCTTAGTCACATGACCAGAAAGGCATTGATTGGATTGGCTGCCAGTCTATGACACTCTTGAAATTAAGTTGATAAGCTTCTAAACCCTTACCCTATAGAGGCTTTTCCAGTCGCCGGGCTAAACCGGAAGTGCGGCCATATTGGAGACACCCGAAAAAATTTCGTAGTCGCGTCACATGAAGAAGACCCGATTAGATTGATAAATTTGTTTTTATATTGTATAATGGCATCAAAACCGACGCATAAAGAGCCGGAAAAAGTAAAGTTGTATAGAGATAAGTTAGATCCATCAGAAAGATGCAGGTACATGGACAAATTGAGGTTAATTGATGATATAGACCCAATGGAGGACGTTGCCGTTAAAAGTTGGCCCAAAAACTGTGAAGATATACTGCCTAATATATCGCAGTATGATATAATTTTCTATCTGATGTTCAATCCGAGTTCCTATACCAAAGACCAGCTGAAGTGTTTGAAGGGTCTAGATGCCTACAACCAGTTCGTGTGTGGTTGGGTGACTGACAGAAGAGCGTACGTTTGTAAAGATAACAAGCATATCGCTGTTTCAGCTAAGGTAATTTAATGATTTGGATATTAAATAATGGCTAGCTTTGCCTCTCACATGATACCGGAAAATTTTTGCCTAATATTGCAATTAATCTATGAAATCAGTGCAGGAAAATGACAGGTTACATGTTTTTCTGCATCTATTTGATATTCATGTTTTTGAAATGTCATCTACAATTCTTTGGATTTCGTACAGTTTTAGATTTTTGTGTAATATTGTTTTTGCAAATATTTGTATTAAACAACTTCTTCACTCTCCACAATATTTTCAAAAGTTTTATTTCTTTAGGAGCATAAAATGAGATTGTGCGGGAATGGGTTAAAAAGTACTCAATTCTAAACATGACATGTGCGACCTTTATATTTGTGGGGTCAGTTTATAAAATTGTTGTGAGGTAATAGTAAATAATCCACACAAAATATTGAAGAGTTCTACAGGTTTGCTTTTTTAAATCCCATAGTTATTTTTCAGGTGATGCACTCACAGAGACTTAGAGAGAAGCCTCTTAGACCATGGGTAGTTGCTGAAAAAGATGGGGGAATAGTTTGCTCCCACTGTGACTGCCAAGCAGGCCTCGGGGAAGTGTGCTCCCATGTTTCAGCTTTATTATTTTCGATCGAAGCAGTTGCACGAATAAGGAATGAACGAACAGTCACAGACAAACCGGCTTATTGGAAGTTACCCCCAGAAATTAGAAAGCTTGAGTATAACCGTTTGTGTGAAATTGACATGACCAGCGCCTCAAATTTAAAGAAGAAATTTGAAAACAAGGTGATTCCTTCACTAGCACCGACCATTGAAACCCCAAAACCTAAACAGAAAGTTGTACTCCCCCCCACACAGGAAGAAATGAATTCTTTCTATGAGCAACTGTTTAACACAAGGACTAAACCAGTGCTTTTATCAACAGTAGAACCTTACTGTAATTCATTTGTCCCCCGGATTGTCTCCAAGGAGTTTCCAAAGGTCTTTTGTGACATTTACAACCCTAAATTACTACATTCTAAAAAAGATCAAATTATTGTACATTGTGAAAGTATTAAGACATCACTATCTGTCACTATTGAGCAAGCCAGAAATGTTGAAATGGCAACAAGACTTCAGTCTAAAACTAAACTATGGAATAAATTCCGAGCTGGACGTGTAACTGCAAGTAAGGCAAGAGCTGCTTTGAAAACTAACTTGACATCCCCAGCACAGAGCCTCATCAAATCCATATGTTACCCTGAATTCAGTAAGTTCACCAATCAAGCAACACAATGGGGATTGGAGCATGAAGCCACAGCTAAAAAGGAATTCAGTGAGAGATGAGTTCCTTCCATGAAAATTTGTCAATAGAACAATGTGGTTTTTTCATTGACCCAAAGCATGTGTGGATTGGTGCTTCTCCTGATGGGATTGTGAGGTGTGATTGTTGTGGCTCTTCCTTAATCGAAATCAAATGTCCATACAGTGTAAGAAATAGCGGAGTTTATGAACAAAACTTGAATTATCTGGTCAGAAATGATGAGGGAAGATATTATCTGAATAAGGATCACCCATACTACTATCAAGTACAAACTCAATTAGGGGTCACTGGAAAAGATTTGTGCTTTTTTGTGGTGTGGTCATCGAGAGATATTCATGTAGAAAGAATAATATTTGATGAAGAGCTGTACAGTGAGATTTGTGCAAGAACAAAGATATTGTTTGACTCTGTGATATTACCGGAGCTTGTGAGTAAATGTTTCACTGCCAAGTCTGTTTTGCCAGTTTTACAAGTCTCAAACACGAATCAAACAACTGTAGTTAATCAGCCCCCCTCTCCAAACAACCAGCAACAGGTGCAACAAAATCAAAGTGCAACTAATGCTTCTACACAATCACAGAATATTACAGCAACTGACAAATGGTGTTTCTGTGGTGATGAAGAATATGGAAAAATGATAGCATGTGATGATGAAAGCTGTAAATATCAGTGGTTCCATCTGGATTGTGTTGGACTGAAGAAAACACCAAGAGGAAAGTGGTTTTGTACTGAATGTAGACCTCTTAAGAGGAAATGTTCTAAAAAGCAGCAGATAACTGACTAGAAAACTAGATATGGTTTTCCCAACACTGACATATTTATGTAACCCATTCCCACACAATCCCTCATTTTACGCCTCTCAAGACATATGCTATGAAAAACATTGAGAAAAATGATGAAGCTACCTGTATCAAGCAATTTCTTCATTATCCACAATGTTTTCTAAACCAAACATTGAGGAAATTTAAAATTTCAATCAGCATTCATAAAATGCACAATCCTAAGCATATGAAATTAACCCTTGCCATGCTGATCCATAATATTCCCGAATTGACAGTTTATTTTGCAGGTGTATAGACTCAGATCAGACTGCACGGATGTGCAGTTTGATCCTAGTCCACATGTCCGGCTTGTTCTTGTTTGAGAAAAATCTTAGACCACAGCATCGCCCTAATAATGTAAATATTTTAAAATATAGTGAAAAGAGGATATTTTGCATGACAAGGGCTAACACTGGTATTGATAATTGATGGTTATTAAAAACATTGGTCCAAATTGATACCATATTGGGGTGATTCACTGAATGTGCCAAAACAAAAAAGAACTGACATAAATGTAAATTTCCAGTGTAGAATACCTTTATTTCAATGTTTACATGTTCCTTTGAATTGCATAACTTTATTAAAAATAAATATTTTAATACAAACAAGATGTCTATACTTCTGCATTGGGCTATCAATTTTAACCCTTTTCAAGATGATCCAGGGATATTGCTATTTTAACCCTTTCCTGTTTAATCCCTGGTTTTTACGTTCCTGTGATTTTATACTTGGGAAAACATTGTGTGAAAAGAAGAAACTCCTTTTCACAAGCAATTTCTTAATTTCCCACAACATTTTCTAACCTATAGGTTGGTTACTTTTCAAATTGCATCGAATTTTAATTGTCGTCTGCAACTTCTTTCAAATTGGAGCAGTCTAAGATTTCGAGAAACAGGAAAGGGTTAACAGACGGTATAGACAAAAGATAAGCCACTATGATCATTGTCTAAACCACCTTATTGTCATTTTCAAGTTGGAGTTGTTATGAAATCAATATTATGATACCAATCAAATAATTCATTTATACCAGTTGAGAACTTTAAACCTTTCATGCACAATCCCTGGTTTTTATGTCCTTGTGATTTTCTACTTAACCCATTACAACTCAATGCCTCCTTTTTACGCCTCTCAAGAAAAAAGCTTTTGAAAACATTGTGGAAAATGAAGAAATTGCTTGTATCAAGCAATTTCTTCATTATCCACAATGTTTTCTACCCAAAATGACAAAAAATTCAAAATTCTATTAACTTGAAATTGTTGTCTGCAGCTTCTTTCAATTTGGACCAGTCTAATATTCAACTGTGTTGGAATGGGTTAAGAAAACATTTAGGAAAAGATGAAATTGTTTGTTACAAGCAGTTTCCTCTTTTTCCCAGAACATTTTCTACTCTGCAGGTTGGTTACTTTTCTCAATAATCATTGTCATCTGCAACTTCTTTTAAGTCTAAAATTCATAAACAGGAAAGCCATTGCCCAACATTTATTTCAAGTATTTTTGTTGGTTTGGCGACTCAACATGGTAACCACAGATTGAATAAGATGTTAATACAATGCTTAGGTTTCCAACTAACTGTTTTACTTTGTTACTGACCAATAAACCTTCAAATAGGAACTTCATGCCTGAGCTTGGTGGATCAGGCCAGCGATCTATCAATTGACGGATCATTGGCTTTTCGTCAAAAAACCAAGAGAATAATCAAATCATTTATTGAGACCAGGGTTCTCCCCAGGCCCTTATGGCGTATCGGCCCCGATACGCCTTCATAAATTAAGAGAGTTTGCCGATACGTCTTCAGATCACCGATACGCTTTAATTTGGTCACCGATACAGCTTAATTTCAAGCTGAAGAAAGGGTCAAGCAAACCATTAAAATTGGTTGCAGAAGCGTGGACACGACAGGCTCTTTATCTATAGTGTTGTATACTACGTATTACATAACATCTCTATTGATAACACCCTTATACTTTTACTAATTAGTGATTATTGATTTTTTTCTCGCGTTTCTCACTGGTATCTCGCTCTCAGTCACCAAGGATGATGGGTACCAATATGTAAACAATGAATTCAAAATGGCGACCCGGTTTCGGAAAATTGTCACTTCGGCTGAGATTGTCCCAGTCAAAAGTAAAAGATGTGGTTATTTGATGTGACAACTATCAAACTAAAGCCATTTTGGGTTAAAAAAAATTTTTGAAGGAAAGATTAATTGGGTCAGTTTATTTCACACATTGATCGCTGAAAACAAACCCTTTTCGCGATCTTTTTTCCTTACGAGAATTTGTCAAAATAATAAAGTCAGATTTGTATAGAAGCCATCCTAGTTATACTTAGCTCTTGTTTTCAACTCAGCTCAATAATTAAACACATGTATCATCTGGATTAAGTCCATTTATTTTTCATCCAACATGGAGGGTATTATCTCAAACATTCGAACCCTGGTTTGTTCAACCCACTTTTCAATAAAATTGTTTTAATAGTTTGATGAAAAATATTATTAAACTTTTAGTTATCATCTAATAATATCTCATCCTCTCATGTTTTTTGCCCAATAAGAAATAATATCCCCATAAAAATCAAAGTGCTGAAAGCCCTTCAAGAAAATAATGCCTTAGACCAATTGGGGATTTCTGTTTAAAAAAAAGTAATGGTTTGATAACTATTTAGAATCAGGAAAAGATAATTAACATTATAATATTTGGAAAACAAAATCCTTATTTGAAAATCAAAGTGCTGAAATCAATCAAAGAAGAGAAGAGTAAAGACACTTGTTTTATAAATTTGATCAAGTTTCATGTTATAATTTGAGAATTAAGTTAACATTGGACACTGCTGAAATATTATACATTTTTATTAACTGAATGAAATCAAAGAGCTGAAAGTACTGTTAGAAGAATAGTTAAAGTGTAAGACAGTCAAAGGCTTCTAAATGGGCAAATAATGAGCATTTCAAATGTTACACAGAGAATCTAATGGAGCTCTTTAAGATGCTAAAGTTGAAAATGAAACCAGGTATTTCACACAGGTATCTTATAAATAAATTTTTGAAATTATATACTGATAAAAATTTCTCCTTTTTTTTTCTTATGAAGGGCATTTTTTTTAAACCAACACTCCATGCTTCTTTTAAAGAGTCTTCAATGATATGATTTTTGGACAGACTTGATAAAATGGCCAAGCATGAAAAGCTAATCCTATCTAATAGACAAGCAGTTGACACTTTTTTACTCATTCCTTTGAGACTTTTGGGTATATTCTTTCATTATCTTTCCTTTTCACATCCTTTTTTTATCGGACAATTTAGTGTCCTTTCTAACAAATAGGATAGAGAGATAAAATAAGATGAGTAATGTCACAATTGGTTTGTATCAAAATAAGCCTCAGAGTATATAAATCAACTATAGTAATTAAAAAGTTGAAGAATATTATTCAAGAATATCTCTCAATAAAAAAAAAACCCAACAAGATGTCAATAATCAAGCTAAAAAGCACTTTTAATGACCTTTATTATGTATAGTCATACCAAGATGTTAACAGACAACACACCGCGAATTTGCCACTACGCCTTCAAAAATTTCTGGGGAGAACCCTGGAGACCTATGTGTACTTAAGCATTGGCTATAAGTCTATATGAAGCATTTTTGTGAGTTTTCTTAAAGTCCCAAACCAACCATTCCATTTTATGGAAACAAATTGATGACCATAATTAAATATTGCAGAAATACATTGCCTAGTATCTAGGCTTTTCACAGAGGTCATAGCTAGTATAAATAATCGACCCAATCCCATATAATGAAGCTTTTTCTTACAAGAAAAAAACATTGTGGACAAAGAAGAACCTGCTTGTTTCAAGTAATTTCTTCATTACCACAATGCTTTCTATCCAAAAAGCCATTTTTTAAAAAAAATTATCATCTCAATGTTATCTGCAACTTCTTTGAATTCGGACCAGTCTGAAAAAAAGTGTATGGTATTAGAATAATTATACCCCTTTCCTGTTTTGCAAAATTTTAGACCTGTCCCAATTCAATGAATTGGAGGATGATAACTTAAAGTGAATTTTAGACTGGTCCAAATTGAAAGAGATTGTAGACGGCAATGAAAATTGGATGCTATTTTGAAATGCAACCATCCTATGTGGTAAGAAATATTGTGGGAAAAGGAATTTCTTCTTTTTCCATGTTTTCTCAAGTAAAAAATCACAGCTATGTAAAATCTTGTGTTTGTACAGGAAAGGGTTAATTAAAGTAAACTTAGTCGAATCCTACAACAGAGGGGCACATATTTGCCAGACAGCATGCCACATAAACAATTTTGTCTAATGTTGTCATGTTGTCACCATTTCTACACATGACTAAGTCAATTGGAAGGGTCCCACTCAGCATACAGTATTTTTGTCTCACAAGACCAATCACCCTTTCCACATGAATCCTACAGCTTGCGAGTCTGCGTGTAGACTCAACATCCAAGGCTGAAAGTTGATCACGGCCTTTTGTAAATGCTGGTATTTTTGCAACTGCCCCAATGCATCCTAGGGAATCACCGATGTCAAACCCACGATCAGCCATAACAACATCACCCGGATTTATATAGGCCATGAAACCACTGTGCTCTGTAATATATTTATCACTGGTTCGTCCTCCCCAACCTTTGGATATATATGACACAGATCCTTGTGGTGTAATTCCAATAAGGTATTTTGCAGTGTGATGGTGTTTATAATTTGACCAGGTTTTTCCCCTTGCTAATAAATTTGAAGGGCGCTCAATGAAAATTTCAAAACAGTCTATTATAACAGCAATCTTATTGCCAAAGGCCATCCTAAACTGCATAGGCATGGTTTTGTGAAGCTGTTCCCTCTCTGGCCACTGAATCACTGGTTTCAATCTGATGTACATTATATTAATTAGTTCAATGAAGTACCTTGAAACGGTACTTGGTGAGATACCAAACTCAAATCCGAGAAACTGTACTGGCAGATTTAATCTCATCCTCATTAAACCCATTATTAGAACTTGAAATTTATCTAAAGTCTGTTTTGTGGATAATGCTGGCTCAAGGTGATTGAACAGTGCCAGAAGAACTGAAAATGTTGGCAATCCTGTGAAATATTTCACTTTGTCATCATTGTCTTGATATTCTTCAAATGTGTGACGATTTGACATTGTCAGTATCTGTTCTTTCAAATAGATGTTGTCTGTTCTTAAATCTTGTAAATCACATTGCATTGCTAGATATAGTGGCTGGTCAACTTCTGTCTGTGTACATATTCCTGATTCTGGTTCCTGGGGCAGATCATTCTGAAATATGGTCTCGTTACCCGTTTCCCTTAGCTCCATAAGAGCTATGGCTGCCATTGACTTCTTATGTCGATGAACCTTTCGCTGATACCTTGCATTGGCTGCTGGTGATTTCAAGTCGACACTGTCCCTCTGTTTACTGGTCATGTTAACAGTAGGAACCCAGTCTGGGCTGTCTTTTTGATACAGGTCTGACCTCTTCACTGAGAAAGAAAATAAAAAATCTTTCAAAAGTTATAACTACATCAGAGACCCTAGAAAACATTATGATGATGGTTATTATCCATGAAAAAAATGTGAGAAAAGGAAAAATTTCTTGTTACATGCATTTTCTCCTTTTTTGACAAGTTTCCCAGTCCAAGTATGTCCATGATCGATTGAATGGGTTTAAAACTGGTTTTAACAATATTCTAGTCATATTGCAGCAGCTGGAGCACCTAACAATGGATTCCTGGTATTTTGCACACCAGTACTACCACATCCTTCCCTAGCCTCAAGCTGCTATCCCACTTAGGTTTACAATTATCCACCATTTGGTGAGAGACAAATGTCGGAAAAAATATGTGTCGCTGCGGTTGTTCGTACCCATGACATCCCATAAATGAAGATTAGGAGTCTGATGCGCTACCAACCAGGGATCCCGAGGATCCCTGAAAATCGGAAGGGACCCCAGCTATCTCAGGCTGGGGATTCCTTCAGGATTGTGAAATATTTCTCCAGTACAATAGATCTTAATGTATCAACTAATGCGCCTGATTTTTTTCACTCATTGCCCCTGTGAACCAAAACAACCACAACAATGAACAATGGCTTCAGAAGTGAAATTTTAACTAAGTAAACAATGCAACATAGTATGACATGGTCACAGAATGGTACTAAAAAACTAATACCATGGTACCAAATGGTCACAGTTTGTTACGAAAAAACTAATACCATGGTACGAAATGACCAATGCCATTGTACAAATGACTAGTACGAAAGGGTTATGGTACGATATGTCTGTAATTCCTCCACTGAACCAATGATTAGTAGACTGATATATTGCCTGAATAATATTGGTGTATTTTTGGATCAAAAGATCATAAATTTAATCTTCTTCAGTGAATGATTCTATGCTACAAGACAGTACAAATGAGCTGTACTGGTGTCGTCTTTTCCCGAAAGAGATCCATCTATGTCAAATTGACTCAATTAAAAAAACAAATTAAATTTGAAAAGGCTCTTACTGTTTACAAAATGATCCGAGCACACCCTGACATTATCGAGATTTTTCCCGGAGAAATCCTGGTTTAAAGCTGCTAGCCACAATCTTCTTCGCTCGGCACTCAAATGTTCGCATTCTTGGCCTTGGTTCGTGATTATAGCTGGAAGGCGATAATAATGTCTATCCACGCCGATATCTTGTTCAGATCTATTGTGGCATCCTTCTACGTTGCAATAATTGCCTCTAGCTTTAGGCATGATGAGATATATATAGATAACAAAACAATGTTTCGGTCTAGTTATTTTGTAATGCTTAATTTTAATCTGGGTGTCTCCAAGATGGCGGACTTCCGGTTTGGTGACGTCATCGGAAAACCGCCTATTTGGATAATCCCTGTAAAGAGCCCCTTTTCATTGTTGCATCATCAATGGTCCAGTGTTGGATTCAGCAACTTCTTAACTTAAATCATCACAATAACAACAACAAGCAAAATAGTGAAAATTTCAGAAAATATAATGTCTTTAATGTAATGGACCGAGATAAAAGGCTTCATATTTTAGTCAAGCACGTTTATTGTTACCGGAAGTACAACCATATTTATCACAACTAGACTAGAATACTTAATCTTAATTCATAGACTAGAATCCAAAGAGACCTTGACAAATATATTACATCTTTTCTTTTTTTTTTTTTTTTTTTTTTTTCTTCGATAATTTAAAAAAACTTTGATAATATTTTTTTGACCTTGATACTTAGATTCAAATAGGCGCAAATGTACAAATTAATTAGATCGCTGTCTAAAGTACTTTACACATGAACCAGTCAAGTTGTACACATATTTTAGTAACATTAAGGATGTGTAGAAAGTGCAACTGCTCATGTTCACCACCATATATATTCACATATATGTATTGAGTGAAATGAACTGAAATATTTATCAAGGAATACTGTAGAATCGACTGATTGTTTGTTTGTATATCGGCTTCATTTGCCTTGGAATTGTAGACTGGCTTCCTGACTGTTTCTATTAAAATTTCTTCTACTTGAAGGCACCAGATAAAATTAAATGATTTATTTCACTAACACAAAATTAACACCAATGCCCTTATGAAAAACTTTGATATAAACACATAAAGGGATTATTATGCCCTTTCCTAAGTATCACTGATTATTCTCATTATTTAGACTTAACACTTCGGATTATTGATCTTACTTCACTGCTGATAATCTTGAAGATAACTTGGCTGTTTTATCACACGACCAAATCTTGATCTGGTTCTGTCGTTACTTTGTTTTCCTTCCCGATTTATGGTTGGTTTACAGGGAAAATCACTTTTATTTGAAAATGACTTTGTTGGATCAGTTTTAGTATTTACACTCTCTTTTGGAATGAACATTGGTATGTTGTTCTGCTTCTTTCCAAAAATGATATGAGGGTCTTCTTTTGTTTTCATGAGATCATGAGTGTTTCTTCGATACTCACGACCACTTTCACCTGCTTTCACTTTATAAGATCGTGGATATGATGTTTTCTCTATCAGTTCAGCTGGTTTCCAGCCATCCGAAGTGTGAATTCTTACAGCATCATTTGGTTTTATTTCATCCTTAACCTTTGTACCTTTATCATAGCACTGTGATGCTTTTGTTTTGTCCGATATTCCATTAGTTTTGATTTGATTTTGTTTGGATCTTGGGTTCAGGTCTTCTAAGATTAGGTGTAATTGGTAGTAGAGACTTTCCTCGCCTTCCCATTAGCCTCTGCATTGGAGAAGCCATTTCATTATCCCTCGGAGTGTTTCGTAGCTCCAAAAGACTAAGATATATGTCTGCTCCTGTTTCGGCACACTTTTTAATCATATTCTTAACAGTTTGCACTGCTTTTACTGCTAGTCCATTAGACTGCTGATGTAGTGGAGATGATGTAATGTGCTTAATGTTGTATTTTGCAACAAAATCCTTGAATTCCGCACTTGTGTACTGCGGACCATTATCGCTTATCAATGTGTCCATAATGCCATATCTAGCGATGTTTTCCTTCATGTGTCTAATCACTGTTTTCGACTTTGTGTCTTGTTTCAGAGGAGTAACTTCGATGAAATTGGGATAATAATCGACCATTATCAAGTAATAATTGCCTTCAAGTTCAAACAAATCTGTACCAACTTTGCTCCAAGGAAGATCAGTTAACTCCCCTATGATCATTGGTTTTTTGGGTGATTTGTTCCTATGAGTTAAACAAGCGCTACACTTATTCACCATATCTTCAATTTGCTTGCTCATACAAGGCCAAAATACAAGCCTCCTGGCTCGCTGCTTACACTTTACAGAGCCCATGTGTGAATTATGAATTATTTTGAGAGCTCCTCACGATAGTCCCAAAATGGCATAACCTCTAACGGTAACTCACTTTTCATTCCTGGCCAGCCTTTGCTTATGACCTTTTTCAACAAAACAAGCTGTTCGTCTCTTTTGGTTGCTTCACGAATCTTGTCATGATAACTGCATGATAAAGTATCAACTATCAGGACCATTAACTCCTCATCCATGTGATTGTTACCAGTATCATTTGTATTGAACCTGCTTAGACAGTCTGCTAAACCTAAGTCTCTACCTTTCGCATGAATAAGATTGAACTGATATGGTTGTAGTTTTAACAACATTCTCTGTATACGCATAGGTGATGCATGTATAGGCTTTTTCAGTAAGTTCTCAAGCGGTTTATGGTCAGATTCGATTGTAATGTCATTTTTGCCGTACAGACATTTGTGAAAATGTTCACATCCAAATACCACAGCTAACATTTCCTTCTCAATCTGGGCATATCGTTGCTCAGTAGGGGATAGAGCTCGGGATGCATATGCGATGACCCCATTTTCTTGTATGATCGCAGCTCCTAGCCCTTTCATTGAGGCATCTACTGTCGGGCGTACCGGTTTATGTACATCAAAATACCTCAAAACTTCTGTTGATATAAGTGCTTTCTTAATATTTTCAAAAGCTGCTTTGTGCTTACTTTCCCAGTTCTATTTTTCCTGTTTCTTCAATTCACGTAAGGGTGAGTTTAGTTCACTTAAATTTGGAATGAACTTTAATACATATGCTAGCATACCTAAAATTGTTTCTAGTTCAGCATGGTTTTCGGGATCTCTCATGTTGATAATGGCTGAAACTCTCTGATCAGTAGGTTTAAGACCTTCACCACTTAATTTTTGACCTACATAGTCCACTTCCGGCTGCGCAAAATCACATTTGTCCTTGTTCAATTTTAAATTGACTTCTCGAGCTTTATTCAAAACTGTTCTTAGCCGTCGATTGTGTTCTTCTAGAGTGCTACCATGAACAAGAATGTCATCCACCACTATCTCTACACCTTCTAAGCCACCAAAATGTGTTGTTAGCTCTCTTTGAAATATCTCACTGGCACATTTAAACCCATTGGCATTCTCAAGTAACAGTACCGTCCAAATGGAGAGCTCTTCTCATCAAGTCTGATTTGGTAGTAGCCTTGATTGGCATCAAGAACTGAGATTGATTGATTGAATGGGGTTTAACGCCGCTTTTAACAGTATTTCAGTCATATCGCGGCGGCTGGAGCACCTAACAATGGATTCCTGGTATTTCTCACACCAGTACTACCACTACATCCTTTCCTAGCCTCCAGCTGCTATCTCACTTAGGTTTACGATTATCCACCCATTGGTGAGAGACAATTGTCGGAAAGAATATTTGCCGCCGCCGGGGATCGAACCCATGACACCCATGATTGAAGATTAGGAGTCTGGCGCGCTACCGACTGCGCTATGGCGGCGGCCTAATCAAGAACTGAGAAATATCTGCTCCCATGAAGTCTGGTTGAAATATCATCTATGCTGTTCATTGGAAAATGCTCTCTCTTGATAGCTTTATTTAAATCAGATGGGTCGATGCAGATCCGAATGTGTCCATTTTTCTTTCTAACGCACACCATACTGTTCACCCACTCAGTTGGTTCTACCACCGGGGCGATGATTTCACATTTTTGAAGGTGATCTGATCCCGTATTGCTGCGGGAACTGGTCGTGGAGCATGAACAACAGGAGATACTGTATTGTCAATTTTGATCTCATATTTACCTGGTAAACAACCTATCTTGTTGCCAACCACATCACTATATTCTTCAAAATCTCTTTAGTGTCAATTTCAACTTTATTAACTCATGCTATTAAGCCAAACTTTACTGAATCATCTCTTCCTAGCAAGTTAACGCTTTTGTGGGTGTCGACAATCTGAAATTCCACATGTCTCTCAGTGTTTTTGTATTTGCACTTACAAAGTCATTCTACCATATGCCTTTACTGGATTTCCACTAACTCCCGAAATTAAATCATCACTGTCCAAGATATTGAATCTGTCACTAAATCTCTCTGCAGTACCCCTTGAAAGTACGTTGCATGCAGGGCCACTATCAATGTCGAACAAAATATTGGAGTGTTCAACGTTCGGCTTCACTTTCCATGCATTTTCATGTTTTCCATATTTGTGCTAGTTCGAGTCATGAAAACATCATGTGTGGAACACTTTTCAAAGAGCTCGGACATATCTTCTTCTTCCTGTGTATAATTAGCAAACATAGCATTACTAGTACGAAAACCACCTCTTTGGCGACCACCTCTATGTCTATTATGTGATGGTTGTGAACTTTGACTATTTGACTTTTTACATATTTTGGATGCCTTGATGTGACCTTTCTCTCCACAGCTGTCACAAAATCTATTGTATGCAGGGCATCTTCTAACCTCATGATGTCTACAACATTTCTTACAATAAATGTTATTGTTAGAGTTTTTGGACTGGTGTGACACCTTTTTCTGATCATGTTTTGGCCTTGTATAGTTCACAGAAGGGTTTTCTGCTCCTAACGACTTAAGATGTTGATTGGTGAGTTCAACCTGCCTACAAATTTGAATAACTCTGTCTAATGTTAATTGATCTCTTGAAATTTCCATCAATTTCTCTGGGCACTTTGAGTCATTGACCCCATTAATAATCATGTCACAAATAAAACCTTCTTTCTGATCGTTGTACTTACAATGCTCTGCTTTTCTTTTAATTCGGATATACAGTCCATGATAGACATGTTACCTCGTATGGTATTCAAAAATTCTTGCCTCTTAATGTTTCTGTAATTATGCACGCCGAAATGCCTATCAAACTTTGTGAAAACCGTTTCCAAGTCGTATTTGTCTTCTGCTTCATGACCAATAATTCTTGCTACTTCGTCATCTTCAACTCTAGGTACCCATTCAAATGAATCGTAGATCTTGACTGCTTCTCTCCCCATATTCGAGAGTAGCACGCCGACTTTCCGCCTGCCAGGTTTATCGTCTAAACCAAGTGCGTCTAGATGGATTAGAAAATCCCTTTTATACAGCTCCCATTCAGGTACTCCGGTCTCAGGATCTGAGGGATTGAAGGACGGAAGTTGTTTGACTCCTGCTGTAGCCATGTCAACTTTAAATACACTTCTGGCACCATGTAATGACCGAGATAAAAGGCTTCATATTTTAGTCAAGCACGTTTATTGTTACCGGAAGTACAACCATTTTTATCACAACTAGACTAGAATACTTAATCTTAATTCATAGACTAGAATCCTAAGAGACCTTGACATATATATTACATTTAACCCATTCCTGCACAATGACGCTTTCGGATGCCCGGAAGGAAAACAATTAGGATAAAATACATGTAGTTGAAAATGAAGAAATTGCTTGTAACAAGCAATTTCTTTATTTTCCACAATGTTTTCTTGAGCTAGAAGGTTGAAAAATATAATATTTCATGAGCTTTAGATTTATGAATTAAAAAACATTGTTGAAAATGAAGAAATTGCTTGTTACAGGCAATTTCTGCACTTTCCACAATGTTTTCTACCCAGAGAGTTACTTTTTTTAAAAAGTTCATACCGTTTAAATTGTCATCTGTAAGTCCTTTCAATTTGGAACAGTTTAAAATTTTGCCGTCTGGTAATGGGTTAACAAAAAATACACTGCAGCTATATTAATTTGAAGGTGCCAAGGCCATTTCTGATATTATAGTGTATGGGGTACCCTTTTTGAACACTGTCCTGTTAAGCCTATTTACCTTTTTCTGTGTGTTTTTTTACTTAGACTTATTGTAAACATACCAAATTTGTTACAAACACCAATTTTAAAAGATTTTGTGAGTATTTTTTATATATGCTTTAAAGATGATTTAACTTGGTTTAAAATTTAAATTACACTTTTTTGGTCAATTTTGTACATTTCAAAAGCAATTTTTGACAAAGTCATCATGTAAAGGGTTAGATGTGAAGAGAATGTCATTTTTCTATAGAACACGTTTTATTTCATGAAAATTCATCCGTTATTACAAAAGTTATGACCATTTCTGTTGACCATAAGAAGAAGACCAAAACTGTCCCATTTTTTGGATAATTTAAGCAAAAGAGGCCTTGTACTAATTCTTCTGTCTTTTCACTCCTAAGCCATATATTTGAAAAAATTAGAAATAGGGACTGTTGCAATTAGCATTTGCATAGACTAATTGCAGTTTTGTCAAAATCAAAAGAAAAAAAAGTCTTATATAGGGTCTACTCCACCCCGGAATTACTTCCGGTTGGTTGTACCCTAAAGTAGTCCAATAAGAATATTTGATCTCCTCCTTTTGTCATGCTGTTTTAACGTTTAATCAACAGCAAGTTGCTTGATGTTAGGCTCTGCAGTGTGAGATATCACTGCTTCATGTCATGCATGTGATTCAAAGCATGTATCTGGGAACTATTTCCTTGTAGAAACTGACATTTGAAGGTGGTACCCTACAAGACTTTCACTTCAGAGCCTAAAGAATTTCATGGGTTGATGTGCAGACTGAAGATTTGCGAAAAAAATTTATACCTAATGATACCATTTTACTGGCCTGTAATTCAAGACCAAAGACTGCTCTTTAAAACGGACTAAGATTTAAGGCACAACGAAACTTTTGGTAGGAGCTACAGATTGTGAAAATGGGCCCTTTTTTATCTTTATTTAATGAGGCAGAAACGGACAGGAGTGTAACCTATATGAAGCAGGGAGGGTTATACAAAAACGGTGATATTGACTGTATTTTTGTGAATTTTCTTTTCAAATTTTGAATTTTAGAATAGATAGTGTGGAATTGGATTTTAATAAATTTCTTCTTTGGTAAGTGAAATTTTGTTTTAATTTTTTTGAAAAATCATTTAAATTTCAGTTTTCACCCTATTTGCAATACTCTGATCCCCCAGAATGCAACAATTATGGCCAATGTTGTCATAAAAGTCGTCTGCACCTCTTGTTACCCCTGGATAGTACTTCAAATGACACAATTCACCTCAAGACGGCCAGCCTTGGGCTAACATTGCGCTTCATCAGTATTTACTCTGTTTCAGCTAGCATCAAGCCTCATCAGTGGTGTTGCTTTCCACTAGACAGAAATTGCTGTCATCCCTCAACCCATCTTGTTTTCTGTTCACTAAATCTCTATCTGTTGTCTTTTTGCCTCTAGTTCACAATCTGTGCATAATTATGTATGTCATCTTTGCCCATATACCCTGTTTCATTTCTGTTTTTCCTAGCCTAATGGTAATAAAATTCCATGAAGGCTCTTCTTCTAAGACGCTTCTTTCTGTACCAGTCAGTTTTTCTGTATTTCTTGGCACCTGGTAAAGATGCTTTTTTGCCCAAACTCCAAGCCCTGTTCCTGTTATTTTCCATATTTTCTTTTTGACCGCTATATCGAAAGCATCGTTTGAATGCAAATATTTGGCCGAGAGCCTTCCCGAGAAGGTCCGGCTGAAGTCTACACTTTTGCTTAGAGTAGCAAATGCTGCGCTGTTAAATGCTTCACACTATTGTGTGGATGCCCTGGAACTCATACTGTTAATTGCACCTTCACTGAGTCTCATCTGCAAGATTACCTCTAACAATGCCTATATCATTCTCAGTCATGCAGATTTATGTTATGTTTGCAGGGCTGAGCAATTTTGAATAGGCATCCAAGCCGAAACTCCAATGACATAGAAGAGAATTAGTGGCACAGTTACTACAATTTACAGCGTAACATTCCACGGTTTAGGCTCTTATTAAGGGCGAGTCCTTCAACATTTTGGATAATTTGTCGCCCTGCCCCCTTCTTGCCATTTCTGCAATGACAGTGTTACATTGCATTCTTATATCATATCACATCTTTCCATGTGCAGTCCGTCTAACGCTTTGTATTGGATGGAAACATTCTTTCACTGAAGTGAACATTACATACTTTTCGTTCTTGGTTAACAGATTATTGGTTTGGGTCGGCATGTCTTGTAACTTTCAATTTTTCGAGAGGGAGTTGTAAAAGTCCCGCATTTGTGTCGCCATACGTGTGGTCATAGGTTATAAGCTATTTTCGTTCGAAACACTGCGGTCTGCAGCAAAAATGATATTGGCCCTTTCATCCTTTGCTCGTGAAAGTCCTGGGTGCTTCCTTCTTTTCAGTAGCTTAAATGTATTCCCTTATTTGTAAAAGCAGTTTGCTGATACTCTTCTAAGTCTTTACCGTTTAACCTGGGTGTTTTCAATATTTTCTCGTAATGTGCAGATACTTGATAAGTAGCTAATTTTTGTCAAGAGAGGCATTTTCATCCTCTTTTATACCTACCCTGCCAATGTCATCCTCTTAGTCACATGACCAGAAAGTCATTGATTGGATTGGCTGCCAGCCTATGACACTCTTGAAATTAAGTTGATAAGCTTCTAAACCCTAACCCTATTTGGGTTTACCCTGCAAAGAGCCCCTTTTCATTGTTGCATCATCAATGGTCCAGTGTTGGATTTAGCAACTTCTTAACTTAAATCATCACAACAACAACAACAAGCAAAAGAGTGAACATTTCAGAAAATCTAATATCTTTAACCCATTCCTGCACAATGACGCTTTCGGATGCCCGGAAGGAAAACAATTAGGATAAAATACATGTAGTTGAAAATGAAGAAATTGCTTGTAACAAGCAGGAGTGTAATCAGAATTCTTCCAAGTTGGACTTTTGCATTTCACCAGTGATTCGGAATGATCTATAAATATTTAACAAACAAGTCCTCTAATGAAAAATCCAGCCTAAAATCTAAATACCTAAGAGAAAACAGATTATATTAAATAACTGTGTCAGACAAACACTTTGTTTCATGTGTTTGTTGTAAACTGTACACAAACACAAGTTATTCGTGCAAGTTTAATAGATAATCGAGAATGATAAGATATTTGTTTTGTAAAATTGTTTACATTGTAGAAACGTTGACGATATTGAACAAATAAACTGTGTCTGTATTTGACGAAAATTCCGATTGCTATCGGAAAGAAGGATATTTTTTACCTCTAAATATGGATACTAATATTAGCTTTACTGTTCGTTAACTTGATGTTGACGGTTCAACGCCTCAAACCCACAACGCCATTTAAGAATTCGCCTGCCGATCAATTTATAACCTTGACATACTGAATATATCTATCATGGTTTGAATGCACTTTTTGCTTCCGCCATAGTGCAGTCGGTAGTGCATCAGACTCCCAATCTCGAATCATGGTATATCATGGGTTCGATCCCTGAGGGCCGTACATATCTTTTCCGACATTTGCCTCTCACCAATGATCGTGTACTTAAGTGGAGGCCAGGAAAGGATATAGTAGTAGTGATGGTGTGAGAAATACCAGGATTTTATTTTTAGGTGCTCAAGCCGCCGCGATATGACTAAAATACTGTTTAAAGTTGCGTATCCCAATCAATCGAATACACGTTCACTTGATTATTTCTTGCATCTGTATACATATTTTTCTAATCACGGCTAATTTAATGAAAAATTGAGTTATATTTCATTGTCTTTGGCACTCGAAGGGAAAAATATTTCTCACAGACCCATTAATTGGTTTAAACATTGGTTCCAACTATGACTAATACCTCTCGATTCTGCTTCCCGAAGAAAACATCAATACTCGCGCCTAATGTGTGTACCACATTGATCGATAAGCCCATCCATTTATAATTTCAGAATAAGTTACAAGTCTGTGAGGTAAATCGGACATTTAATCTAAAAAACTGCCGGAACAAGGTACATTACACACCCGTTAAAAGTAAAAAAAAAAACAACATTAGCTACTCCGTACTAGTTCATATCGCTTTTACTGGCAAATAGAACCAGTTAATCTCCCTCGAAAGTATTATTATAGCAGTAATAATCCCATTAAACATCAACATTATTTTTCATTGGCTAACAACCTGCATTTAAATGAATTTCAATGGTCAAGTGTGATTGGTTAGAGGCATGTCATGGGTAATAAGTACAAATTTAAAATGCCTTTTCAATTAATGTCTATAAGTTATCTACAAAAAGACAAGCCATTAAATTTCTTAAATGGGAATTAATCAAAACTAGCCATTAAGTTTAATAATTAAATATTAGTTTTAATGGTATGAAATATTAATTTATAAAGAAGATAGTAGGTACAAAATGTATTCTCTAGTTAAATATTTATTTCTGTGTAGTAGATGTTGATCGATGTCAGAACTAAAAGTTTATTTCTGTCTACATGAATAATTTGAATGGCTGATAGATTCTTTGATTGACAGCCACTATCCGTCATTTCTCCTCTAAGTGTTTTGAACTCCATTTGGAAAATAAATACAGTTTCTCGCGCATTGTATGGAGGGCAACTAGATAAAAATAGAGAATGAAAAAATGTTTTCTTTTTTACAGTATTACTTATAAGGCGTCTTTAAACATTTTACCATTTATCTTTGGCTTTCTCAAAAGTATCTCATGATGGGCTCGTTGGAATATTGTCGAACAATAAAACAGCGTTTACCCCCTTTTCCCGCAACTTCGCCACCAAGACCTATTTGATAAGTTTCGTATAGTTTTTGTGGCAAAAAAAATATATGAATAAGTAGTATATGTAAAGTTCAATTTACATTCAACTACCAATTGTATGTCGGAGTTCGAAATTCAATCCCGGTCTAATCTGGAAGGTATGTTTTATGTAGGACTGATCGCATTATCGGTAAAGCTAAATGCTAAAACCTAAATGGGCGGTGGTGTATAAATATCTATTTAAACCTCAAAGGGTGGGATAATCATGACGTTGTCTGTGAGCATGTCCTAATTAACGATACAATATCGGAGAGCAGCGTAAATTGGACAGGTTGACCAGTCTATTTATGACGTTATCCCGGGTCGTTGTATCAATTTTAAATGACGTCAACGTTACCTTTACGTTGCGTAAACAAACATTCATTCATGAGGAAGGCGGCTCTGCTGCCGAAAGCTTGCGATTATTTTCTATCAAATTTACTTTGTCTGAAATAGACGAGTTAAGTTATTTATGAGATATATATTCAATGAAATTGTTTAAAGTTCCAGATACTTTTTGTATCGATTTAACTGCACTAACTTCTCGGCGTTTCATTGCTAATATGTCACTTGAGCACAACCTGAAGTTTACACAGTGCTATTTTTAGAATTTGAAAAGGTCAAAATTGACCTTGCTTTCATCAAGTTTGCACGAAGTATATAGAAAATGTGAAATCTATAGTCCCTAAAACTTTTTTGCCTAAGAACTTTCACATTGATTGATAACCCTGAAACTCGCAAAAGCTTAAAAAAGTGATCTATCTTCATTCTAAATACGATTAATCTTGAATTAGCTA
The DNA here is from genome assembly GCA_946902895.1 of Fragum fragum. Classification (NCBI taxonomy): domain Eukaryota; kingdom Metazoa; phylum Mollusca; class Bivalvia; order Cardiida; family Cardiidae; genus Fragum; species Fragum fragum. Next base: position 9,784,082 of record OX336373.1, read on the forward strand.
ATAGTTATTTAAAAATGATGTCTGAAGATGCGTATCATTTAGATCTATTATCATGTCAAATATAAGGCTTGTATCTTAAATGGGCTTCAAGTAATTTGAAAAAGGAACAAATTTGATAGATCACCTTGACCTTGTTAGCTGCAGATGTCTACCAATTAGATATCGCGTTATGCCACATATGAGCATTTTTCGAACAAAAAAAATAACACACAAACAAATTAACTAGCTCATTTTGCCCTTGATTCAAATAGTACATGAATATCTGAACAGCTGACGGTAATTGAAAGAAAAAAAAGTAGCAGGAAAGCAAAAGAAAGGGTAAAACCGCTAGCTTTAAGACTTTAAACTGAACACAGAAGCCCTAAAATCAGAGAAACTTTGAGTTTTCTCAACAATGTCTGTTGTTGTTGCTTTACCAAATTTAATATCATTTATTTCTTTGCAAAAAATGGTATTTCTTGTTTGCTTTGGTGACCTTTTTTCATATATCTAAAGAAATATCGAGAGAGAGAAATCAAACTACTGAAATGAAAAAAAAATCAAGTGGGTTCTCTTCAGAATGGAAAAATTATGTTATTTGGGTTTTAAAGTGATTGACGGAGAAGGGTTAGGATTAGGCGAGAAATTGTCTATTTGAAGGCCGAAGTCTGCAAAAAACTGTCTTCAATTAGCCAAAAAGAGATGGTACATTTATAGTAATCACCAGTTTGGTCGTGTATTGACAAATTCCTCTGAATTACAAAATCACTTAGACGGGCAAATATATAGTTCATTCACGAGTGAACAAAAGTAATTCACAAATTCCCAATAGAAATGAGACGCTAATAGACATTTCCCTTCAATGCTGACTGCTATCCAATGAGTTCTAAAGTATTGCTATTCTGATATCATTTTCTGGTTGTCCAAAAGAACCTATAGAGGCACCTTTCATGTTTTTGAAAATTCAACCTCATTTGCTTTTTTACTGCGGGCGTAATTTTACCGCTAGACTTCATCATGGATAGTGCTTTGCGCTTTGGCATCGACTATAGCTCATATCAATTACTAAAAGGCCCTAGAAGATAAGAATGATGCAACAAATCCGCCACTCCACCCACCCACACAATACATGTACACATTCCCGTGATTGTCTGTACGTTGGGATATAAAAATCATGATTTTAGCAAAATAAATTAGACTCCATCAGGTTTTGACCATGCATTGAAGTTTAAACATTTTCTTTTATTTTATAAATCTTGGTCACTAGGTTGAACTTTCGACCTTGATTGCTTTAAAGTCCGTCATTGTCATCAATGTTCAGAAGAATGTTGAGTAAATATTTTGTGGTGTGTGTGTTTTTATTTTTGTTTTTGTTTTTTGTTTTGTAATGAAATGGACAAATATTGGCCATTTCCCTAAATTTACTTTTAAACAGTAAACCCTTGCACAAACTTCGCTAACTTCACTTTTACATATTATCTTACGAAAATTGTTATAATCGTAACATATTAATAATGCAAAAAGTGAAAATACTTACAGCGAAAAGATGTCCAAGACAAACAGACAAACCGACCGACAAGGACCGAGAGCCCATGTCCACTCGTCTAGGTTCTAGATTTGCAAAATACGTAAACACTAGCAGGAAAGTAACCATAAACTCTACAGCAAAAGCTTGTCCTGGCTCCACGTCATGTTTGATAAAAGTCACACCAAGGGAACCATGAAATTTTAATGGTGTTGATCCGTATAAGATTGCTGCTCCAGCGAAAGACCCTAGTCCTTGTGCGAACACATAGAATAGTGATCTAACTACACCAATTTTACCAGTACATAACATAGCTATCGTTATCGAAGGATTCATATGTGCACCGCTAATGTGACCTACACATTGCATCAGGGTCGCCTGTGCTAGACCAAAGGTCAAGGCCACTTTAAGATACGTGTCTTGTGTAGGTTCTCGAATATGTGTCAATGCTCCACAACCAATATAGACATAGATCATGGAAATAAGAAATTCGCATCGAACCGACTTCCAGAAGGAGAATGTTTTCAGTTCATCCCGCAGGTCTTTCAGTTTGGATTTAAGCGACATTTTATACCGTAGTACCCTCTGCAATAGAAGAAGATAATTCACAAGGATGTTAAAAAATCCATATCAGAAGTATGTATTTATTTTGAAAATGTTCTAGAAAATCTTAACAGAAACTAGAAAAAATAACAACGTTTGTGGCGGTCACGATTTCGAACTGGGAAAATTAACAATAAAAAAAACTGAATTAATACACAAATACGGTGGATAATTTGACAATTGTTAACAAAAATCGTAATGTGGGAATATATTATAGAGGATATATAAATTTTGGATTTTACGCTAAAACTTGTATCTATGGGAAACAAAAGTAAATCGAAGAAAAAGGGGGCTTCAAATAATGAAGGGACAGTCGTAAGGGATACGTCAAACGAAGTGAGAAGCGGAGAAAACGAAGAAATTAAAAGCAGAAAAGGGACAAAAAAGGAAGCTTCTTCAAACTCGGTGAGTGGATTACATGAAAAACTGTACATAATGAACAATAGTATTTCACCTACTCAACAACCATTCAATATGGCGTCACCAGGGCCGTTACAAAGTTTTACCCAATTACAGGCCTCACTATACCAAATCCCACAACCTCAACCCCAACCCCAATACAACGTATAGTACTCAACCCCAGTGACTGCAAATTATCAAACTCTCCAACAATCGCCCCTTCAATAAACACAGCTACAGTCTGCATGTCAATCCCAGTCTACTTTGAATAATGATCAGATACAGATCACCCTAACTCGATTAGAGACAAAGTTAGAATCAGTCAACCAGAAACTCGTGTGTTTAGAACAAATTAAATTAAAACTGTCTGAAATAGATCAGAAAATCACTGGTTTTGAAACTAGACTGTAAACGATAGAATCTAATAATAATCAAAACAGAATTAAACTAACCGAAATTGAAGCCAGTAAAAATTATGATTCCGAATAGTGCGACAACATTGAAAAAATGTAGAGAAATCGAAAGTTCGTTAGAAAAGGAGAAAAAGGTTGGTGAGAAGTTATCAACTGACTTAGAATCATGTGTCAAGGAGAACGTCAGGCTTAATGAGAGCATCCTGGACTTACAGACAAGGTCAATGAGAGACAACTTATTGTTCCATGGTATAAAAGAGTGTGAGTCTGGTGAATTAAGGCGACAAGAGGATTGTGAAAAGATTATAAAATCTTTTTGTGTAAAGAAATTGTCGATCCCAGAAGCAGACGACATCAAAATAGACAGAGCTCACAGGTTAAGCCTAATAAAGTTAGACCCATCGTTGTAAAGTTAAACTATTTCCAGTACAAAATATCAATAAAGAGAGAAGCATTTCATAAATTAGCATCCACTGATTACAGAGTAAGTGACCAGTTCCCGAAAGAAATACAGGAGCGCCGTAAGAAACTGCATCCGGAGCTTAACAAAGCACGTGATGAAGGGAAAAGGGCTGTCCTATCTTACCTTAAACTGTACATAAACGGTGAATAGTACAAACGGTCGAAATAACCAAGACTAGGCCAGTGGCGGTCGGTACTTATCATTCCTACAATGGAATGTTAACGGAATTGTGAATAAATTACAGGAAAAAAGATTTTATTGTTTTAATAGCAGATTACGACATATTACTTTTCACAGAAACTTGGAATTCTAAACATTGCTACATCAAAATAAATGGCTTTCAAGAATTTTCTTGTCCTCGCCCGAAATATAATAAAAGGGCAAATGGAGAAAGTGGGGGTGTAATTGTTGATTACAAAAATTGGTTCGAAAATAAAATATCTAAATAAATATAGTAAAATCTGATAGAAGAGGTAAAATTTGGTTTAAACTTAATTGTGAATACTTCGATTGTGATGAAAATGTTTACTTTTGTGTTGTTTATATTCCACCGGAAAATTCGCGTGTTTATAGCAATGAGCAGTCAGAACTATATCAATATGATTTTTTTGATGGTATAAGTGATGATATTTTACAATATAGCAATCAAGGCAGGTTTTTTCTTGTCGGAGATTTCAACAGCCGTGTCGGTGCAGAGGCGGATTATGTACATAATCTGGGTCTGTATCGATTCATTGATGTACATGATGATGAAGATAGTCGCTATGAAAGAGATAGATTGGCGAGCGATTTGACAATTAATAATTTCGGAAAGAAATTATAAACATTGTGCAAAGAGCATGATATACACATTGCAAATGGCAGACTTGAAAATGGTGATTTTACTTGTTTTACCATAAAAAATGGAATTGTTGTTAAAAGTACCGTTGATTACGTTACCACAAACTATGTTAATTTTGATTTCATTTCGGAATTTAAAGTTTTAGAGCTTAACGAATTCTCTGACCATTGTGCATTAAGATTTAAATTCAAATTTACATCATTAGACAATGAAAATAATTGTAAAGGTAGTTTCAATAAGATCATATGGAATAACCAAAATAAAGATAACTTTTAACAAATTTTACTAAATAGTGAAAATGTGATCGAATCAATGATAAATCGCTTAGAAAATAAAGATATCTCGTTAAATGAATGTATTGATAAGTTTACAGACATAGTATATAGTAGTTGTATAAACAATTTTGGTAAAAAAAAAATTTAAAAAAATGAATAACAATAAAAAAAAAACCTGATTGGTTTAACGATAATTGCAAACAGGCAAAGGATTTATTTATGAAAAGCAAACAAAAATATAAGAGGGATAAGTCACAGGTAAACCTCGACGAATTTCTTATGCACAGAAGTTCTTAGAGAAAAACGCGGAAAAGGGAAAAATTAATTATTATAAACTACAAAAGGAAAAAATATCAAATCTTAACAAAACTAACGCTAAAATTTTTTGGAAAATATTAAATAAAGCTAAATCAAAAAGCGAAGACAGCTCGGGTGTAGGTAGGGACGAATTTTTACATTATTTTTGCAAATTTAGCCAACAATACTTCGACTACTCTTAGTATCAATAACGTAGCCCCGCCCACTACTAATGTCACTTACATAGATCCCCTCGATAAACCCTTTACGCAGGAGGAAATTAATAAAGTTATTTCATCCCTCAAACGGTCCAAGAGTCCAGGCATTGACAATATTCCAGCGGGTTTTTTCATTGACGCTAAAGAATTTATAATCCCTTACCTTGTAAGGATTTTCAAAGTTATTTTTTAATCAGGTGCATACCCAGATTCATGGACTAAAGGTGTCATAGCACAAAATCACAAAAAAGTAGTAAACATGACCCGGGTAAGAGGTAAAACCCTCGTAAATACCTTGGCTTAACTGTTTTCACTTTGTTTGCGTAATCGCCTTAATAGTTGGTGTGAACAAGAAAATGTTTTTAATGATTCTAAATGCGGTTTTAGAGACCGTTGTAGTACAGTTGATTGTATTTTTATTCTACACAACATAATTCAGAATTTTTTACAACAGAAAAACAAATTATACTGCGCTTTTATCGACTATGAAAAGTGCTTTGGCTTAAACTTATTTCTATCGGAATCAGTTCAAAAGTTGTAAAAATTTTGAAAAGTATATATAGTAATGTTTCTGCGTGTATTAAAGTGGCACCAGAAGAGGGTTTCTCTGATATTTACAACATAGGGCTAGGTTTAAAACAGGGGAAGCCACTGTCGCCGATTTTATTTTACTTTTTATTAATGATATCAGCGGTGAGATAAACTTTGAAAATTTAACCACGAATGACCTTGCCATGCTTAGTTTTTATATGCTTCTTTTTGCAGATGATATTGCTGTCTTCTCTACTTATAAAGAAAGTCTTCAATCCTTATTGAAGAATATAGAAATTTATTCAGATTTATGGGGTTTAAAAATTAATGTATCTAAAACAAAAATCTGTATATTTGAAAAGCGCAAAAGTGAGTATAATTTTGATTGGAAAATTTATGATGAAACATTAGAGGTTGTTGATAAATTTTGTTATTTAGGTGTATTATTTTATGGAACAGGTAACTTTGTGCCTGCTATTCAAACGCTGCATGATCAAGCTTTAAAATTTATGTACGGTCTTTTGGCGCTTTTTCGAAGAGTACCGATGGATATTTAAACTAAATTGTTACTTTTCGACAGAATTGTAGCACCCGTTGTCCTGTATAGTTCGGAGGTATGGGGAATTTACAATTACAAACAAGTGGATTCTTTACATATTAAATTTGCAAGATAATACTAGGAGTTAGTAAAAATAGTTTATAATGACGCTGTCCTTTGTGAATTAGGTCGATACCCTCTTTCTGTTATAGCCATTGAAAGATCGATTAAGTATTGGATAAAACTTCGTAATTCACACAATGTAATGTTAAGAAATACATATCTAGAGAACCGTAATTCATTGATTAACAATAAGGCTAGCTGGGTCTATAAAATAAAATCTTTGTTGCAAAATTTGGGATTGAACTTTATCTTGACTGGGACAAATACTAATTCTACTTATTTCCACTTAATAAAAGGACGCATAAGAGATCAGTTCATCCAAAAATGGTATTCAAATATATGCGGATCTAGTAAATTAATATATTATCACCAATTTAAGAAAGAACTTGGATTTGAATCATACTCAACTAATGTCAAAAACGATAAACAGAGGACAATTCTAACGTAACTTAGAACATCTGATCATAGTTTAGCTATTCAAACAGGAAGGTATAAAAACATATTCAAAACGGAGAGGACATGTAAAATATGTAACCAAAATCTTGTAGAATCATTTTGTTCTAATATGTTCTAATTATAGAGAAGAAAGACTGGAATACTTTAAATGTACTTTTCCATCTTTACCCTTATTTGTAAAGTTAATGTCATCTTCTAATAAAAAGACCCAGAACAATCTTTTAAAGTATTTAATTGAAGCTATGAAAATTCGAAATAATCTGATAAGAACTTGATAGGTTTAAGTATCGCAACACATCAATATTTTGTATTTTGATTTTTTTCTTTGTTTATCATTTAAAATGTTATTGTTCCATGCATGTAAATATATCATTTTGTAAATATTTATTTGGCCAAAGGCACAAAAAGTGCCGACATGCCTAATAAAAATATTTGAAGGTTGAAGCTATCCCACTTAGGTTTACGATTATCCACCCATTGGTGAGAGACAAATGTTGGAGAGGATGTGTGCCGCTGCCAGGGATCGAACCCATGACTCTCATATTTGAGGATTAGGAGTCTGACTGTGCTATGACGGCGGCTGCGAATCTAATAAACTCATTTCACGTTGAAAATATGACCGCAAACTATTTAGCAAGATTATTTGTCTTCTTTAATCATATATATGTATTTATAACTGCTTGTGTACATGTTCATTTCATGATTTCGCAAACATGCCAAATAAGCAAAATGTATGTTGGAATATGAATTAATCAACCCATAAATACAAACGACAATATTAAGATTGGCCCAAATTGAAAGAACTACCTGACGACGATTCAACTTACACTGTAGTGGAAAATAAGTGCCAAATTTTGTAAAAACATTGTGAGAGAGAGAAAACTAGAGAATTTGCTCCTTACATAGTTTTTCATGATTAAATTTTTTCAACGTGCCTGTGAAAGGCGTCATTTTGTGGTAACTCTCATTCGGCATAACTGTAAGAAATACTAATATTCGGTTTGATTGTTCATTTTCCAACTTGGGCAACATATTTTAATTTCCCAATCGGTTTATTTAGCAAGTAATTTCCAAAAATGCTTAATGTCGATTGACCAGGCTTTTCAAATCTTACGTTCAAAAAGAAATGTTTCTAATAGAGTCCATTCTGTGAGCCTTTGTCTCCGTAGTTATCAATTCATTTGAAAACATCACGTGGCAATGAACACAGTCAATGACTGTTGCATTTATCGCTGAGCGACAAAAATGGAATCTCTAACAAAACAAATCCCTAACAGGCTTTTACATCAATCCTTTTTTAGTTTTTTTTCTTTGACGCGAACATTTTTATTTGCTTGGCCTTACTGAATTATAATCGAGGCTTTTTGTACCACAAAAATAAACGTTTAGTGATTTTATTCTTGATTCTTTTATCCAGTTTTGAAATCGCAAAGTGACGTAGCTCAATTTCTTCATCTGAAAAGAGAGTAGTGAACGCCCCGACCCATGCATTTGTTCTGCACACACCCGACGGAAATGCATAAAATATCGCCGAAGAAAAACCAACAAAAAAAGGTGATCACCGAGAAAGCTCTTGAACTGTCGATACAACATTCTCGGTTTATTACGCTATCTTTAAAAAAAGCGAATATCCCCTTTCAAAAAGTAAAGCATAAAAAAACTGATTGCTAAGAAACTCGATATTTATATTCATATCAAGAAACTGAAGGGAAAAAAACCTACCACAATATTTTGATATCTACATACGATGTTAAAATCCCTTTTCACACTTTGTTGAATGCACTTTCACAGTAGTTTATCTCTTTGTGTTTTCAAGTCGTTCATTGCTATCAGTATTGTGCTGCTAGCTATCGGTTTCCGATACCAATATCAACTCAAAAGCTATCGTTATGACCGTTTTGGTGATATTAGCAATGTATCCGTTTTTGGCTATCTATCTATCTATCTTGTTAGCTAGCTATATAGCTTAAAAGAGCTTAAATAACTATCATAATTCAGCCATGATTGTAGAGTATGAAATTACCTCAGGGTTTATTCGGAGAATTGGCAAGTCAGCGTAACAAATAACCAATTAATATCATTTGCCGATGGTAATTGATAAATTCCCGGCACAAGTAAAAAATTGGTGAGAGGAATATTGGAAGAAGTCCAAGACATAAAAGTTGCATTTTGAAAAGAAACAACAACAAAAAAAACAATTACATGAAAATTTTAACGCTTATGATGCCACTGTCCAAGCATGTCCAAGTCTTTTACCCATGCTTGATTCTTGAGGAAAGAGTTTGTCACTGCCAAAACCGACCTTTTTGCTCTGTTTTTATTTTATTAAAAACGGACTGGAGTGTAACCTGCAAAGTGACACAGTACTTTTTTTCACTCTAGTTCAGACGTTGCTATGGAGGAAACTTTCTGCTCTAATATTTCCCGCAATGTACATAAACTGATTTTGACTTTTCGACTTTTCGTCTTCTCCCTTTATAGACCGAAAAGTCGAAATTCTTTTGGAATTCGTCCGGTAGTAGAGTAATCATGAAATTATGATATCACGGTCAAGATTTTGTCATTGACACAACTACCCATTGACATATATCTCTTGCATAAATGAGGTACATGTAAGTGTTATACGGTTTCTTGCCTGGATATATGACGATTTATTCCCGGTTGGAGAAAACGATGTCACCCGAGCCGCAATTATAACGAATTTATTATACTACAAAGTTTGAAACTAAATTTTCACATTTGGACCATGAAGCTACCAAAGTTAACGGTTGTTATCTTTCCTAGGGCGCCCAAAATAATAGGTTGTGACGTCACGCAATGACTTCCGCGAAATATGTTTAACCTTTACGGAAAAGTGATTTAAAACTTGGACTTTTTAATGGATTTAAAACTATAAAATGATAGGTAACCATTTCATTTGTGTATTTAAAATGTTATTAATAAACATCTTACTTTAATTATTTAGAATCTACCAAGAACCAATAATTACATTTGGAATTCTACATAGTACTGTTGGACAGGCTATTGGTATTCTCCGGAACGGAACGGAACAAGTTGTTGGGTACCAGAAGGGGTATGATTAAGAAATGTTTATAAATTCGTTGGATAATTGGAATAGCGTTTTAATTCTTAATTTGTATCTTTAAAGTACCCTTTGTCATTTAGTTATTTATTCCGACGTTATGCGATGACCTTTTAACCATTTTGACTATACAGTTAACTTATTTACCCCATCGGCGAGTAGCCACATTAATTGTAAGTATGATAATGGTACAACGGTCGACTACTAGCAAACTTGAAGCATCCGATAGCAACGGAATACATTTTTTCTTAAGCATTCGGTCTTATTCAACATATGTATATATAAATTGCTTTATTCTGTAGGTTGTTTTGTTCCGTTCCGTTCCGTTGAATACCAATTGGTCACAGGAATTGGTTTTTCACGGAAGTAGAATATCGTACTCGTCACCATAAAATACCGAATGTATAAAACTCGTCATTAAACATCGCCTCGTTATTAGCTGTTTATACCTAAACATTAAAAGGTATTTTTAAACAGCCTACAGTAGAAAAGCTTAGACAAACATTATTGAAAATGAAGAAATTTCTTGTTCCTTCGTTATCCACAATGTTTTCTACCTTAAAAAAAATTCACAAACTTAAAAGTGTCATTTGCATTTTTAACCCATTCCCACAAAATCCCGCATTTTTATGCATTAACAAATATAGCCATGTAACACATTAACAGAAAAGGTTTGTTTGTTTTAATTGGGTTTTACGCCGCTTTCAACAATCTTTCAGTTATATCTCGGCTGCTGGAGCACCTAATTATGAAATCCTGGTATTTCTCACACCTGTACTACCATTACATCCTTTCCTAGCCTCCAGCTGCTATCCAACTTAAGTCTACGATTATTGACCCATTGGTGAGAGACAAATAGTCGGAAAGGATGAGTGTCGCCGTCGGGGATCGAACCCGGGACCTCTAGATTGACCGTCCGACGCGCTACCAACTGCGCTATGACGGTGGCTTAAAAAAAAGAAGAAATTGTTTAAAACAAGCAATTTTATCTTTTATAAAAATGTTAATTTCTTCATCTGATCATTATTTATCTATTAAAACCAACTCTGTTTTGTCTTCTGCAACTACTTTGACCATTCTAAGATTTTGTTGATTGGGAATGGGTTAATTTTGACTGGTCTGAATTTTGTCGTGTGGTAATGGGTTATAGCATGAGAGCACAGTAAAGACTTGTAAGGATGATTTTATTGATTCATTTCTTGTTCCGTTCCGTGAAATACCAATTGGCCCTAAGAATTGGTATTTCACGGAACGGAACAAGAAATGAATCGATAGTCATATACACTGGCCGGATTTCGCTTATATAAAAATTATTTTCTATTGTTGTTCACAATTTTGTTTAGTACCGTAAAAAACATTACAGTATATATAACTGTTTTAAAAACGGATTTTTATAACTGCAGACCGGATTAATAGAGTCAATTCCTACAGTTATGTATTTTTTGTACTTAAGGTCATCTGCAAGTAAAAGATTATATGACGATTTTTTTTCTTTTACTATCCAACATCTACAGCCGAGCAAAGTAGCCTCATCCAATGCACATAAATGTAGTCACAGAACAGAACACAACATTCAGTTCAAAAACTTTGTAAAATATACATTGTCGTGACAAAACATACATACATATACAGACATATCGTTATACAGATTTTGTTAGAGGTCGAACCAACATTTAACTTCTAATTGTTAGAGTAAGTATACAGTCTTAGGAAATTATTTCTGTCCCGATTTTTCGGCCAAATTTTAGGGTCATAGGGAAATGAAATTATCAACCCATTCAAGTTATAAACACCATCCCCGGGAATTGGGCTTGGGTAATTGACCTGCCATTAAAACATCTCATGACCACTGTCGGTAGACTGACTATTTCTCGAAATAATTCCACTGAATTGGACTCTCTGTATGAAGATATAAAGTCATAGCGGATTTTAAATGGGAGAGAGAGATAACGAGAGACAGTGGGGAGGGGGGGGGGGCACAAAATGCCTAGTATATTTAATTATTAAATAAATGTGTTAAACAAATAAGGAAAATACAAATTGGTGTTCATGATAGATACCAAACGTTCCATTCTTTAAATAGTTATTGAATAAAATTCCAAAAACCATCCCTTTACTCCGATCAGTCATCTTGTAATAAAGAACTTGGTATTCTTAACGATTATTTAATATATAAAATGGTAGATATAAATTACTCAAAGGTTTTCTTTAGGTTGACTAAAGACAAATGGGTATCATGTATCGCCGTTAATTTGACACGCATATGTAGAAATATTCTTGAAGGAAATTGCACATTTTTTACAGTTACAAAAAGTCAGTTTTATAGTATGCTTCTACGTTTGGCATATTCAACCAACTTATCACTTTAACCCCTCTTTTTGAAATGAAATACGGCTGTTAACATACGGCGCACCTGGCGGCCACCGCACATTGGATTGTATGAACAACCCTCGCTTGTACCCATTTATACTGCTGTGTTGGGAGACGCAAAGTGGAGTTAGTTTTTTGCTAAGAAAAGTCCAACGGTCCGGGCGGGATTTGAGCCATGAACCGTGTCTTAATTACCACTAGACCACGGACTCCTTATTCTGTCCATTTCTTTTAATGATTAAGAGGATTGCAATAAATAAAAGGAACGTAAATAACAAATTAGATGGGCGTGTTTTACTCTTTTTGTCCTTCGTTGGTGTTTAACATTGCTTAGAAGAACTTTTGAGTAATCACTCCTACATCTTAATGCAAGTTTGGTGAATTTTCGAAGATTTCACTGGACAGTTTTATGGTTCCATGATTCTTTGTTTAATTTGTGATAATGACTGACCAGGGACCATTAGATGCATCAGGTTTCATGCATTTTGTTCCAATTCTCCTGTAACAGTAAACCGTCTGTGTTAAAAGTCCAGTATACTAGGAGTTTACTACGGTTGCAGAATTTAGGTCTTTCGACAATACTCAAAGCCCTTAATCTAGCAATTATCTAACCAGACAACAAAAGTTTAGTCTGGTCCAAATTCAAGGATTATTTTCGTTGATGAAATTCTAAAGTGGTGGAAAAATGGGATTAAATAAAGAATTTGTTCAATTTCCACATAGTTTTCAAAAAAAAAATGTGTGTGTGGGGGGGGGGGTTAAATAAGCGTGATTGTGTTGAGATGGGTAAATTCATAAGCAGATAGATTCACAAAGGTTGCGCATAACATTTCAAAAAGGTTATAAACATCGCTAAAGATTCTCCTTTTCCAACTGTATTTTACATATTACTTTTATTCAGGTATATCAGACAAAGTAAAATGTGGCAATGAGATAAATATTCTTATACCCAATTTGGATTTTGGGGCATATTTTTTCACTATCAATTATCTATCTGCCAGGATGTCTGTCTGCCTATTTACTGACAACTTAAAAAAATGTTTGTACGTTTCTCATTTGCGCCAATACTATTTGAGTAGCTATGTTTATATTTGGTAAATAGATACCTATTACAAATGCACGTTCAATGAAGATCAAATGCCCAAGATCAATGTCATATTTTAACACATGTCCTCAAAACTTTTTCTGAAATTTAAATAAAATATGAATATGATAAAGACCTTTTTAGTGAAAGTCATTTTCCCAAGTTGAAATTCACGATTAATTCCGTAACATACCACATGACAAAATGTTAGACTGGTCCCAATTGTAAGGAGTTGTAGACGACAATTTCAAAGTTATGGAATGTTAGGGTTTTTTTTTTTTTTTTTTTTTTTAACATTCTGTGTAGAAAAATCCTTTAACCATCTCCTCCTAATCCACAGGGCCAATTTGGAACAAACTTGGCAAGAGTGTTCCTTTGGGTGACCCTTTCCAAGACTTGTTCGTGAATTTTTGTTTTGCCAATAAATGTGGGTGTGACATGGCGAAGCTTATTAGAATTAGAGAGACTTTACTACTAGGATAATTCTTTAAAAATCTTTTATTTACGCGTTGCGGTACTTAGAAGAAAGTGAATTCTGTCAACAATATACATATGTGTTGCCACAGAATTGCAAAAAGTATACTGAAGTGCGCTGTGTTTGTGATGTCCTAGGAAGTAATGCCAGAAACTGTTGAAATTAAGCAAGTCTTGACCTCTACTGTAACCGCTAACCTGTCCAATAAATCTTAACCTTAGGTGCAACATGTATTATGTTAACTTGATCCTTGTATTCCATTTTTTTTCCTTCTATCACAGAGTAATCTGAAGAGTCAAATGCACACTGTTCTTTTTTCAAAATATACATATAACTATAACCTAAGTCTATATACCCATTACCATATGATGGATGTTTAGACTGGACCAAATTGAATTCTGAAAATAGCCTAAAATGAAATAATGATAAGTAAAAAATTGTAGAAAACATTATGAGAGAAGGAGAAATTGCTTTAACAAGCAAGCAATTTTCCCTTTTCCGTGAAGTTTTCCATTATCATATTTCTTCGGGGCGTTAAAAAGAAGGACTGTGTGGTTATTGGTAAAAGGAATTTGTACTAGTTTACATGTATTTTGGTTTATCTTTACTTTCGACGATAAAATGTGTTGCAAATCATTTGGAAGTACTGTAAAATTATGAGAAATTTACTTCTTCTACGCCATTATTATTATTATTCTATACAGATCAACGCAAAAAACTCATTACTGATTTGATATTCGTCGAGCCTAGTTAGCTGTTTCAGTAACACGCTGTGCTCTTAATTATGTTGTCTTGAGTTTGAACCCTTCTTTTCAAAGTCATTTGTCTCTCACCAAGGTGCGAAAGGTGAGTAGTGCATCTTATCTTGAATGAGCATCCGGCAGATCAGAAAGAATGTTGTTGTTGCACTGGTGTGAGAAAAGACGGAAAACCATGATTAGGTGCACCAGCCTCCATGGTATAACTAAAGTACTGTTGTAAGTGGAGGTAAACCACATAATTAAACCAATCTGTTTTTGGGCTTGAAAAATATGTTTTTCAGATGAAGCAAATTATCTAAATTCTGGTGTTAGTTTAAAGAAGAAAATAAAACTAAAAAGATAGAAATGTTATGAGAAAGAGAGATATTGCCCGGTAAATATGTATATATAAAGATGATAACTCAGTGCACTTTCAGTCCGTTGAATGGAATATTCCAATTTCATATTTGTGAAACTTAAGATTTTTTTAACTTTATGAGTAGAAAACATCGTTTCAAGCAGTTGCTTCATTTTCCACAATGTTTTCCCAATTGTCTTTTTTTTCGGGCCCCCAGAAAGCGTCACTGTGATGGAATTGGTTAAAAGTTTGTACTTGATATGCAACCCCCATGATACCTGTATGTCCATTTACACTCACTTGTCAAAACAAATCGTTTAATGCTTTAACCGGATAATAGTATTCTAACCCGTTCCAACACAATCCCGCTTTTTGAAAAAAAAGTTTTAGAAAACATTCTGAAAAGTGATATTGCTTGGAAAAGCAATTTCTTCATAACCAACAATTTTTCTACCCTGATAGTATTTATCTATTTATTTTAAATTTCGTTAACTATCAATCGTTGTCTGCAACTTTTTTTTTCATTTAATTTGAGTCAGTTTAGAATTGTGTCGTTTTAGCGCTACTGGCCAAAGGCGAGCCGAGTTATAGCGATAGCGTTTTCCCGTCTGGCGTCCGTTGGACGACTTTTCCTTGTTAACGCTCTAGAGTCCACAGTTTCCATCGGATTCTCTTCAAACTTTCTCAAAATGTACCATCATGAGGTTCTCTTCAAACTTTCTCAGAATGATTGTACCATCATAAGGATCATTCCTTTCGAAATTAGGTCAGATCGTTCAAAAACCATGGGAAAATAGGCATAATCAAAATTTAATTAAAAAACCCTCTTTAACACCCTACAGTCCACAGTTTTCATCGAATTCTCTTCACACTTTTTACAGAATTATTGCACTTGGGGGTATTGTAGCTTCATAAGAATCGTTCCTTATAAATGAGTTTATTTTACAAAATTCACAGACAGTAGCATGTAGCAAAAAAAAAAAGAAAATGTTGGGTGGCGAACTAAATGTAACTACAGCTTGAATAATGTGTAGCTACAACGTTTTAGTCGCCAGATCAACAAAAAAGTTTCACACAAATGTCGGCCTATGTTGGAGTTTAAAGCTCAATATCATTCTAAATGAATGATTTTATTGGGCGATTAAAAACAGCTTCAAGACAAGGACTTATATGTACATGTATTAGCATAATAGTCTTATGTAGACGATGTATTCTAAGTCCACGTCTTGATACAGAATTACTAGCATTCCATTCAATTCTATATAGTATAAACATCCAATTAAGATCCCAAACCAACTCAAAAGCTCTCTCATTTGCCCAAGAAGTTTTTGTACTGAAGGGAAATATTGTCGGAAAGGAAAAGAATTCCTGCACCAATTTGTATTTTCCTTATTTGTTTAACACATATATTTAATAATTAAATATACTAGGCATTTTGTGCCCCCCTCCCCACTCTCTCTCGTTATCTCTCTCTTCCCATTTAAAATCCGCTATGACTTTATATCTCCATACAGAGAGTCCAATACCAATTTTCTATTCTGCAGTGTTATTTTATTGTTGTTGTTATCTCTATTTATTTCAAAAAGTACTCTTTATCGCAATATTGTTATTCTTGGTTGTTGTTGTGTGGTTTCCTTGTTTTAATAAGTCTTTTCACGTTAAAGAAGTAAACTCAATGATTTCCTAAAAAGGACGCCTTTGCTAATTTTGTTTCGAAAATGAGGAGTAAAATATGAAAACTGGACGAGAATGAAATTGGTTCATAGGTCGGGAGAGAATAACGATTAAAACGTGTCGACGTTAATATAAACTATCACGACAAATTCATATTCTAATAGTATTTTAAGAGTACTCAACATTCCTCTGTATGATATTCTGAAAAAATATCTGACTTTACGCAAAATCGGAGCATTTAGTCTCAGCCCTTATATACTCTATATAGCAAATTTAAACCGGAACTACCCAGTCAAGTCAATGGAGTTAATTAAAGGGCAATTTTCAGGACAACTCCGTGTATCGGTAGTGGCCCAACGTTTATGAATTTAAAGATATTTTTATCTTTCTAGGCAGAAAACATTCGGCAAAATGAAGAAATTGCTAGTTACAAGCAATTATGTCATTTTTAACAATGTTTTCCCAAATATTTTCTTAAGGGGCGCCTAAAAACGTCATTGTGTGGGAATGGGTAAACCAATTTAAATCAATTAACCTGCACAAGCTTTAGCATCTGATATTAGATGTGTTCACGAGTTTATTTTCATATAAAATTTATTCTGGTTAACCCTGGCTTATACGTCCCTGTTGCTTTCAAATTGAGAATGCATTGTAGAAAAAGAATATGCAAATTAAGAATGCATTGCAGAAAAAGAATATGCTTGTTGCAAGCATTTTTTTTCCTTTTCCACAGTATTTCTACCCTACTGAATGTTTTTTTTTTTTTTTTTTTTTTTTTTTTTTTTTTTTAATTTATTGTTTTATATATCATTTCATATATTCAAGTATTTGAGAAAAAGTGAGAAATGAAAAAAGTGGAAATTTAAAAGAGATGACCGTAAGAAATGTTACAAAGATCAAACTAAGACAATCTTTTTGAACGTGTTAATCCATTTACCAAATTCTTATTACTATATTGAGATATATTGAGATATATCATGCAATGACATATATTATACAATGTATTTATACTAAAAATTCAAATCTTTTTGTTGTAAAAAAGTGATCTTAAACATTTTTTTTCTCAGATTTTTCTTACTTAAACATTTTTACCACATTTTTCTAAATGAGAAAAAATTTAAAATAGATTTCCTTTACCTCTTACATCTATAATCCTATATAAAATGTACAAACTCGAAATTTCCTTAGAATTACAGAGAATAGAAAACGACTTCCTTTGTTACTTGTAATAATGGGATATCGGGTGAAAATCAAATAGCCGATCATTATGAGATTTATCCAGTTTATATCCAAAATACCACCCGTGGTCTATTACGCAATCAGGTGTAAGTTACTTGGATTAAAACAGCAGTTTATGAGAGGACATCGTCAACCTTTAAATTTAATTAACCATTTAACCCTTTACAGAAAAAAAAATCTCAGAACGAAAGAGGATACGAACGAAATTTTAATAGCCATGTGTACCGAAAATAATGGATCTATCAAATGTTGAGAAAATCGGCGTAAAAAGTACTCTTTATCGCGATCATGTTATTCTTGGTTGTTGTTGTGTGGTTTCCTTTTTCAAGTTAAAGAAGTAAACGCAATGATTTCCTACAAAGGACGCCTTTGCTAATTTTGTTTCGAAAATGAGAAGTAAAATATGTAAACTGGACGAGAATGAAATTGGTTCCTGGGTCGGGAGAGAAAAACGATTAAAACGTGACAACGTTAATATAAACTGTCACAACAATTCCATATTCTAAGAGTATTTTAAGAGTACTCAACGTTCCTCTGTATCAAATTATGTAAAAATATCTGATTCTATGCAAAAATGGAGCATTTAGTCTCAGCCCTTATATTTTCTATATAGCAAATTCAAACCCGAACTACCCAGTAAAGTCAAGGGAGCTAATTAAAGGGCAATTTTAAGGACAACTCCGTATATTGGAAGGGGGCCCATTGGTATTTCACGGAACGGAACGGCACAAGAAATGAATCGATAAAGTCATCCTTACAACTCTTTACTGTCACCGAAATTCTCTCATGTACCCATTACCACACGACAAAATTCAGACCAGTCAAAATTAACCCATTCCCAATCAACTAAATCTTAGAATGGTCTAAGTTCAAAGTGGTTGCAGACGACAAAACTGAGTTTTAATAGAAAAATAATGATCAGATGAAGAAATTAACATTTTTATAAAAGATGAAATTGCTTGTTTCAAACAATTTCTTCTTTTTCGTTAATATTTTACATGGCTATATTTTTAATGCGTAAAAATGCGGGATTGTGTTGGAATGGGATAAAAATGCAAATGACAATTTTAAGTTTGTGATTTTTTAAGGTAGAAAACATTGTGGATAACGAAGAAACAAGAAATTTTAAGCTTTTCTACTGTAGGTTGTTTAAAAAACCTTATAATGTTTATGTATAAACAGATAATAACGAGGCGATGTTTGATGGCGCGTTTTATACATTCGGTATTTTATGGAGACTAGTACGATATTCTACTTCCGTGAAATACTAATTCCTGTGACCAATTGGTATTCAACGGAACGGAACAGAACTACCTACAGAATAAATTTTTATATATACATATGTTGAATAAGACCGAATGCTTAAAAAATCAAAGCCCTGAAGGGCCTGAGAGTTGGGACAACAGACAGACTGTCTAGAATTCATTACTAAATATAAACTGAAGGCTGTTGGCCCTTGACTGATCAAATGAGATTGATCCACTTAAAAGTGAATTCTGTGTGTGTATTTTTGTTTATTTAATTCCGTGTTAGTGAGTTTTATTTTTAAAGCCTAGTGTGATTGGATCTTGCATTTAGGTAATATTTTCTTACAATTGACTTCATATCACACAGGTTACTTACAAGATTCATTGATTAGGTGGTGCATATAGGGATAAATTGTCTTGTGGTCCCACATTATTTTGAATGAAACAAACAAATCGTAGAAAAAATGAATGAAAGGAAAAAAATCATTTCTTTGGAAATTAGAAAGACAAGACTTCATACTTTCTATTTTTTGAAATAATATTAGTTATACGGTTTCCGCGGCGGCTCGCGGCGAGGGTTGACATGTCCCAGCCGGGAATAAATCGGCATATATCCAGGCAAAATACCGTATAACGAATTTATTATATTACAAAGTTTGAAACTAAATTTTCACATTTGGACCATGTAGGACCTTCATAGCTACCAAAGTTAACGATTGTTATCTATCTCCCCTTTTCCCCTAAGGCGCCCTAAATAAAAGGTTGTGACGTCACGCCGTGACTTCCACGAAAAAGGTTTAACGTTTCCGGGAAAATGATTTTAAAACTTGGACTTTTAAATGAATATAAAGCTATGAAATGATAGGGCACCATTTCATTAGCTAGCAAAGCGTCAGCTTTGATAGCTTAAGTTAACAGACAAAATTTTGAGGTCGTCTCAAAGTTCAACGAGTGCAAACCGCCTCTGGAGGCTTAACCACTAAATTCATACGCCATAAAAATAGACCTTGTGTATTTCAGGAATATTGCAAACTCTGCCTGTACTCGTCGTGTTCAAAACACTCTGATCAGGGTCTTCAAAGCAGTTGATAGAATTTAAAGATATTGTCTCTCTGGGTAGAAAAAAATGTGGAAAATGAAGAAATTGCTTGTAACAAGCAATTTCTTCATTTTCCGCATTGTTTTCCAGAACTATTTTCTTATTGGCGTAAAAAGGAGGGATGCGTGAGAATGGGTTAACTGTTTGGTTACTTTAGCCTCGTTTATTTGTCGCAATAAGCTTTGGTAAAGAAGACTACTTAACAAAACCCGGCTTTGCTAGCTTACAGTACTTTAAGTACTTTGATTTTTGTATTTATTAACATCTAACTTTAATATTATATACAATTTATCAAGAACCAATCATTACATATGGAATTTTCTACTATTGAACACAGGTTACTATGTTTTACAAAGTCAAAGAAAATGTGAATAATATCAGGGAAAAGGAATATACTCTTGTATGCTTTGCTGCTTCATATGATTAACACTTAATTGCAGAAACTATTTTCTGTACGCCACAAATATCGCTTTACACATTTTCATATCAACAATATGTATTCTACGAAAGATCAATAATTCAAACATTTTAATTCATAAAATATTGTATGAACTAGCCACTTCTTCATTTTCCAAAATGTTTTGCCAAGAACTTTACAAGGGGTTAAAAAGGTGGGAATAAGTCTAAACGAAGTAATCACTCACGGGTTTTTTTTTTTTGTTGTTGTTGTTTGTTTTTTTTTACAATTTTTAAGTGTTACTTGGACTTTGTCTATTTTCCAGGAATAAATATGGCAATGCTTTAAGAAGCACACCCTGCAGGATCTCAAAATTACAGGAATCAATTACTTTAATTGGAGGTTATTAATGTTGTTTTTTTTCACTGTTTGGCTGATATCAATTTTGAAAGTCAGGGCCATGGAATTCACGCCCCCTTCCTACTCAAGATCATGTATGGGGGTTCATTTCCCTCCCCAGAATAACTAATTGCTGGTGCATATAGGGATAAATTGTCTGGCGGTCCCACATGATTTTGAATGAAACAATCAAAAAATGTAGAAAAAATATACCTGAATGAAAGAAAACAAACTTTTTTCAAAAGGGAATTAGAAAGACACTTAATAGAAGTGATAGATTAAAGGCCTGATTGTAAGATTTCATTTATATATTCATATAATTCAGCATTTTAAAAATTTGATTAAGAGCTACATAGAAAAAATAATGCATTTATTCGTGTGCATTCCAGTTTTCAAATCATTTTTTGCTTAAAAGTACACTCTCCCTATTGCATTCTCCCACTAGGAAATAAAACAAAAATATTCTCTAATTTGAGGAACATTTCCTCTTAAAGGTTATTGTGTGTAAATGTCCCACAAGATTGGATCTCCTGTGATGAACAGCCGTAGTTCACGGGTTAAAGTACATCGTATTGCTAGTTTAACATGATCCTCTTAAAAAAGAAAAAATACAGTTTTTGCAGTCAAGATAAAACATTTTGAATACTCGCGATGACGAGCGAGGTTAAATATTAGTTAAATTATGTCAATTCTCTAGCTGAAATCAGTTTCACGGAATTTTACAGCGATCGTATGCAAATATTGTTTTGTAAACAAAACATTTACATAGCTTATACTAGTGACCTTTGACCTTCAGTTACCCGCAAACTACATACATATAAAAATCGCACATTTCGAGAAAAAAAAAAAAAAAAAAAAAAAAACCGCTGTCTTATCAAAACAAAAACTTTATATTACAAATTGCAATTGATATGTTAACGCTTACTCGCTTTATTGTGTGTAAAATCGTCAATAGAACTGACGCAGCGAGAGTCCAAATGACCGCCATTTTGGGTTCTATCACCGGCAAGGCTCCTTAGGGAAATACGCGATGTTTCACCGAAGTGCATTATGTATACGTCCATGTCAGGTCTTTATTAACCAATCAAATTGCAACAATTTTCTTTGTGGTATAATAATAAAACCTAACATTATGCTAACATTATGCATATAATTAAATGTTACTTTTCAAAAAAAAAAATTTTTTTTTATTTTTTTTTTGGGGGGGGGGGGTGATGAGTTGTTTCTCAGGGTCAGATTTTAAGTATTTTACACACTGAACTGTTTGTTTAAATCAGAGATTGTGATCACCCCGTGACCTTCTGCAAGTTACAATAAGAACCTTAGACAGACTAGTCACTATATAGCTTAATCTTTTAAATTTTAAACCTTTTCAGTCTTATCAGTTAGCTTTTATTGAATTATTTCATTTATCTATTGATATAATTCAGCATTTTCAAAAAATGATTAACAGCTGCATGGAAAAAATAATGCATTTATTCATTTGCGTTCCAATATGCATATCAATTTTTGCTTAAAAGTACACTCTCCCTAATGTAAGCTCCCACTAGGAAATAAAAAAAGAGTATTCCCTAATTTGAGGAACATTTCCTCTTCAAAGTCAACGTGTATTAATGCCCTGCAGAATTGACCTGCTGTGATGAACAGCCGCAGTTCACGCTTCAAGTAATGCTTGTCTGGAACCAAAACATGATCCACTTTTTAAAAAAAAAGATTTTTTCAGTGTAATACATTTTGAAATACTCGCGATGACGAGAGAAATTAAATATCAGTTAAATTATGTCTATTCTCTAGCTGAAATCAGTTTCATGAAATTTTGACAGCGATCGTATTTAAACATAACATGTACATAGTTTTTGCTAGTGACCTTTGACCTTCAGTTACACGCAAACTACATACATATTAAGATCGCACATTCCGAAAATAATATAACATGAAACCGCTCTCTTATCAAAACAAGAACTTATTATTACAAATTGCAATTGACATGTAAACGATTGCTCGCTTTATTGTGTGTAAACTCGTCAATAAAACTGACGAAGCGAGAGTCCAAATGACCGCCATTAAAAAGATGTATTCTATCACCGACAAGGCTCCTTAGGGAAAATACGCGATGTATTACCGCAGCGCATTATGTATACCTTTATTTCAGGTCTTTATTAACCAATTAAATTGCGACAATTTTCTTTTTAGAATAATAAACTCAACTGTACATTGAAATATGACTCTTTAAAAAGGATTCAACAACACATCGTCTCTTGACGACCAAAACTTCGACATTACAGCTTGAATAATCTGTAATTACAACTAATTTACTCATAGTATTTTATGCCCATCACGCAGTAAGGCATGGCCTCTGCCTTAGGTGCCTATTTTAGCAACATTTCGAAATCGTTCACAGTGTAACTCTTTGTTCTAGATTGATTGATTGAATGGGGTTTAACGCCGCTTTTAACAGTATTTCAGTCATATCGCGGCGGCTGGAGCACCTAACAATGGATTCCTGGTATTTCTCACACCAGTACTACCACTACATCCTTTCCTAGCCTCCAGCTGCTATCCCACTTAGGTTTACGATTATCAACCCATTGGTGAGAGACAATTGTCGGAAAGAATATTTGCCGCCGCCGGGGATCGAACCCATGAGACCTATGATTGAAGATTAGGACTTTGTTCTAGATATCAAGTACCTAATTCCTTGACTTGTGTATACTCAATTAAAGTTTGCTCAAGGCAAACATTTAACCATCTCTCTGATCTAATCTATACGATTTATCTGAAATATCTAATTCACGATTCGCAGCCAGAATTTTAAGATTTTCTTTTGCGTGCGATGGGGTGTACGTTTATGAGACAAATCATATAATTATGACCCGAAAAACAAAATATTTTCATGGGAAAGGAATCTCTCGAACCTTTTTACATTGGTTGAACGTTATTTGATTGTTCTAAACCGATTCTTTGAAAGCACTTACATCTTTCACAAAAGGTTTGTGACCGAATATGTGAACTATTTCCCTTATGTACTGTCTCTCGAACCTGTTTACATTGGTTTAACGTTATTTGATTTTTCTAAAACGATTCTTTTAAAGCACTTTCACAAAAGGAATGTGACCGAATATGTGAACTATTTCTCCTTATGTACTGTCTTGAATTTCTTTCTACCCAACTTACCCATTGCTTCGTTAAAATGAAATCGGACTGAAAGGGGGGGGGGGTATTTTTCTACCTTGGGTACTTGCGATTATCTATCAATTGCATCAAAAAATGCCTTATCTTTTGTTTCAAATTGCGTCATTGGTTTCCGTTAGCAATATACAGTCGTTATCGATATAAAAATCAAAGCGCTGAAAGCCTGAGAAATGTATCTGCCCGCAATAGTTTTCATCCCGTTGAGGTATTGTAACGATATATTTACATGTAAATATCGTTACATATTTTTCACCCGATCAGAATGCTTTGAAGGGATCTGATAAAGGCCACCCAAGGATCCTTCCTGTGAATTTTAGTTGAGTTTGGTTTAATTATGTTCAGTACTTTCTAAGAAGAAGATTTTTAAGTAAAAGTTGACGGACGGACGGACGGACGACGGACACAACATCATGACAAAAGCCCGTTGGCTTTTAGCCAGTGGGGCTAGTGAGAGAGAGCTAGAGAGTGAGAGAGATGGGGGGGAATAGAGCGTGTAGCCAGGTTCGAACTAGGAGGCTCTTGCGTGCGATGTGAGTATTCTGCCACACAGACCAATTTCGTTATATATGTAAATATGCGCTTTATAATCTCCAGATAAAAAGAGCGAGAGAGGGCGGCGGTCGTTTACCAGGTTAACATGATTATGATTACCTCTCAAAAGCGGTATGTAGACGTTGCATCCTTTGGGTAGAATTCGGAGGTAAAAATATATAGACACAAAGTCTGAGCACGACCAAAATGTTTTCAGACAGTGCGAATATGATCCTATGAATGACCAATTAATTTGTTTAACAAAGCATTCCAATCGTGCGAAAAACCGACAGCTTCGCTTATCAGCTTTATACAGCAACTTCGTCTAACCGGACCGTTTTAACATTGTTACTCTAGAATAAGTAATATTATTTTGGTATGAAACAAACACCTTATTCTTTCTTAAAAATATGATATGATTATATATGTTTAATAATTTCCATTATATTGTACATGTATATCTTCTTTCTTTCTTTCCATTCACTCGTCAAGTTTTGACAATTTTGCCAAATTAAGAACACCCACACGAAAGTACTGTACATCAAGCCGACAGCTTTCAATGAGTCACATCTCGCCTTCGTCCTTCACGCCTCAATCGGGCGTATTAATTTATGGTCAGATCCGATCTACTTTTCATGCGACAGAAGATCACATTGATTGCGGTAGATGATTTTACATTATGATTTCATATTAAACTCTGCATGGGTTTGAATTTTTAGCAGTATTCTCAAAATTTCACCAACAAAACATTGTCGCCAGCAACTTCTCAGTTATGATTTTTTTTCTGCGTGAGAAAGGGTTTAATATTGTTAGTATAGATTGAATATGTTGTAGTTACCATGATAAGGTGTAAAGTACCCAACTTATGCCGCTAACGACATAACATCGACGTTTCACACAGCTCTTCAAAAGAATTTGAAATAAAGCGTACGTTTTTTCTTTAAATTGAGCAAGAATAGTATTTTCGACTGTTGATTTATGATAATTTGAAATTATTGTAAGATGACGAAAAAGGGGAAAATCAGTAATAGAAACTTATATGAAATAATGATCTAGTCGAAGTTTCAGCAGTTAAAGGTTATACCTTCGACACGTGACAGTAATTTGAGTTGAAGTACATTTGGTAGAACGATCTGGTTTTCACTTTTGTATGTAATGGGTCAGGAAAAACTTGTAAAATCGTCATTTTAACTATTTAGGCGTCGACGTTTATTTACCCACAGGAACATTTTAATGTGGACAATTTTGTAATTTACTAAAACCACACTTTAATGCAAACTATCGCAAATTATGCATAAAATTAATACCCAAAGTAATTCTAGAATCTGAATAACTTATTTTTTTTTTTTTTTTTTTTTTTTTTTTTTTATTGTTTCTTTATTATTTCTTTTCAATTATTGTTTTGAATTAAGAACGCCCGAAAATATAAATATGATATCCCAAGACTCCATCTTATGCCACGAGGAAAGTCTGAAAACAACAAAGAGCAATAATTCAAACAAGAGAACCATGGTGGTCCTATATCGCGTCCTTGAGTATGATGGCTCAAGGCTTTTTTATATTAACAAAATATCCAAGCCCTACAACTAATTATTTTGGAGATTTTTTTTTTCAATTTAATCATAGGTTTATTGAGGATCCTACCCATTTATAACTACTAAGTTTCAAGTTATTCAGAAATAAAGTTGCAGAGTTATGCTCCGGACATCGACGCCGACATTAGTAAGGTAGTTTTTAAAGGGAGGTATCGATGTTTCTGAAACCTAGATAAGAAAAATTTCAAAGTGCCGAAAAATAGACTCAAACGAACATTTAATACTTTAAGTTAGGTCAGGTATTGTCTTGGTGGTATCTAATAGACCTAAAGTGGCTTTTTCTGGTTATATCGGAAAGGTTCAGCGGAAATCCAGGATATATTTGGATATCGCGGAATTCGGCTGTCGACATCGGATGACCTCATTTGCATATGACCCAGTCAAATGAAGGTAACAAATTTACTAGCGCAACAGCCAACGTCCTAAATCATGTCACATGAAAGGACTGATCTTTACAGACCGGCTGGCGAACATTACTCCTGATGACGTAACGATGACGTTCAGTTATGCGTACGACGTAGTAATATTTATCCGAATCTGGATAAGTGATACGGTTCCGAAGACAGGTAAATCTTCGGAAAATATGACATCCGCAGACAACAATGAAAGTCCTCGAATATCAATACCTACACCAAAATGAGTGAATTAATGATACAAATACGATCTCTGAAAACATATAAACATATTGGGCTGATTGTTCAACTCGGTAACGAAGTATTTAAACGATGCAAAGTTGATAACAAGATGACACGGTATTTCGATTATGACAGAAAATCGAAGCTAACCGGAAACGAACTCTCGATGGCCACTGGTACATTACCCCACGGCTTCTGAGAATTGGTCCCCATTCTTGACATTCTGTTCACAGACTAAGCTTGTAAAAGGTAAGTATGAATAAGTTGAACAATCAATCAACAGATTCCTTTGATTTTTTAACAATTGTTGTCTGTTCGTACATGTATTCACCATCGATTACTCGCTACGTCTTTTCTTCTTCTCGTATTAGTTTCTTCTTTCTTCTCATGGTCCCTCTGCTTTCGACTTTATCTCTATCACATCTTCGTGATGTCCTATTCCTCATCCCTCTTATCTTTCCTTCCTTTGCTTCCCTCTTTTGACTTTTTATCTTTTCCTATTCTTCTTTTTTCCTCTTCTAACCCTTCTTCTTTCTTTTTTATCTTCTTTTTTTCTCTACTCTTCCACCTTTTTTTTCTTCTTTTTTTCTTCTCATCCTCTTTCTTCTACTCTCTTTCTTTCACCTCTTTATTTTTCTTTTTTATTCTCACCCTCTTTCTTCTCTCTCTTCTCTTCTTCTCTTTTCTCTTCCTGAGTGAACCACTTTAGCTACTTCGTATTCTAATAGAACGGAATTTATTTTTTCTATCACTTTCACTTGACCAAGCCATGTTTTCTATAACATTTTTAATCAGGGCCAAATTTTGAAACCTGAGACCACTATGGTTTCTCTCCACTCCAAATAATTGACATAATCTTTCGCAAGACAAATGACCTCTTATAGCTTGCTAATGAAATACGACTCATAACTTCTTTAGCCTTTTTAGGCGTAGGAAATTTTTTAACTTTATGGTGATGTTCCTACCCCTTTTTCACTAATTGTGTTACGAAGAAAAGTGTTTTGTCTCTGAAAATAAAATGCATTTCTTTGCGTTCAGCTTCAGCCTATTGAATACAATTTCCTAAGCATTTCCCCAAAGTAATATAATGCAGATCAAACCGGAGAATTCTGTCTGCATCAACCGAATGAAAGTCGCAGGACTATTACAAAGACCAACCGTCGCAACTGCAACTGTTCTCCAACAGGAATTGAGAAAGCAGTCTTATGTCTGTCAGATTCGTCTATGTCACATTGCAAATAACCCGATTTTATATCTAGACAATAAAACCATTTTGCGCCTGCAATAGCTTCAATGCTATCATCATTTCAGTCTTTAATTTACAGTTATATAAACCTCGGAAATGACAGAAAAAAACTTATTTCGTCAGACTTTTTCGTAATCATGAGAAGCGGAGCATTCCAAGTACTTTGGGGCATTTCTCGATAATCCCATCTTTTCTTTTTTAGTTATTTTCGCCTCAAGGACTTTTCACTTCGCTAAGGGTATCCTTTAGGGTTTTTCTTAACAGACTGAGCATTTCTGTATCAATTGTGTGTTGGACTTATGTAGTATAATGGCCAATATCCCTTTCATCTTTACTGAATATAATCTTATGCTTAATTAGAAAAAAATTCAACTCAATAGCTCGGATTTCATTTAAGTATGAGCAAGATTTTTCACATAAATTAGTTAAATGCTGTGGTAATTGGCTATCTTTGATTTTTGAATGATTCGAATCGATATCAACTGAATTTCTAAGATCGAGATCGATCCTTGTCCATGTAATCCATCATTCTACCATGAACTATCATCTCAGATTTTGAACAATTTCCACATCATTTTAACAACAATCCTACAACAAGGTTTGTTGCTTTTTTTATGAAACGGGGAATTTGTTCATTATTATTTTTTGACTTTTGACAATTAATTAATACATAACAATAATAGCCTTTCTGATTACTCAAGCTACTAAGCTGCTCATGAGTGAAATTCATATTGTTCTTGTTGTTCTCTTTTCCCGAACGCCTTTTCTTGTTATCATTTCTGTAATTTTATTGCGGTTTTTGGTTATAAGCAGTACGATTAGACTGGAAATGTTAGTATTTTTCTTTTTATTTTTGTATATTATTTCTAACCTCTTTTTTGATTTGCTCAGAATCAAGTCTCTCTACAGTCTTAGTCAAATGCTCAGATTTATATAAAAATCTGTTTTTGGCTTATCAGTCTGACTTCTGCACAATGATATATTTTGGCTGTTTTGATAAGGAATTCTTCAGAGGTAAATTATTCCTATAATCATTTGTGTTTCTTAAGATACATGGACAAGTATTGAGATATTCAATAAGAAATAGTGTTCTCAAAATTTCACCAACAAAACTTTGTCGCCAGCAACTTTTCAGTTGTGAATTTTTTCTGCGTAAGAAAGGTTTTATTATTGTTAGTATAGATTGAATATGTTGTAGTTATCATGATAAGGTGAAACGTACCCTACTTATGCCGCTAACGGCATAACATCAACGTTTCTCACAGCTCTTCAAAAGAATTTGAAATAAAGCGTCCTTTTTGTCGAGAACAATATTAACGATAATTTAATATTAATGTAAGATGACAAAAAGGGGAAAAAGAATAGCAATGCCTAGCAAATCAGTATAGAAACTTATATGGAATAATGATCTAGTCAAAGATTTCAGCAGTAAGAGTTATACCTTCGACACGTGACAGTAATTTGAGATGAAGTACATTTAGTAGAACGATCTGGTTTTCTGGTTTTTGTAAAGTCGTCATTTTAACTATTTAGGCGTCGACGTTTATTTACCAACAGGAACATTTAATGTGGACAACTTTGTAATTTACTAAAACTGCACTTCAATGCAAACTATCGCAAATTATGCATAAAATTAATACCCAAAGTATTTATAGAATCTGAATAACTATTTTGTTTTTTTTGTTTGTTTTTTGTTTCTTTGTTTTTGTTGTTGTTGTTGTTGTTTCTTTATTTTTCTTTCAATTATTGTTTTGAATTAAGAACGCCCGAAAATAATAATTCAAACAAGAGAACCATGGTGGTCCTATATCGCGTCCTTGAGTATGATGGCTCAAAATATCCAAGCCCCTACAACAAATTATTTTTGAGATTTTTTTTTGCAATTTAATCATAGGTTTATTGAGGATCCTACCATTTAGAGCTACTAAGTTTCAAGTTATTCAGAAATAAAGTTGCAGAGTTATGCCCCGGACTTCGACGCAGAAATTAGTTAGTTAGTTTTTCAATTGAAATTAAAAAAAAAATCAATCCCGCATCCCTATAGGTTAAAACGGATGTCTGAGATGCTAAAGATAGATTTCATAAATAGACAGGTTGACCATTTCGTAATTATACCGGTGAAGTAATGGCTTTTTATATAATTAGAAAAAATGTAAGATAATCGAATATTTCTTTAACATGCAAACACTACTTTATCAAAGTACCATTATTTCCATTCCATTTCAAGATCGCACGCACAATCAATCGCTTTTTCGGAAAGAGTCGAAAAGACATGTATGATATTAATTTTACGTCCTGGAACATTGCGCCGCTCCCTCCCCTAGAAGAAGCTGGATGTTACTCTGTAATTATTACTGATTCCGCGATTGGTTTTGTAAATGTAATTTTTTTTTAAAAAAAAAAAACGCATCTTGCATAAGTTGAAACGCACGTTAAGGTATAGAGATTAATTTCATGATATCTGTACAATTGACTGGTGGACCATAACGTAATTAGAATATGGAACGTACCATTGTTGCTCCTTCCGCAATTGTGTTTTTAACCTCGGAATCGGCCAAAAGATTGTACAAACGCCTCTTGATCCAATTTTGCCTTAACCAAGAAACATTTTTTTTTTGACTGGTCGAAATTGCACGAAATTGCAAGCGAAAATTAAAAAGGCAGTCAAATTGAAAAATTTGAAATAAGAATGCCCGAAAATATGTTGGGAGAAAAGAATCGGAATCAAGTGGTAATGGGTTATTCAACTTTTTTGTTCAATATCTACATTCGAAAAGTCGCCGTCATAGCGCAGTTGGTAGCGCGTCGGACTTTCATTCAAAGGGTCCCGGGTTCGATCCCCGACGGCGGCAATACTCTTTCTGACATTTGTCTACCACCAATGGGCAGATAATCGTAAGCCTATGTGGGATAGCAGCTGGAGGCTAGGAAAGGGTGTAGTGGTAGTACTGGTGCGAGAAATAACAGGAATCAATTGTTAGGTGCTCCAGCCGCCGCGATATAACTGAAAGATTGTTAAAAGCGGCGTTAAACCCCATTCAAACAAACAAATACATTCGAAAGTGTACATCTAGTTTGATCAACGAATAGATTAGATATAAGATGATGCCGAGTCTTGACGATGAAGAAACAATTGAAGACTGGCACATGGCCTATCGTTCAGGATAGAGAAAGAAGAGGAGAAGGAGATTGAACAGCTTGACATACACTCAGGAGCGAGAGATAAAGTCTTTTAAGAGTCTTCATAATGATAGGACACACACGTCTCGGTTACTGGGAGAAAGGTTTTATTGGCCAAGTATCACGAATTCATTTGATTAGATGGGTAGGAAAATGCGATACCTGTCTGAGGAAGAAATCGTCTGCAAATCAAAGAGCGCCCCACGTAAACGTGATTTATACTTTAGAACTCGTCAGTTTTGATAACCTCACGTTGGAACCGTCTATCGCGGAATTCGGCTGTCGACATCGGATGACCTCATTTGCATATGACCCAGTCAAATGAAGGTAACAAATTTACTAGCGCAACAGCCAACGTCCTAAATCATGTCACATGAAAGGACTGATCTTTACAGACCGGCTGGCGAACATTACTCCTGATGACGTAACGATGACGTTCAGTTATGCGTACGACGTAGTAATATTTATCCGAATCTGGATAAGTGATACGGTTCCGAAGACAGGTAAATCTTCGGAAAATATGACATTCGCAGACAACAATGAAAGTCCTCGAATATCAATACCTACACCAAAATGAGTGAATTAATGATACAAATACGATCTCTGAAAACATATAAACATATTGGGCTGATTGTTCAACTCGGTAACGAAGTATTTAAACGATGCAAAGTTGATAACAAGATGACACGGTATTTCGATTATGACAGAAAATCGAAGCTAACCGGAAACGAACTCTCGATGGCCACTGGTACATTACCCCACGGCTTCTGAGAATTGGTCCCCATTCTTGACATTCTGTTCACAGACTAAGCTTGTAAAAGGTAAGTATGAATAAGTTGAACAATCAATCAACAGATTTCCTAAGCATTTCCCCAAAGTAATATAATGCAGATCAAACCGGAGAATTCTGTCTGCATCAACCGAATGAAAGTCGCAGGACTATTACAAAGACCAACCGTCGCAACTGCAACTGTTCTCCAACAGGAATTGAGAAAGCAGTCTTATGTCTGTCAGATTCGTCTATGTCACATTGCAAATAACCCGATTTTATATCTAGACAATAAAACCATTTTGCGCCTGCAATAGCTTCAATGCTATCATCATTTCAGTCTTTAATTTACAGTTATATAAACCTCGGAAATGACAGAAAAAAACTTATTTCGTCAGACTTTTTCGTAATCATGAGAAGCGGAGCATTCCAAGTACTTTGGGGCATTTCTCGATAATCCCATCTTTTCTTTTTTAGTTATTTTCGCCTCAAGGACTTTTCACTTAGCTAAGGGTATCCTTTAGGGTTTTTCTTAACAGACTGAGCATTTCTGTATCAATTGTGTGTTGGACTTATGTAGTATAATGGCCAATATCCCTTTCATCTTTACTGAATATAATCTTATGCTTAATTAGAAAAAAATTCAACTCAATAGCTCGGATTTCATTTAAGTATGAGCAAGATTTTTCACATAAATTAGTTAAATGCTGTGGTAATTGGCTATCTTTGATTTTTGAATGATTCGAATCGATATCAACTGAATTTCTAAGATCGAGATCGATCCTTGTCCATGTAATCCATCATTCTACCATGAACTATCATCTCAGATTTTGAACAATTTCCACATCATTTTAACAACAATCCTACAACAAGGTTTGTTGCTTTTTTTATGAAACGGGGAATTTGTTCATTATTATTTTTTGACTTTTGACAATTAATTAATACATAACAATAATAGCCTTTCTGATTACTCAAGCTACTAAGCTGCTCATGAGTGAAATTCATATTGTTCTTGTTGTTCTCTTTTCCCGAACGCCTTTTCTTGTTATCATTTCTGTAATTTTATTGCGGTTTTTGGTTATAAGCAGTACGATTGGACTGGAAATGTTAGTATTTTTCTTTTTATTTTTGTATATTATTTCTAACCTCTTTTTTGATTTGCTCAGAATCAAGTCTCTCTACAGTCTTAGTCAAATGCTCAGATTTATATAAAAATCTGTTTTTGGCTTATCAGTCTGACTTCTGCACAATGATATATTTTGGCTGTTTTGATAAGGAATTCTTCAGAGGTAAATTAATTCCTATAATCATTTGTGTTTCTTAAGATACATGGACAAGTATTGAGATATTCAATAAGAAATAGTGTTCTCAAAATTTCACCAACAAAACTTTGTCGCCAGCAACTTTTCAGTTGTGAATTTTTTCTGCGTAAGAAAGGTTTTATTATTGTTAGTATAGATTGAATATGTTGTAGTTATCATGATAAGGTGAAACGTACCCTACTTATGCCGCTAACGGCATAACATCAACGTTTCTCACAGCTCTTCAAAAGAATTTGAAATAAAGCGTCCTTTTTGTCGAGAACAGTATTAACGATAATTTAATATTAATGTAAGATGACAAAAAGGGGAAAAAGAATAGCAATGCCTAGCAAATCAGTATAGAAACTTATATGGAATAATGATCTAGTCAAAGATTTCAGCAGTAAGAGTTATACCTTCGACACGTGACAGTAATTTGAGATGAAGTACATTTAGTAGAACGATCTGGTTTTCTGGTTTTTGTAAAGTCGTCATTTTAACTATTTAGGCGTCGACGTTTATTTACCAACAGGAACATTTAATGTGGACATCTTTGTAATTTACTAAAACTGCACTTCAATGCAAACTATCGCAAATTATGCAAAAATTAATACCCAAAGTATTTATAGAATCTGAATAACTATTTTGTTTTTTTTTTGTTTGTTTTTTGTTTCTTTGTTTTTGTTGTTGTTGTTGTTGTTTCTTTATTTTTCTTTCAATTATTGTTTTGAATTAAGAACGCCCGAAAATAATAATTCAAACAAGAGAACCATGGTGGTCCTATATCGCGCGTCCTTGAGTATGATGGCTCAAGGCTTTTTGATATTAACAAAATATCCAAGCCCCTACAACAAATTATTTTTGAGATTTTTTTTTGCAATTTAATCATAGGTTTATTGAGGATCCTACCATTTAGAGCTACTAAGTTTCAAGTTATTCAGAAATAAAGTTGCAGAGTTATGCCCCGGACATCGACGCAGAAATTAGTTAGTTAGTTTTTCAATTGAAATTAAAAAAAAAATCAATCCCGCATCCCTATAGGTTAAAACGGATGTCTGAGATGCTAAAGATAGATTTCATAAATAGACAGGTTGACCATTTCGTAATTATACCGGTGAAGTAATGGCTTTTTATATAATTAGAAAAAATGTAAGATAATCGAATATTTCTTTAACATGCAAACACTACTTTATCAAAGTACCATTATTTCCATTCCATTTCAAGATCGCACGCACATTCAATCGCTTTTTCGGAAAGAGTCGAAAAGACATGTATGATATTAATTTTACGTCCTGGAACATTGCGCCGCTCCCTCCCCTAGAAGAAGCTGGATGTTACTCTGTAATTATTACTGATTCCGCGATTGGTTTTGTAAATGTAATTTTTTTTTTAAAAAAAAAACGCATCTTGCATAAGTTGAAACGCACGTTAAGGTATAGAGATTAATTTCATGATATCTGTACAATTGACTGGTGGACCATAACGTAATTAGAATATGGAACGTACCATTGTTGCTCCTTCCGCAATTGTGTTTTTAACCTCGGAATCGGCCAAAAGATTGTACAAACGCCTCTTGATCCATTTGTGCCTTAACCAAGAAACATTTTTTTTTTTTGACTGGTCGAAATTGCACGAAATTGCAAGCGAAAATTAAAAAGGCAGTCAAATTGAAAAATTTGAAATAAGAATGCCCGAAAATATGTTGGGAGAAAAGAATCGGAATCAAGTGGTAATGGGTTATTCAACTTTTTTGTTCAATATCTACATTCTAAAAGTCGCCGTCATAGCGCAGTTGGTAGCGCGTCGGACTTTCATTCAAAGGGTCCCGGGTTCGATCCCCGACGGCGGCAATACTCTTTCTGACATTTGTCTACCACCAATGGGCAGATAATCGTAAGCCTATGTGGGATAGCAGCTGGAGGCTAGGAAAGGGTGTAGTGGTAGTACTGGTGCGAGAAATAACAGGAATCAATTGTTAGGTGCTCCAGCCGCCGCGATATAACTGAAAGATTGTTAAAAGCGGCGTTAAACCCCATTCAAACAAACAAATACATTCGAAAGTGTACATCTAGTTTGATCAACGAATAGATTAGATATAAGATGATGCCGAGTCTTGACGATGAAGAAACAATTGAAGACTGGCACATGGCCTATCGTTCAGGATAGAGAAAGAAGAGGAGAAGGAGATTGAACAGCTTGACATACACTCAGGAGCGAGAGATAAAGTCTTTTAAGAGTCTTCATAATGATAGGACACACACGTCTCGGTTACTGGGAGAAAGGTTTTATTGGCCAAGTATCACGAATTCATTTGATTAGATGGGTAGGAAAATGCGATACCTGTCTGAGGAAGAAATCGTCTGCAAATCAAAGAGCGCCCCACGTAAACGTGATTTATACTTTAGAACTCGTCAGTTTTGATAACCTCACGTTGGAACCGTCTAAGGGTGGTATTACGAACATATTGATAATTACAGACCATCAGTTTTGATAGGATACAATTTCTTGCTTTTTTCAGACCAGCTCTGTTACAACGCGTTTTGTAACTAGGTTGAAAAACGTAAAAAAATATCACTCTGCATTAAATGAAACAAAAATATGCACAACGCTTTTTGCAATAAAGCAGCCAAATGTAACATCTTTTTAATCATTTCAAATGAATATCAAAAATGATTATGATTTAGTCGGATGGCGCTTGATAGATTTGGGGAAAAGCTATATGATCTTCATATTCAATTTAACGATCCTTTTGTCATTTTGTTTACCTCCTAAGCTGTTTATGATATTTTTGTTGTTTTCAGTGTTTGAAAAAGATGAAACAGAAATCCACCATCTAGGAAAAACTGCGCTTCGCCCACAATGTATTCACAAGAACAATCACCAAGAGCTGATGCAAGCGAAGACTTTTGTTCTTGCTCTTGAAATCCTGATTAATGAAACAGGGGAACTGCTGAGTTCATGTCTGAACACGTATGTTAGATCCTCCTCTTGTTTTAGGGCTGCTGTTACTAACCGCTGAAAAAGTAACTGGAATCTACTTGGATGGATTCTGATCTGCCTCTACACAAGTTTCTATATTCCTTATTCTTGATTTTTTTGAATGGGTTGCTATCTAAAAGAAATGTAAGAATTGACTTTATACCTTTAAATCTCTCGATATTCTTGACTGGATTACAATCTATATGTTGCTCAATTGTATGATACTGAACACCACTGAACTCTTGCCTTCTACAAGTTTGAAGTGAAAGTTGGCACTGTGTTCTCTGGCTTTTGTCTCTTGTTAATCCACCATTGGTTTAACACTCCTCATCAAAAGTTCTTCAATCACCAGCTTTTGTAACTGCCTTGGTGCATATACATTTCCCAGAACTTCTCCAAGTCCAGAGCCTTTCATTAAATGCCGAATACAGCCTAAGGGACTCAATTTAGTGTGAAAAGTCGAAATACTATTGGTTTTAGTGATCTTTTATCTTGTCCGTGAAGTAAAATTGTCAAAGCTTTCCAGTAAAGTGGCTTGCATAATGTGACTACAGGTATAACCAAGTACTTTGATGCTTTCCCTGCTGTGAAGCTAAATGTTGATACACAAGACAAATCACCAAACTTCTGAATTTATTTACACGAAGAGTAGATATCGAATAAGC
This sequence comes from Fragum fragum, assembly GCA_946902895.1. NCBI lineage: Eukaryota > Metazoa > Mollusca > Bivalvia > Cardiida > Cardiidae > Fragum > Fragum fragum. The sequence goes on from OX336373.1 coordinate 9,821,000, forward strand.
GTATCTATCTTTCAGTGGCCTAAATGTATCACCTTAGTATGAAAATGCCCATTTTCAAAGACTTCCTCTTTTCCTCTATGACATATATAGGATCTCAAAACATAAAGGTATACATGTACTTTTACTGTAATACTTTGAATCACTTTGGTAGATCACTGAAAAAAATACTACAAATTTTATAAAGGTCTAGGATTAGAACATTTCGATTTTTTTCTTTTATTATTGCTTTGAAAATGAAGATTAACAGCCCAACAATATAGAGTTTATTTTGATCTGAGACTTGTAATTTGAATCATTTTTGTCATTGTTGGACCTGTACTTCACGAAACACTTTGCAATCTATCGAGCCTGTCACGCCGCCTACAGCTTTAAAAAAAGGTCCAGAGCGATTAGAGGGGGCTTATTCATCTATCCATCCATCTATCTATCTTGCCATCTATCTAACTATCTATCTATCTATCTATCTATCTATCTATCTATCTATCGATCGATCGATCAATCCATCGACCCATCCATGTATCTATCTAGCTATCTATCTATCCGTCTATCCATCCATCCATCAATCTGTCCTTCCATCCATCTATCTATCAATCCATCCATCCATCAATCCATCTAACTAGCTAGCTAGCTATCTATTAATCCATCTATCAATCAATCCATCTATCCTTCCATCCGTCTGTTTTTTCCATCATTCCATCCACAATCCATCTATATATCTGCCCATCGTTCCATCCATCCATCTATTCATTAATCCTCTCATCCATCCATCTATCCATTCATAAATCCATCCATCTATCCATCCATCAACCCATCCATCTATTTATCTATCTATCTATCAATCCAACCTTCAATCCATCTATCGATCCATCTGTCTATTCATCGTTCCATCCATTCATTGATCTATCTACCTGTCTATCCATCATTTAATTCATCTGTCCATCTAGCTATCTATCTATCCAGCCATCTATCCATCCACCCATCCATCTATCTATCTACCTACCATCCATCCTTCCATCCATCAATCAATCTATCTATCCATCCATCTATCTTTCCATTCATCAATCTGTCTATCCATCATTCCATCAACCTATTTATCTATCCATCTATCTATCAAGCAATCTATCTATCTGTCCATCCATCGATCAAACTATCCATCCCTCCAATTATCTATCTATCCATCCTTCAATCCATCCATCCTTTCATCTATCTTTCCATCCATCCCTCAATCTATCTATCCCTCCATCTATGTATCTATCTTTCAGTCCAACCTTCTTTCCATCTATCTATTTATCTATTCATACTTCCATCCATCAATCTATCCATTCATCCGTCTGTCTATCCATCATTCCCTCCACTCAGGCATCTATCAATTTATCTATCTAGCTAGCTAGCTAGCTATCTATCCATCCATCTTTCCATCTATCAATCCATCAATTTATCTATCTAACTATCCATCCTTCCATCCATCAATCTATATATCCATCCTTCAATCGATCTATCCATCCATCTATCTATCCATCCTCTCATCAATCTATTTATCCATTCATCATTCCATCCTTCTATCTATCCATCCATCTATCTATCAGTCCGTCCATCCACCCATCTATCCATTCATCCATCCAGCCATCCTTTCATCGATCTATCTATCCATCCATTCATTTGTATATTCATCATTCAATCAACCCATCCATCCATCCATCTATCTATCTAGCTATCTTTCTATCTATCCATTCATCCATCAATCAACCTATCTATCCATCCATCCATCTATTTAACTTTTTTTATTTAGAACAGCTGTTTGATTTGATTAGTCTTTATTCGCCTTTAGGGCATGTAATTTTGATGGGCGATTTCGATACCCATTTAAATGGGAAAACATTTATTAACCCATTCCCACTCAATCCCTCCTTTTTACGCCCCTCAAAGAAAAAGCTTTTGAAAATTTCTTCATTTTCAACAATGTTTTCTATCCAAAAAGACGAAAACATTTAAAATTCCATCAACTTGAAATTGTCGTATGCAGCTCCTACAATTTGGACCGGTCTTAAATTCCACTGTGTTGGAATGGGTTAAGCAAATCGATGGGAGGGGTAATGCGCTTTGCGAAATTGCTTCTCTCTTCAACATGTTTATAGTAACCACGTCAAATAAGTGCACTGGTGCTAAAACGAGCTATGTAGCCCATGACAATGTCTACAACACGTTGATAGACCATTTCACGGTGTTGATCAGTTACCGGTAGGCGATGAGCGCTGTTTTATTGACGATTTTTATAACTGTATTGTTAAAACTATTAATCATTGTTTAGGGCAATTCCATCTTCGCATTATCGTCCTTACTTAAAACCATATTGGTCTGCCTGCCTCAAGCGTAGTCATGCGTTTATGAGATCAAAACGCAGGGCTTGGCTCGAAGCAGGCAGACCGAACGACATCGATTTTGCTGACTACAGAGAGTATAAGATTGCCAAAAGCGATTTCCGTCGAAATCATAGAAATATAGCTCAATCATATTTAGAGCAGGTAAATGCCGATATTGATAGCGCCACTGGCTTAGATTGTGCTATGTTCTTGAGATTATTCAATGCTCGAAGGAATAGTTGTAATTCAAATACTGCTAATGCTATTAAATTGTATTTCGGTTACCCGATCTGATTTGTTCAGAATAGGGGCCGATACTTTTCACAGCTTTACTCTGATACGAATCGTATGATTCGTTTCATTATGAATTAGTCACTAATCGAGTTGAACTGTTGAAGGATGAGTCCATTTTACCAGATGCGGCTCATATATCCCAAACCGAAGTACACTCCGCAATCATCTCATGAAAAAGTGGTAAAATGTGCGGTCTTGACAATGTCTACAACGAACATATATCATATGGTGGAGTTATGCTTAAACATTATTTAACACTTTTACTTAACTTAATGTATTGCTATAGTTATGTCCCTTTGCAATTGAAACAGGGCTTGATCATTACCCTTTACAAAGGGGGAGGCAAACCTAAGAATGAACCGTCAAGTTATAGAGCAATAACACTTTCATCGTCTGTTCTAAAACTTTATGAGAAAGTTTTGCTTAATCGCTTAAAATGGCCATTGTACGACCAATTCACCCCATGCAAGGAGGGTTTCAAAACGGTATGGGCAGTGCAATGACATCATTTATTCTCACCGAGAGCGTCCAATATTGTTTGGAAAAGGGTAGTAAACAGTTTGCTTGTTTTCTAGACGCCCGACAAGCATTTGATCGTGTCTGGCATGATGGCCTATTTTACAAACTTAAAGAGCTGGGTGTCCCGTGTAAACTTTTGAAAACCGTTATTGAAATGCATTAAGGTATGTGTGTGTATTTCCGTTTATTTATCGTCGCTACCGTAGCACATGCCAATATGGGCGACGCCCCCAGAAGATGGTTAGTTGTTACGGGGGATAGTGCAAGGATACAGGACGAAACTGCTGAGAGCTCCGCCTGGTTCTTTAACGTGCTCGATGGATAGCATCGTCACACGGGGCCTCGGTTTAACGTCTCATCCGAAAGACAATAGTTGAGTTAGTTAATATGGTCAGCCCAGGGCTCGAACCCGTGATCTTGAGGTTTGAAGTCGAGTGCTCTACCAACTGAGCTAATGGGGCTGACAACATTAAGGTATGTACAGCCGAGTCCTTTATAATGGCCATGTTTCGGATTGGTTCCCGGTCTTACAGGGCACCAGACAGGGCGGGGTCTTGTCCCCATTTCTCTATCTCGTCTTTATTGACGATTTAATCCATCAACTTGCCAATAGTCAATTAGGTCTTCAAATTGAAGGCATAAGTTTATGTGCCCTGTCGTTTGCAGACGACATGACGCTTTTATCTTTATCAAGTACGTCGTTGCAGGACATGTTAGATATTTGCTTCAATATTACGCGCCTTTAGCGTTTTCAATATAGTGGTAGCAAAGGTGTATCTTTTTCGCGTAGTAATCGCTGTTTCGTTATAGGCAATGATATAATTGTAGAAAAAGATGAATTCGTTCACTTAGGCATCTTTTGTAATAAATATAATAATAATACTTCAACAGTAAAAAAGTTAGATCGTAAACTTAGAGGCACATTTTATGGACTTATCAAAAACGGCCTTATTTGGGACAGAGCTTTTACATTCCCTCTCTGGCCGAGATATGTTGACCTTAGAATGGTCGCACAGATTATGTTTGAAGCATATACAAGGTCTTAATATTAGATCAAGATCGGATATTGTTTTATGTATGATCAGTGCTTTACCTATTGAAGCCGAAATTGACCAGAAAAAGCTTACTTTCTTTGGTCAGCTGTGTCGATTAGAGAGGGATTGTGCGACAAAGTCCCTTTTTCTTTTTAGACTTTGCACATTCCAAAATCAAGTTCAATCCGGGTTCATACAGGATGCAATTGTGTTGTTTAGTAAATACGGTTTAACAGAGTATATGGATGTCTTTCTATCTAATGGAACATTGCCAAATAAGGCCTCTTGGAAAAAGCTTACGTATACAAAAATTTGTAATTTTTACTTTAAGGAATGGGACTTAAGAACGTCTAATGAAGAGGCTAGACTCTACAGACTTATTCAACCAAATTTCTATGAATGTTCAGTATGGCGCTATGCTAAAAAATATCCTAACATGCTGCGAGTCTGCTTTTCCGTCTCTCAGTTGATTGCATATATTGCACTTACAAATCGTGTCTGCACGCTGTGTAATCGCAATGATATTCAAATAAGCTTAGAAGAACATATAATCACCACTTGTGTTCTAACACAGACTTGCAAATCTACATTCTTAGTAGAAATTGGACAAAATGTTTCTAACGTGCTTCGTTGAATTAGTCATACTGAATTTGTTGAGGCTATTTTTGGTCAAAACCAGGGAGTTTCTACTATTTAAGGTGAAACCTATCCTTTGTTCTGTTATAGAGCAGCAATGTTTCTCCATCGTATTTGGTGTGTTTACAGGTATTCGGTGTAGCTGTGGAAACAGTATCTACGATGGGTCTTATAGATATATTTCATACTTCTACAATAGTAAATCCTCACATTATTCAATGATGTATATGTTCACATGTTGCATGTCGCTGATCTATAGCTATTTTAGAGCCAAACCTCTGTATGTATAGATATAGCTACGTTTGTTTCATACTATGTTGACAACAAATGTACATACAATGTCTCATCTTCATCTTTCTACTGCACTGAGTACCGCAATGAGACCACATGCGTACATATAAACCTTACTGTAATAATTACGCTCCTTCTCAAACTTTCGTTTTGTATAAGTATGAACTAAGGGAGTCGTAATGACTTTCGATATTTAAAAAAAAATCCAAAACATTAAACTTGTATATATGTTGATTATAATTTTTTTTGTAAATTCTAATTGAAATGTATGGCCATCTATCTTCTTCTCTGTTTGTTTGTCTTTCTCACTCAGTCTGTCTGTCTGTCTGTCTGCCTGTCTGTCATCCATCTCTATCTCTTCCCCTTTCTCTTTTGATGCCTTAAGCTTTTTGTATATTTGTTTCACATATCACGTATTGTAATTATGTTTGCTGTTATCTATGTACAATGCTTTTAATTAATTAATATAAATCTTCAATATTGGAGGAGATACAGATATAATAATAATAATCGATCCTTCCATCCATCTGTGTATCCATTATTCCATCCACAATCCATCTATGTATCAATCCACCCGTCCATCCATCTATCTATCCATCTTTCTATCAACCCCTATCATTATATCTATCAATCAATTCATTTATTTATCGATCTATCTAGCTAGCTATCCTTTAGTTCATCTTTTTATCCATCATTCACCAAGCCATCTATCTATCCATCTATCCATCTATATATCTATCTATCCATCCTTTCATTCAACCATCCATCCATTCATCCATCTTTCCATCCATCAATCTATTTATCTATCTATCCATCCGACCATCCTTACAACTATCCACCAATCCATCTATCTATCTATCCAATCATCCAGCCATACATCTATCTATCTATCTATCCACCCTTCCATTGATCGATCGTTGAATCAATCAATCAATAATTTAAAGGCATTGAATCTAACTTATTCCTTGATAGAACGGTCCTTTTATCTATTTTTCTATTGATCAAAAGGTATGCTTTTTCACTTTAGATAAATATGAATACACTAAATGTGCTTATGTGTGTGCTTGCGCATGTAAATTCGTATGAATGTGTGTGTGTGTGTGTGTGTGTGTGTGTATGTGTGTGTGTGTGTGTGTGTGTCCGTGCGTGAGTGAGTGTATGGGTGCCTACGTACGTATTTGTTCAATATCTGATTTAAGTTTGTTTATGCTTTTGTTCATTGTTTTATACATACTGATCACTATTACACTGGCTCTGTCCCCTTTCTCCGTTCGACCCGCCAATTGATTCGGACAGGAAGTTCCATTTTTTGAATTGCATTATTTTTATAAAATTAAAGGCCATTAGCATGTAACAATAAAGTAAAATGGTAGGTTGGTGATCTTATAAGTACAGCTTGAATAAGCTATACTTGCAATGCTTAAATTACAACACTAACAAAAAAGCTAACGAAAATGGCGGCCAATGTCATAGTTCAAATTGATTTCAAACTGATTACTTTCAATGGTGGACTGATTATTTGATTAAAAGTCGCAATTGAACAACAGACTTCATCACCTTTACTCATTCTCATGTCCACACTTCCTCTATGCAATCTCACTATTACCTATTCCACTCAGACCATCACCCTCATTACTTCGTCATTAGTTTAAATGTTGTTCAAGATTCTTTTTTTTTTTTTTAATTTATTTATTTGTTCACGGAGAAAGGTTTACACTGTACTAGAAACCAAACACCCCTTCAAATGTTTTTTTTTTTTTTTAATTATTACGATTTGTGATGCCATTCATTGATGTACAACACTGTTTTAAATGGAGATACAACAGTATTGAAAAAACAAAAAAGTCCATCAGGAGTTAAAACATTTTGCCAATAATATCATTGATGTCCTTTGAATTGTTTTTTCTCTCAAAACATTTCAAGGCTACGCGTATTTTACATGAAGTAAACCAAAAATGCCAAAAAATGCATTTGAAAAAATTGGAGTTACAACAGTGTTGCTTGAGTCCTAAAATAGCTTTCTGGCTTTAAGGCAATGAAGCTTAAAATGGAGAAATTGAATATAACAAGTAGTGCCCTCATTATACACATTGTTTTACTAATTGTTTTTCACGAAGGGTGTCAAAGGTGTCATTGTGTGGGAATGGGTTAAGTTGAATTCTTTATTGTAAATGAAACGCAAATTAACTTAAATAAAGATAGTAAATGTGCTAAATAAGTTAACAAGTTCACCTTCAGGATAATAGAAAAAATCACTCTTGCCTTGATCATTTTACCCTCATAGAGATTTCGCACACCATTTCTTGGTAAGAGTTTTAGGGTAACAGAAAAATATTCAGCATGTTGATTTTGAAAGGCAGAGTGTTAATTTTGACAGACAGATTGTTGATTTTGATATACAGTTTTTATTTTGACAGAGAGAGTGTTGATTTTGACAAACAGGATTGATTTTGACAGACAGAGTGATGATTTTGACAGACAGAGAGATCCTACAATGGTTTATAACAAATAAGGCTAAGTTATTCTGCTGAGTTAACACTTTCCTGTACAAACCCGGGATTTTACATCAATGCGATTTTGTACTTGAGAAAACATTCTTGAAACATCCTTTTCCCACAATATTGTTAGCTCACACATTCTGATTCCAGTACTTTCAGCCCTTTAATTCTGAAACATGTCTGAAAAACGGATTTAAATCAACATGACAAGGGTTATGGAAAAGTTTCCCATACCGTATCTGAGTATTGTTTATAGTTTTGAAAGAATCTAGGACAATAGCCGTATATTTATTCTTTTTGTAAATGATGATGCATGAGGTGTTAATTATTTAACTGCCTATTTAATGTATTATAACGGAATTTCTAACCCAGAATGTAATACACCGATTAATACTACTACTGACGTGTTGATTTGGATAGCTTATATCTTGTCAATTGAGGTTTTCTAATTAAATTGACTTTAAGAATATCAGATCTACTCTCCATTCGAAAATGTAAAAAAAAAAAAAACTTGAAATCTGGTTCTAAACAGTTTTCGCTATATTTTCTTGATGTCGGTACGTTCGGGGGCACATTAGCAAAATAATTGTGCTCGTGCGTACCGGGCGTGGTATTGCTAAATAGTTTGTGTGTGTGTGTGTGTGTGTGCGTGCAATTTTATCACGTGTTTAAATAAAGAATCTATACTGACATTAGCCCCCTCGTTATTCTGACAGGGCGGACAAAATCCCCTTCCTCACATGAATTGGGCGGACAATATCCCTTTCGTCGTTTAATACTGCGGACAATATATAGCACAAATATAACTCTGTCTTGGCTCGAACGGTAATTGGCTCATCACGAAATGGCTTCTGGTTCGACGTTTAAGTCGCCAAACCAACTAAAAAGATTAACAAAATGGCGGCCGATGTAGGAGTTCAAAACGTATTTCTTGTTTCAAAGAACGATTTTATTGGTCCTTTGGTTATTTGACTGACAGGCGCGTTTAGTCAAGTGAGGAGTCGCCGTCATAGCGCATCAGACTCGAAATCTTCAATGGTATGTCATCGGTTCGATCCCCGACGTCGGCAGATATCCTTTCCGACATTCCTCTCTCACCAATGGTTAGATAACCGTAAACCTAAGTGGGATAGCAACTGGAGGCTAGGAAAGGATGAAGTGGTAGTACTAGTGTAAAAAAATACTAGGGATCCATTGGTAGGCGCTTTAGCCGCCGCAATATGGCTTAAATACTTTTAAAAGAGGCGTTAAACACTATTCAATCGTTGAATCAATCAACCAAGTCTTATAAACTAGGAGTCGAATCGGGGCATCCTCTTGCTACGTTTCATTGACAAAATTGTCTTTTAAGTATTAATAGATAGAAGTCTGATAGAGGTCTACTGTTTCTACATTATATTGTTTCGAATAGATGTACACCGATGAAGAATCCTCAAGGAGCCTGATCGGGTCTACTTTTCTTGTATTATACATGTTTTGTAGTTTCTAACAAATGAACACCGATCAAGTCTTATTCTCTAGAAGCCTTTTTGCCTCTTCCTTTGCTATATGTTACAGCCAATGTTGTTGTAAACCCTTGTACACCGTTCAAGTCATATTCTTTAGGAGTCGGATCGATGTGTTTTGCATGCATTATCGTTTCAAATTTATAGATGTACACCGTTCAAGTCCCAGTCTCTAGCAGCCTGACCAGGATCTACTCATTCTATATCATACTTGCAATATTATCGTTAGTCTTTGTATTCCATTCAAGCCTTATTCTGTAGGAGTCTGATTTTGGTCAGCGTTTGCTTCATTATACATGCATTGTTGTTTGTAAAGAAAGTACATCGTTCAAGTCTTATTTACTAGAAGTCAGATTGGGGTCTCCTTTTGCTACATTATTCAAGTATATATGTTCAAGTCTATTATCATAAAACATCCTTACCAGGGTCTACAAATGCTATATCATACAGGCAATATTTTATTTAAAATTTATAGTTTATTTACCTCATGAGACGTCCGCCGTTCAAGTCGGATTGGGTCGACTCTTGGTATAGTATATGAGTTTTAGCGTTTTTTCTATGTGTGTACACCTTTCAAGCCCTACTGTTTTACACAGACAATATTGTCTTATACCTTTGATCACATTTAAGCCTTACTCTGTAGGAGTCGCGTTGGGGTCTTCTCTTACTATATTAAACGTGGTTTATTGTATCTTATAGATGTTTACCATTTCAGTCTTATTATCAAGGAGTCTGATTAGGGTCTACTCATGCTACATTTTATAGGCAATGTTGTCTTTAAACTTTGTACACCGTTCAAGTCTTATCTAGTTAGTATCCTTAAACGTTAAACAACGTTCAAATCTTATGGAGATTGAGAATTAGATGCGCTACCGAGCGTGCTATAGTTCGTCTCGAATGGAGTAAAAGTAGTAGTAGAAAAGAGAGCACATTCGAAGTACTAGATTTGGGAATGTTATGTATAAAGGTTATTTTTAGACAAAACACTTTTCTAGTCTTATCCACAAACAAGCCCCCCTTTTTTTAGCGCAACGTTGAACCCCTAAGTACCATATGCTCTATCCATTCTGTTTAAACTTTGTTTGTGATCAGGAATGGTGAGTAATGCAAAGATACACACTCCGCCTTGTTCGTGGTTCAAAAGTTAGAGCTGTCAAAGGGTACCAATTTCGAATCCATGGAACGGCTATGGATTTTAATTATGTCATAAGGTAACAATGATTAAACCAAAAATGTTCCTATAGGCTATGATTTGAAGTTGTTTTACCGCTATTTAAGTTCTATTCGTCGAATTATTAATATTGAGAATCATTTGAGTAAAAATCTAATTCTGGCAGATATAGCATTTCAAAAAGAAACCCTAAATACCTATCAATCAATCAAGAGCGCACTTTCTTTGCGAAATTCAGCGAGAATTGTTTTTTCCGACTTGTGATTTGCTATATTTAAAGTAGAATAATACCGAATCATCCAAGAATCGCAAAGGTAATCGTTCGTGTTGTGTGTCTTTTTAAGTTAATATCAAAGACCCAAATATAAATGTAAGTAGAATGTAGAAAAAAAAGTCACTATAGCAACCTATATAAATTTGTGAATTATCATCAAAAATGATGTAATTCAAATACTAGTCAACTATTTTAGTAGCAATTAATAAAACAAAAAATCGATTAACCAACCACTCAGTCAACAATTCAAACTTAAAGTGAACGATTTAACATGTAGCACTTATCTCTAACATTTTATTGGTTAGCGATTCAAAAGCCGTAGATAAAGTCTTCTTTTAAGCTATACTTACAAACTTACGTTTTTCATAAAGCTTTATCTCTCTACCCATATAATATATGCAAAGTATTTTTGTTAGATACCTCAGTAAAAATACATTATCGGAGGCCAGAGGGCGTGACCAGCGATCTTTTATTTGGTAAAAATTTTACACTTAGATGAAGAACGGCTGGAAATATAAATATGGTATCCTAAGACGTCAATTTTATGCCAAGGGATCTTTTTTGTAGACAATTTTGTGGCATGAGTTCCTAACGTTAAAATCTCAACATTAACAAAGATGATTCATATTAATATCGACCGATGTATGAGTTCACATCCGGTTTAAATTAAATATTTGATTGGTCTATCAATTTATCCATAAACAGCCACAAAAACCTCAAATTGATGAGGTGAATGCCAAATTTATTTTGAAACTTTTTTTTTGTGACATGTTGGGTTTCCAGTTTTGATGATAACTAACAAGAAAATTACCAGAACAATAGGATCAAAAAATCACTGCGTTACTATCCTTTTGACTAATATAATAAAACTATAGCGTGTTTGCACATGGGCCTTTACAACCTATTTTTATACGCCGCCAAATATGGACGTAATTGGAATCATTTTCTCCGTCCGTCCATCCATCCATCCAACTATCCATCAATCCATCTACCTATCAATCTATCTATCTATCTATCTATCAATCTATCTATCTATCTATCTATCTATCTATCTATCTATCTATCTATCTATCTATGCTTTTATCTATCTATGCTTTTATCTATCTATCCATCTATCTATCTATCTATCTATCTATCTATCTATCTATCTATCTATCTATCTATCTATCTATCTATCTATCTATCTATGCTTTTATCTATCTATTTATCTATATATTTATCTATCCTTTTATCTATCTGTCGTTCTATCTATTTATCTATCTATCTATATATCTCTATCTATCTATGTATCTATCTATCTAACTAATAATCTATCAATAAACCCATCCAATCATCTTTCTATCTATCCATCCATCTATCCATCCTTCCATCGATCTATACATCTATCCATCTCTCTCTCTCTATCTATCTATCTATCTATCTACCCCTCTCTCTCTATCTATCTATCTATCTATCTATCTAACTATTTTTCTATCAATCAACCCATCCAATCATCTTTCTATCTATCCATCCATCTATCCATCCTTCCATCTATTTGGCTATCCACCTCTATCTATTTATCTATGTATCTTTCTATCTTTCAATCGATCTATCCATCTTTCCATCTTTTCATCCATCCCTCTAACTATCCTTCCTTCCAACCATCTATCTTTCTATATCATTACCCTAAACCTTATCCATCTTTCGATTTATCTATCCATCCATCAATCAAACCTTCAATACATCTATCCATCCATTTATCTGTCCATCAATTCATCCATCTATCCATCCATGCATCTGTCTAATCATCCATCTTTTATTCCATCGATCTGTCTATCCATCATTCCATAACCCATCCATCTATCAATCCATCCAACCATCTATATATCTATCCACCCATCTATCCGTCTATCCATCTGTACATTCATCATTCCATCCACAAATCCATCTATTAATCCATCCAACCATCAATCTATCTTTCTTCCTATCTTTCGAGCTATCTATCCAATCAACTATATATCTTTCTATCTTTCAATCTATCTATCTTTCCATTCATCCATCTATCCATCAAACAATCTATCTATCTTTCCATCATTCCATCCATCAATCGATCCATCCATCTATCTTTCTATCGATCTATCTATCTTTCAATCTTACTATCTTTCGATCGATTAATCGATCCATTCATCCAATAATCAATCTATCAATCCATCCTTCCTTCCATCAATCCATCAATCAATCAATCCATCTATCTATTTCTCTATCTACCCATCTATCTTCTATCTATCTTTCTTTCTATCTATCTTTCTATATTTCCATAAATCCATCCACCCATCTATCAATCCATCAATCTATGTAACCAATATTCCTACCATCCACCAAACTATAAATCCATCCACCCTTCTATCCATCCATCTAATTAGCTATCTTTCCATCAATCAATCTATCAATCCATCCATCTTTTTACTAATTATCTATCGATCCATCAATTCATATATTTATCCATTTTTTCTATCCTTTCACCCGACTCTCAATCCATCCAACCATTCATCCATCTTTTCATCTATCCTTCCATCTATTTATCAATCTATCTTTCTATCTATCTAACTATCTATCTAAGTATCTTACTATTTATCTATCTATTTACCCTTCCGATCATCTTTCTATCTATCTATCCATCCATCCATCCTTCCATCTATCAATCGATCCATCCATCTATCTTCCTATCTACCTATGTATGTATCTATCTATCGATCCATCCATCCATCTATCAATCCTTCCAGCCATCCCTCCACATATCCTTCGATCCATTCATCCACCTATCTATCTATCCATCCATCCTTTTATCAATCCATCCATCTTACTTTTCATCAATCCATCTATCAATTAATCGATCTGTCTAACCATCATTCCATCCACCCCTCAATCTATCCATCCATCTAACCAATTATCTTTCTAGCTTTCTAGCTATCTATCTACGCAACCATCTTTCCATCCATCCATTATTCTTTCCATCCATCTATCTTTCTATCCATCTACCTATCTTTTAATCTTACTATATATCGATGGCTCGATCCATCAATCCATCAAGTAAGCAATCTATCTATCCATCCATCCTTCTATCCATCAATTCACCCATCGATCTATTTATCCAACCATCTATCTGTCTATCTTTCTAAAAAAATTTCTTCCGTCTATCTATCCAGATATCCATATGTCAAACATTCATTCAATCAATCCATCCATCTTTCTATCTATCACTCCAAACATCCTTCAATCCATCTATCCATCCATCTGTCTATCCATACTTCTATCCACCCATCAATCTATCTATCAATCAAACCATCTATCAATCTATCTATCCATCCATCAATATGTTTATATCATCAGTCCATCTTTCTCTACATTCTTCGTTCATCTATCCATCCGTCCTTCCATCCATCCATCCATCCATCCATCCGTCTACCAATCCATCCATCCATATATCATTCCATCCATCCATCTATCCGTCTACCAATCCATCCATCCATATTTCATTCCATCCATCCATCCATTTATCTATCTTCATATCTATCCACTAATCCATCCATGTATCTGTCTATGTAGCCAGCTAGCTATCTACCTTTCTTTCTTTCTATCCGTCCATCTATCCATCCTTCAATCCATCTATCCACTCATCGATCAATCTGTTTATCCATCATTCCATCCAACCATCCGTTTATTTATTAATTCGACCGTCAATCCATCTATCTATCTATCTATCTATCTATCTATCTATCTATCTATCTATCTATCTATCTATCTATCTATCTAACTATCTATCTATCTAGCTAGCTAGCTAGCTATCAATCCATCCATATGACTATCAATCATTCCATCCAACCATAAATCTATGCATGCATCATTCCTTCCATCTATCTATCCATCCATCTGTCTATCGATCCATCCACTTACCCATCCGTCACTCTAATCATCTTACCATCCATCCATCCTTCATCCATCTATCCATCCATCCATCCATCCATTTATCCATCCATCTATCCATCATGCAGCAACCCATCCATCTTTCTATCTATCTATATATCCATCCATCTTCATATCTATCTATGCATCCATGTATCCATCTTTCCATCTATAAATCCACCCATCTATCTATACATCCCTCCATCTATCAACCCATCCATCAATCCATCTATCCATCTATACATCCATCAATCTGTATATCAATCTATCTTTACCTATCAATCTATCTATCTAACTATCTATATATCTTTATACTATCTTCTAATCTATCAATTCATCCATCTATCTGTCTATCGATCAATCAATCTGTTTATCTATAATTCTATCCATCTATCCATTTATCTACCTATCCTTCTTTCAATCTATCCATCTACCTATCTATCTATCCATACATTAGTTTATCCATCCGTTTAACCATCATTCCATCCATCCAACCATCTTTTTATCTTTCTATCTGTCAATCTATATATCTATCCATACATTTATTCTTTCATCCATCTATCTATCTATCTTTCTATCCATCTATCTATCTTTCTATCTATCTATCCATTTATCCTTCCATCAGAGTATCCGTCCATCTATTTGTCTATCCATCATTCCATCTACCAAATCGTCTATCGGAGCATACATCCATCTATCTTTCTATTTATCTATCTATCCATCTATCCATCTGTCCCTCTATCTATCTATCAATTAATCCCCCTTCTATCTATCAATCCATCCATCTATCCATCCTCTCATCAATCTATTTATCCATTCATCTTTCCATCCTTCTTTCTATCCATCACTCAATCTATCAGTCCATCCATCCATCTATCCATTCATCCTTCCAGCCATCATTTCATCCATCTATCTATCCATCCATTCATTTGTATATTCTTCATTCAATCAACCCATCCATCCATCCATCTATCTAGCTACCTTTCTATTATCCATTCATCCATCAATCAACCTACCTATCCATCCATCCATCCATCCATCTATTTATCTTTTTTATTTAGAACAGCTGTTTGATTTGATTAGTCTTTATTCGCCTTTAGGGCATGTAATTTTGATGGGCGATTTCAATGCCCATTTAAATGGGAAAACATTTATTAAGCAAATCGATGGGAGGGGTAATGCGCTTTGCGAAATTGCTTCTTTCTTCAACATGTTTATAGTAACCACGTCAAATAAGTGCACTGGTGCTAAAACGAGCTATGTAGCCCATGACAATGTCTACAACACGTTGATAGACCATATCATTGTTTCTAATAATTTGTCTGAAAATGTACATTGATGTCACATTCTTGATGACAATTGCCTCAATGTTTCGTCACATCGACCAATCAAATTAAGGATTACCCATCATAAAATAGTATATACCGATACAACCTTTAATAGAATTAAACCCATTAAATGGTCGGCGGTTACAAAACTTCAAAGTTTGCACTACGAATGTATATTTGATGATCGTCTCAAAAACGGTGTTGATCAGTTACCGGTAGGCGATAAGCGCTGTTTTATTGACGATTTGTATAACTGTATTGTTAAAACTATCAATCATTGTTCAGAGCAATGTTTTCCATCTTCGCATTATCGTCCTTACTTAAAACCATATTGGTCTGCCTGCCTCAAGCGTAGTCATGCGTTTATGAGATCAAAACGCAGGGCTTGGCTCGAAGCAGGCAGACCGAACGACATCGATTTTGCTGACTACAGATAGTATAAGATTGCCAAAAGCGATTTCCGTCGAAATCATAGAAATATAGCTCAATCATATTTAGAGCAGGTAAATGCCGATATTGATAGCGCCACTGGCTTAGATTGTGCTATATTCTGGAGATTATTCAATGCTCGAAGGAATAGTTGTAATTCAAATACTGCTAATGCTATTAAATTGTATTTCGGTTACCCGATCTGATTTGTTCAGAATAGGGGCCGATACTTTATCACAGCTTTATTCTGATACGAATCGTATGATTCGTTTCATTATGAATTAGTCACTAATCGAGTTGAACTGTTGAAGGATGAGTCCATTTTACCAGATGCGGCTCCTATAACCCAAACCGAAGTACACTCCGCAATCATCTCATGAAAAAGTGGTAAAATGTGCGGTCTTGACAATGTCTACAACGAACATATATCATATGGTGGAGTTATGCTTGAACATTATTTAACACTTTTACTCAACTTAATGTATTGCTATAGTTATGTCCCTTTGCAATTGAAACAGGGCTTGATCATTACCCTTTACAAAGGGGGAGGCAAACCTAAGAATAAACCGTCAAGTTATAGACCAATAACACTTTCATCGTCTGTTCTAAAACTTTATGAGAAAGTTTTGCTTAATCGCTTAAAATGGCCATTGTACGACCAATTCACCCCATGCAAGGAGGGTTTCAAAACGGTATGGGCAGTGCAATGACATCATTTATTCTCACCGAGAGCGTCCAATATTGTTTGGAAAAGGGTAGTAAACTGTTTGCTTGTTTTCTAGACGCCCGACAAGCATTTAATCGTGTCTGGCATGATGGCCCAAACTTAAAGAGCTGGGTGTCCCGTGTAAACTTTTGAAAACCGTTATTGAAATGCATTAAGGTATGTACAGCCTAGTCCTTTATAATGGCCATGTTTCGGATTGGTTCCCGGTCTTACAGGGCACCAGACAGGGCGGGGTCTTGTCCCCATTTCTCTATCTCGTCTTTATTGACAATTTAATCCATCAACTTGCCAATAGTCAATTAGGTCTTCTAATTGAAGGCATAAGTTTATGTGCCCTGTCGTTTGCAGACGACATGACGCTTTTATCTTTGTCAAGTACGTCGTTGCAGGACATGTTAGATATTTGCTTCAATATTACGCGCCTTTGGCGTTTTCAATATAATGGTAGCAAAGGTGCAGTTGTTACCTTTAATGAATCGAAAATATCTTTTTCGCGTAGTATTCGCTGTTTCGTTATAGGCAATGATATAATTGTAGAAAAAGATGAATTCGTTCACTTAGGCATCTTTTGTAATAAGATATAATAATAATACTAGATCGTAAACTTAGAGGCACATTTTATGGACTTATCAAAAACGGTCTCCATCGAAAGGGACTTAATCCTTTAACCAGTCTTAAGATTTATAGATCTATAGTAATTCCAAGGGCCTTATTTGGGACAGAGCTTTTACATTCCCTCTCTGGCCGAGATATGTTGACCTTAGAATGGTCGCACAGATTATGTTTGAAGCATATACAAGGTCTTAATATTAGATCAAGATCGGATATTGTTTTATGTATGATCAGTGCTTTACCTATTGAAGCCGAAATTGACCAGAAAAAGCTTACTTTCTTTGGTCAGCTGTGTCGATTAGAGAGGGATTGTGCGACAAAGTCCCTTTTTCTTTTTAGACTTTGCACATTCCAAAATCAAGTTCAATCCGGGTTCATACAGGATGCAATAGTGTTGTTGAGTAAATACGGTTTAACAGAGTATATGGATGTCTTTCTATCTAATGGAACATTTCCAAATAAGGCCTCTTGGAAAAAGCTTACGTATACAAAAATTTGTAATTTTTACATTAAGGAATGGGACTTAAGAACGTCTAATGAAGAGGCTAGACTCTGCAGACTTATTCAACCAAATTTCTATGAATGTTCAGTATGGCGCTATGCTAAAAAATATCCTAACATGCTGCGAGTCTGCTTTTCCGTCTCTCAGTTGATTGCATATATTGCACTTACAAATAGTGTCTGCACGCTGTGTAATCGCAATGATATTCAAATAAGCTTAGAAGAACATATAATCACCACTTGTGTTCTAACACAGACTTGCAAATCTACATTTTTAAACAGTATAGTAGAAATTGGACAAAATGTTTCTAACGTGCTTCGTTGAATTAGTCATACTGAATTTGTTGAGGCTATTTTTGGTCAAAACCAGGGAGTTTTTACTATTTTAGGTGAAACCTATCCTTTGTTCTGTTATAGAGCAGCAATGTTTCTCCATCGTATTTGGTGTGTTTACAGGTATTCGGTGTAGCTGTGGAAACAGTATCTACGATGGGTCTTATAGATATATTTCATACTTCTACAATAGTAAATCTTCACATTATTCATTGATGTATATGTTCACATGTTGCATGTCGCTGATTTATAGCTATTTTAGAGCCAAACTGTTGTATGTATAGATATAGCTACGTTTGTTTCATACTATGTTGACAACAAATGTACATACAGTGTCTCATCTTCATCTTTCTACTGCACTGAGTACTGCAATGAGACCACATGCGTACATATAAACCTTACTGTAATAATTACGCTCCTTCTCAAACTTTAATCTTTCGTTTTGTATAAGTATGGACTAAGGGAGTCGTAATTTCTTTCGATATTTAAAAAAAACCCAAAACATTAAACTTGTATATATGTTGATTATAATTTGTTTGTAAATTCTAATTGAAATGTATGGCCATCTATCTTCTTCTCTGTTTGTTTGTCTTTCTCACTCAGTCTGTCTGTCTGTCTGTCTGCCTGTCTGTCATCCATCTCTATCTCTTCCCCTTTCTCTTTTGATGCCTTAAGCTTTTTGTATATTTGTTTCACCTATCACGTATTGTAATTATGTTTGCTGTTATCTATGTACAATGCTTGTAATTAATTAATATAAATTTTCAAAATTGGAGGAAATACAGATATAATAATAATAATCTATCCTTCCATCCATCTGTGTATCCATTATTCCATCCACATTCCATCTATGTATCAATCCACCCGTCCATCCATCTATTTTCCATCCATCATCTATCCATCCATCCATCCATCCATCCATCTATCTATCCATCCTTCCATCAACCCCTATCATTATATCTATCAATCAATTCATTTATTTATCAATCTATCTAGCTATCTATCCTTTAGTTCATCTTTTTATCCATCATTCCCTCCACCCAGCAATCTATCTATCCATCCATCCATCTATATATCTATCTATCCATCCTTTCATTCAACCATCCATCCATTCATCCATCTTTCCATCCATCAATCTATTTATCTATCTATCCATCCATCCATCCTTACAACTATCCACCAATCCATCTATCTATCTATCCAATCATCCAGCCCTACATCTATCTATCTATCTTTCCACCCTTCCATCGATCGATCGTTGAATCAATCAATCAATAATTTAAGGGCATTGAATCTAACTTATTCCTTGATAGAACGGTCCTTTTATCTATTTTTCTATTGATCAAAAGGTATGCTTTTTCACTTTAGATAAATATGAATACACTTAATGTGCTTTTGTGTGTGCTTGCGCATGTAAATTCGTATGAATCGGTGTGTTTGTTTGTGTGAGTTTATTATAGGGATGAGTGTATTTTTCACTGCGTTTATTGGAGTATAAAGTGCAATTGCCTCAGCACATGGCAAATAACGCCCGTAGGGCGTTATGTTTAAGCCATGTGCTAAGGCAATTGCACTTTATACTACAATAAACGCAGTGAAAAATACACTCGGCCCATATAATTGCAATACGTCTATTTTCAAATCCGAAATGGATAGAGAGATGAAAATAAAAACAAATAAACGAACTGTGGGCGGAGTTACTTTTCTTTGACAGGCGTATGGATACATTGACACAGTTTATCGCTCGAGTCGTTGTAACGGCGGACATTTTATTTCGTCGCTTGGGTTTTTTGAAATTCGAACGTTCGTTGGATTTATTTGGAATTATTATGAGGAAATTCTAACTTTAAACTCTGTAAATTATGATATCTAGGTCGATAACAGTTAGAATTATGAATAGATATTTGTAATAGACAAGAAATATAAACCTACCACATCGACACGATGCATGCTGATGTGGCGAAGCCGATTCGACATCTCGGATTTACGGCTAATAAAGGTGAGTTTTTCGAAATCTTCATTTTTAAAACGAACATTATAATTGTTATAAGGACACTATTTGTTTATCTATTTATTGAAAATCCATGGAAGTATAAAGGAATTCGAGGAAATCGAAATTCAAAAGTTGATGACTATAAATAGTAACAAAACAAGTTTGGTATTTCTTGGAAGTGAATTCCCAATTTCGGAAATCCCTGACCTTGTTTGTTTCTATTTTTGTCGAAAATAGTTCTGCCTTTTATCGAGGTATAAAGTGCAATTGATTTGATCACGTGATACGATTTGGGCCAATAAAAATACTCTATTTTAAAGTATTGCAATTATATATATATATGTGTGTGTGTGTGTGTGTGTGTGTGTGTGTGTGTGTGTGTGTGTGTGTGTGTGTGTGTGTGTGTTTATGGGTGCCTACGTACGTATTTGTTCAATATCTGATTTAAGTTTGTGTATGCTTTTGTTCATTGTTTTATACATACTGATCACTATTACACTGGCTCTGTCCCCTTTCTCCGTTCAACCCGCCAATTGATTCTGACCGGAAGTTCCATTTTTTGAATTACATTATTTTTATAAAATTAAAGGCCAATAGCATGTAACAATAAAGTAAAATGGTAGGTTGGTGACCTTATAAGTACAGCTTGAATAAGCTATACTTGCAATGCTGAAATTACAACACTAACAAAAAAGCTACGAAAATGGCGGCCAATGTCATAGTTCAAATTGATTTCAAACTGATTACTTTCAATGGTGGACTGATTATTTGATTAAAAGTCGCAATTGAACAACAGACTTCATCACCTTTACTCATTCTCATGTCCACACTTCCTCTATGCAATCTCACTATTACCTATTCCACTCAGACCATCACCCTCATTACTTCGTCTTTAGTTTAAATGTTGTTCAAGATTCTTTTTTTTTTTTAATTTATTTATTTGTTCACGGAGAAAGGTTTACACTGTACTAGAAACCAAACACCCCTTCAAATTTTTTTTTTTTTTTTTTTTAATTATTACGATTTGTGATTTCATTGATGTACAACACTGTTGTTAGTGGAGATACAACAGTATTGCAAAAATAAAAAAGTCCATCAGGAGTTAAAACATTTTGCCAATAATATCAATGATAAATTGTTTTTTTCTCTCAAAACATTTCAAGGCTACGCGTATTTTACATCAAATAAACCAAAAAGGCCAAAAAATGTATTTGAAAAAAATGGAGTTACAACAGTGTTGCTTGAGCCCTAGAATAGGGATTTAAGCCAATGAAGCTTAAAATGGAGAAATTGAATATAACAAGTAGTTCCTTCATTTTACATATTGTTTTCCCCATTGTTTTTCACGAAGGGTGTCAAAAGTGTCATTGTATTGGAATGGGTTAAGTTGAATTCTTTATTGTAAATGAAACGCAAATGAACTTAAATAAAGATAGTAAATGTGCTAAATAAGTTAACAAGTGCACCTTCAGGATAATAGAAAAAATCACTCTTGCCTTGATCATTTTACCCTCATAGAGGTTTCGCATACCATTTCTTAGTAAGAGTTTTAGAGTAACAGGAAAATATTCAGCATGTTGCTTTTTGAAAGGCAGAGTGTTAATTTTGACAGACAGATTGTTGATTTTGACAGACAATTTTTATTTTGACAGAGAGAGTGTTGATTTTGACAAACAGGATTGATTTTGCCAGACAGAGTGGTGATTTTACAGACAGAGAGATCCTACAATGGTTTATAACAAATTAGGCTAAGTTATTCTGCTGAGTTAACACTTTCCTGTACAAACCCTGGATTTTACATCAATGCGATTTTGTACTTGAGAAAACATTCTTGAAACATCCTTTTCCCACAACTTCTGATTCCAGTACTTTCAGCCCTTTAATTCTGAAACATGTCTGAAAAACGGATTTAAATCAACATGACAAGGGTTATGGAAAAGTTTCCCATACCGTATCTGAGTATTGTTTATAGTTTTGAAAGAATCTAGGACAATAGCCGTATATTTATTCTTTTTGTAAATAATGATGCATGAGGTGTTAATTATTTAACTGCCTATTTAATGTTTTATAACGGAATTTCTAACCCAGAATGTAATACACCGATTAATACTACTACTGACGTGTTGATTTGGATAGCTTATATCTTGTCAATTGAGGTTTTCTTATTAAATTGATTTTAAGAATATCAGATCTACTCTCCATTCGAAAATGTCAAAAAAAAAAAAAGAACTTGAAATCTGGTTCTAAACAGTTTTCGCTATATTTTCTTGATGTCGGTACGTTCGGGGGCACATTAGCAAAATAATTGTGCTCGTGCGTACCGGGCGTGCTATTGCTAAATAGTGTGTGTGTGTGCGTGCGTGCAATTTTATCACGTGTTTAAATAAAGAATCTATACTGACATTAGCCCCCTTGTTATTCTGACAGGGCGGACAAAATCCCCTTCCTCACATGAATTGGGCGGACAATATCCCTTTCGTCGTTTAATACTGCGGACAATATATAGCACAAATATAACTCTGTCTTGGCTCGAACGGTAATTGGCTCATCACGAAATGGCTTCTGGTTCGACGTTTAAGTCGCCAAACCAACTAAAAAGATTAACAAAATGGCGGCCAATGTAGGAGTTCAAAACGAATTTCTTGTTTAAAAGAACGATTTTATTGGTCCTTTGGTTATTTGACTGACAGGCGCGATTAGTCAAGTGAGGAGTCGCATAGCGCATCAGACTCGAAATCTTCAATGGTATGTCATCGGTTCGATCCCCGACGTCGGCACATATCCTTTCCAACATTCGTCTCTCACCAATGGGTGGATAACCGTAAACCTAAGTGGGATAATTACTGGAGGCTAGGAAAGGATGAATTGGTAGTACTAGTGTAAAAAAATACTAGAGATCCATTGGTAGGCGCTCCAGCCGCCGCGGTATGGCTTAAATACTTTTAAAAGAGGCGTTAAACACTATTCAATCGTTGAATCAATCAACCAAGTCTTATAAACTAGGAGTCGAATCGGGGCATCCTCTTGCTACGTTTCATTGACAAAATTGTCTTTTAAGTATTAATAGATAGAAGTCTGATAGAGGCCTACTGTTTCTACATTATATTGTTTCGAATAGATGTACACCGATGAAGAATCCTCAAGGAGCCTGATCGGGTCTACTTTTCATGTATTATACATGTTTTATAGTTTCTAACAAATGAACACCGATCAAGTCTTATTCTCTAGAAGCCTTTTTGCCCCTTCCTTTGCTATATGTTACAGCCAATGTTGTTGTTAACCTTTGTACACCGTTCAAGTCATATTCTTTAGAGGTCGGATCGAGGTCTACCCTTGCTGTGTTTTGCATGCATTATCGTTTCAAATTTATAGATGTACACCGTTCAAGTCCCAGTCTCTAGCAGCCTGACCAGGATCTACTCATTCAATATCATACTTGCAATATTATCGTTAGTCTTTGTATTCCATTCAAGCCTTATTCTGTAGGAGTCTGATTTTGGTCAGCGTTTGCTTCATTATACATGCATTGTTGTTTGTAAAGAAAGTACATCGTTCAAGTCTTATTTACTAGAAGTCAGATTGGGGTCTCCTTTTGCTACATTATTCAAGTATATATGTTCAAGTCTATTATCATTAAACACCCTAACCAAGGTCTACAAATGCTATATCATACTGGCAATATTTTATTTAAAATTTATAGTTTATTTACCTCATGAAACGTCCGTCGTTCAAGTCGGATTGGGTCGACTCTTGGTATAGTATATGAGTTTAAGCGTTTTTTCTTATGTGTGTACACCTTTCAAGCCCTACTGTTTTACACAGACAATATTGTCTTATACCTTTGATCACATTTAAGCCTTACTCTGTAGGAGTCGCGTTGGGGTCTACAAATGCTGTATTCAACGTGGTTTATTGTTTCTTATTGATGTTTACCATTTAAGTCTTATTATCAAGGAGTCTGATTAGGGTCTACTCATGCTACATTTTATTGTCTTTAAACTTTGTACATCGTTCAAGTCTTATTATCTAGAAGCCTGACTAGGGTCTAATATTGTTATATTATATACATAAGTTAGTATCCTTAAACATTAAACAACGTTCAAATCTTACGGAGATTGAGAATTTGATGCGCTACCGAGCGTGCTATAGTTCGTCTCGAAGGCAGTAAAAGTAGTAATAGAAAGAGAGCACATTCGAAGTACTAGATTTGGGAATGTTATGTATAGAGGTTATTTTTAGACGAAACACTTTTCTAGTCTTATCCACAAACAAGCCCCCCCTTTTTTAGCGCAACGTTGAACCCCTTAGTACCATATGCAATATCCATTTTGTTTAAACTTTGTTTGTGATCAGGAATGGTGAGTAATGCAAAGATACACACTCCGCCTTGTTCGTAGTTCAAAAGTTAGAGCTGTCAAAGGGTACCAATTTCGAATCCATGGAACGGCTATGGATTTTGAATATTTCATGAGGTAACAATGATTAAACCAAAAATGTTCCTTTAGGCTATGATTTGAAGTTGTTTTACCGCTATTTAAGTTCTATTCGTCGAATTATTAATATTGAGAATCATTTGAGTAAAAATCTAATTCTGGCAGATATAGCATTTCAAAAAGAAACCCTAAATACCTATCAATCAATCAAAAGCGCACTCTCTTTGCGAACTTCAGCGAGAATTGTTTTTTCCGACTTGTGATTTACTTTATATAAAGTAGAATAATACCGAATCATCCAAGAATCGCAAAGGTAATCGTTCGTGTTGTGTGTCTTTTTAAGTTAATATCAAAGACCCAAATATAAATGTAAGTAGAATGTAGAAAAAAGTCACTATAGCAACCTATATAAATTTGTGAATTATCATCAAAAATGATGTAATTCAAATACTTGTCAACTATTTTAGTAGCAATTAATAAAACCAAAAATCGATTAACCAACCACTCAGTCAACAATTCAAATCTAAAGTGAACGATTTAACATGTAGCACTTATGGTATCCTCAGACGTCAATTTTATGCCAAGGGATCTTTTTTGTAGACAATTTTGTGGCATGAGTTCCTAACGTTAAAATCTCAACATTAACAAAGATGATTCATATTAATATCGACCGATGTATGAGTTCACATCCGGTTTAAATTAAATATTTGATTGGTCAATCAATTTATCGATAAACAGCCACAAAAACCTCAAATTGATGAAGTGTATGCCAAATTTATTTTGAAACTTTTTTTTGTGACATGTTGGGTTTCCAGTTTTGATGATAACTAACAAGAAAATTACCAGAACAATAGGATCAAAAAATCACTGCGTTACTATCCTTTTGACTAATATAATAAAACTATAGCGTGTTTGCACATGGGCCTTTACAACCAATTTTTATACGCCGCCAAATATGGACGTAAATTGGAATCATTTTCTCCGTCCGTCCATCAATCCATCCAACTATCCATCAATCCATCTACCTATCAATCTATCTATCTATCTATTTATCTATCTATCTATCTATCTATCTATCTATCTATCTATCTATCTATCTATCTATCTATCTATCTATCTATCTATCTATCTATCTATCTATCTATCTATCTATCTATCTATCTATCTATCTATCTATCTATCTATCTATCTATCTATCTATCTATCTATCTATCTATCTATCTATCTATCTATCTATCTATCTATCTATCTATCTCTCTCTCTCTCTCTCTCTCTCTCTCTCTCTCTCTCTCTCTCTCTATCTATCTATCTATCTATCTATCTATCTATCTATGCTTTTGTCTATCTATTTATCTATCTATCCATTATGTATGTATCTATCTATCTATCTATCTATCTATCTATCTATCTATCTATCTTTCTATCTATGCTTTTATCTATCTATTTATCTATATATTTATCTATCCTTTTATCTATCTATCGTTCTATCTATTTATCTATCTATCTATCTACCTATTAATCTATCTCTATCTATCTATGTATCTATCTATCTAACTAATTATCTTTCAATAAACGCATCCAATCATCTTTCTATCTATCCATCCATCTATCCATCCATCTATCCATCCTTCCATCGATCTATACATCCATCTATCCATCTATCTCTCTCTCTATCTATCTAACTATTTATCTATCAATCAACCCATCCAATCATCTTTCTATCTATCCATCCATCTATCTGTCCATCAATTCATCCATCTATCCATCCAAGCATCTGTCTAATCATCCAACCATCCATCTATTATTCCATCGATCTGTCTATCCATCATTCCATCACCCATCCATCTATCAATCCATCCAACCATCTATCTATCTATCCACCCATCTATCCGTCTATCCATCTGTACATTCATCATTCCATCCACAAATCCATCTATTAATCCATCCAACCATCAATCTATCTTTCTTTCTATCTTTCGAGCTATCTATCCATTCAACTATATATCTTTCTATCTTTCAATCTATCTATCTTTCCATCCATCCATCCATCTATCCATCAATCTATCTATCTTTCCATCAGTCCATCCATCAATCGATCCATCCATCTATCTTTCTATCGATCTATCTATTTTTCAATCTGACTATCTTTCGATCGATTAATCGATCCATTCATCCAATACTCAATTTATCAATCCATCCTTCCTTCCATTAATCCATCAATTAATCAATCAATCTATCTATTTCTCTATCTACCCATCTATGTTCTATCTATCTTTCTTTCTATCTATCTTTCTATATTTCCATAAATCCATCCACCCATATATCTATCCATCAATCTATGTAACCATCATTCCAACCATCCACCAAACTATAAATCCATCCGTCCTTCTATCCATCCATCTAATTAGCTATCTATCCATCAATCAATCTATCAATCCATCCATCTTTGTACTAATTATCTATCGATCCATCAATTCATATATCTATCCATCTATCCATTTTTTCTATCCTTTCACCCGACTCTCAATCCATCCAACCATTCATCCATCTTTTCATCTATCCTTCCATCTATTTATCAATCTATCTTTCTATCTATCTAACTATCTATCTAAGTATCTTACTATTTATCTATCTATTTACCCTTCCGATCATCTTTCTATCTATCTATCCATCCATCCTTCCATCTATCAATCCATCCATCCATCTATCTTCCTATCTACCTATGTATGTATCTATCTATCGATCCATCCATCTATCAATCCTTCCAGCCATCCCTCCACATATCCTTCGATCCATCAATCCACCTAACTATCTATCTTTCTTTTTATCTATTGATCCGTCAATCCATCTATCAATCCATCTATCCATCTCTCTCTCTCTCTCTCTCTCTCTCTCTCTCTCTCTCTCTCTCTCTCTCTATCTATCTATTTATCTATCAATCTATTTATCTATCTATCTATCTATTTATCTATCTATCTATCTATCTATCTATCTATCTATCTATCTATCTATCTTTCTATTTATCTATCAATCATCTTTCTAATTATCTATTGATCCGTCAATCCATCTATCAATCCATCTATCCATCTCTCTCTCTCTCTCTCTCTATCTATCTATCTATCTATCCATCTATGTATCTATCTATCTATCTTTCTTTCTATCTATCTATGCTTTTATCTATCTATTTATCTATCTATCTATCCATCTATCTATCTATCTATCTATCTATCTATCTATGCTTTTATCTATCTTTTATCTATCTATCTATCTATCTATCTATCCTTTTATCTATCTATCGTTCTATCTATTTATCTATCTATCTATCTACCTATCTTTCTATCTCTATCTATCTATGTTTCTATCTGTCTAACTATTTATCTTTCAACAAACCCTTCTAATCATCTTTCTATATATCCATCTATCTATCCATCCTTCCATCGATCTATACATCCATCTATCCATCTATCTCTTTCTCTCTCTCTCTCTCTCTCTCTCTCTCTCTGTCTCTCTCTCTCTATCTATCTATCTACCTCTCTCTCTCTCTATCTATCTATCTAACTATTTATCTATCAATCAACCCATCCAATCATCTTTCTATCAATCCATCCATCTATCCATCCTTCCATCTATTTGGCGATCCATCCTCTATCTATCTTTCTATCCATCTATCTATCTTTCTATCTATCTATCCATTTATCCTTCCATCAGAGTATCCGTCCATCTATTTGTCTATCCATCATTCCATCTACCAAATCGTCTATCGGAGCATACATCCATCTATCTTTCTATTTATCTATCTATCCATCTATCCATCTGTCCCTCTATCTATCTATCAATTAATCCCCCTTCTATCTATCAATCCATCCATCTATCCATCCTCTCATCAATCTATTTATCCATTCATCTTTCCATCCTTCTTTCTATCCATCACTCAATCTATCAGTCCATCCATCCATCTATCCATTCATCCTTCCAGCCATCATTTCATCCATCTATCTATCCATCCATTCATTTGTATATTCTTCATTCAATCAACCCATCCATCCATCCATCTTTCTAGCTACCTTTCTATTATCCATTCATCCATCAATCAACCTACCTATCCATCCATCCATCCATCCATCTATTTATCTTTTTTATTTAGAACAGCTGTTTGATTTGATTAGTCTTTATTCGCCTTTAGGGCATGTAATTTTGATGGGCGATTTCAATGCCCATTTAAATGGGAAAACATTTATTAAGCAAATCGATGGGAGGGGTAATGCGCTTTGCGAAATTGCTTCTTTCTTCAACATGTTTATAGTAACCACGTCAAATAAGTGCACTGGTGCTAAAACGAGCTATGTAGCCCATGACAATGTCTACAACACGTTGATAGACCATATCATTGTTTCTAATAATTTGTCTGAAAATGTACATTGATGTCACATTCTTGATGACAATTGCCTCAATGTTTCGTCACATCGACCAATCAAATTAAGGATTACCCATCATAAAATAGTATATACCGATACAACCTTTAATAGAATTAAACCCATTAAATGGTCGGCGGTTACAAAACTTCAAAGTTTGCACTACGAATGTATATTTGATGATCGTCTCAAAAACGGTGTTGATCAGTTACCGGTAGGCGATAAGCGCTGTTTTATTGACGATTTGTATAACTGTATTGTTAAAACTATCAATCATTGTTCAGAGCAATGTTTTCCATCTTCGCATTATCGTCCTTACTTAAAACCATATTGGTCTGCCTGCCTCAAGCGTAGTCATGCGTTTATGAGATCAAAACGCAGGGCTTGGCTCGAAGCAGGCAGACCGAACGACATCGATTTTGCTGACTACAGATAGTATAAGATTGCCAAAAGCGATTTCCGTCGAAATCATAGAAATATAGCTCAATCATATTTAGAGCAGGTAAATGCCGATATTGATAGCGCCACTGGCTTAGATTGTGCTATATTCTGGAGATTATTCAATGCTCGAAGGAATAGTTGTAATTCAAATACTGCTAATGCTATTAAATTGTATTTCGGTTACCCGATCTGATTTGTTCAGAATAGGGGCCGATACTTTATCACAGCTTTACTCTGATACGAATCGTATGATTCGTTTCATTATGAATTAGTCACTAATCGAGTTGAACTGTTGAAGGATGAGTCCATTTTACCAGATGCGGCTCCTATAACCCAAACCGAAGTACACTCCGCAATCATCTCATGAAAAAGTGGTAAAATGTGCGGTCTTGACAATGTCTACAACGAACATATATCATATGGTGGAGTTATGCTTGAACATTATTTAACACTTTTACTCAACTTAATGTATTGCTATAGTTATGTCCCTTTGCAATTGAAACAGGGCTTGATCATTACCCTTTACAAAGGGGGAGGCAAACCTAAGAATAAACCGTCAAGTTATAGACCAATAACACTTTCATCGTCTGTTCTAAAACTTTATGAGAAAGTTTTGCTTAATCGCTTAAAATGGCCATTGTACGACCAATTCACCCCATGCAAGGAGGGTTTCAAAACGGTATGGGCAGTGCAATGACATCATTTATTCTCACCGAGAGCGTCCAATATTGTTTGGAAAAGGGTAGTAAACTGTTTGCTTGTTTTCTAGACGCCCGACAAGCATTTAATCGTGTCTGGCATGATGGCCCAAACTTAAAGAGCTGGGTGTCCCGTGTAAACTTTTGAAAACCGTTATTGAAATGCATTAAGGTATGTACAGCCTAGTCCTTTATAATGGCCATGTTTCGGATTGGTTCCCGGTCTTACAGGGCACCAGACAGGGCGGGGTCTTGTCCCCATTTCTCTATCTCGTCTTTATTGACAATTTAATCCATCAACTTGCCAATAGTCAATTAGGTCTTCTAATTGAAGGCATAAGTTTATGTGCCCTGTCGTTTGCAGACGACATGACGCTTTTATCTTTGTCAAGTACGTCGTTGCAGGACATGTTAGATATTTGCTTCAATATTACGCGCCTTTGGCGTTTTCAATATAATGGTAGCAAAGGTGCAGTTGTTACCTTTAATGAATCGAAAATATCTTTTTCGCGTAGTATTCGCTGTTTCGTTATAGGCAATGATATAATTGTAGAAAAAGATGAATTCGTTCACTTAGGCATCTTTTGTAATAAGATATAATAATAATACTAGATCGTAAACTTAGAGGCACATTTTATGGACTTATCAAAAACGGTCTCCATCGAAAGGGACTTAATCCTTTAACCAGTCTTAAGATTTATAGATCTATAGTAATTCCAAGGGCCTTATTTGGGACAGAGCTTTTACATTCCCTCTCTGGCCGAGATATGTTGACCTTAGAATGGTCGCACAGATTATGTTTGAAGCATATACAAGGTCTTAATATTAGATCAAGATCGGATATTGTTTTATGTATGATCAGTGCTTTACCTATTGAAGCCGAAATTGACCAGAAAAAGCTTACTTTCTTTGGTCAGCTGTGTCGATTAGAGAGGGATTGTGCGACAAAGTCCCTTTTTCTTTTTAGACTTTGCACATTCCAAAATCAAGTTCAATCCGGGTTCATACAGGATGCAATAGTGTTGTTGAGTAAATACGGTTTAACAGAGTATATGGATGTCTTTCTATCTAATGGAACATTTCCAAATAAGGCCTCTTGGAAAAAGCTTACGTATACAAAAATTTGTAATTTTTACATTAAGGAATGGGACTTAAGAACGTCTAATGAAGAGGCTAGACTCTGCAGACTTATTCAACCAAATTTCTATGAATGTTCAGTATGGCGCTATGCTAAAAAATATCCTAACATGCTGCGAGTCTGCTTTTCCGTCTCTCAGTTGATTGCATATATTGCACTTACAAATAGTGTCTGCACGCTGTGTAATCGCAATGATATTCAAATAAGCTTAGAAGAACATATAATCACCACTTGTGTTCTAACACAGACTTGCAAATCTACATTTTTAAACAGTATAGTAGAAATTGGACAAAATGTTTCTAACGTGCTTCGTTGAATTAGTCATACTGAATTTGTTGAGGCTATTTTTGGTCAAAACCAGGGAGTTTTTACTATTTTAGGTGAAACCTATCCTTTGTTCTGTTATAGAGCAGCAATGTTTCTCCATCGTATTTGGTGTGTTTACAGGTATTCGGTGTAGCTGTGGAAACAGTATCTACGATGGGTCTTATAGATATATTTCATACTTCTACAATAGTAAATCTTCACATTATTCATTGATGTATATGTTCACATGTTGCATGTCGCTGATTTATAGCTATTTTAGAGCCAAACTGTTGTATGTATAGATATAGCTACGTTTGTTTCATACTATGTTGACAACAAATGTACATACAGTGTCTCATCTTCATCTTTCTACTGCACTGAGTACTGCAATGAGACCACATGCGTACATATAAACCTTACTGTAATAATTACGCTCCTTCTCAAACTTTAATCTTTCGTTTTGTATAAGTATGGACTAAGGGAGTCGTAATTTCTTTCGATATTTAAAAAAAACCCAAAACATTAAACTTGTATATATGTTGATTATAATTTGTTTGTAAATTCTAATTGAAATGTATGGCCATCTATCTTCTTCTCTGTTTGTTTGTCTTTCTCACTCAGTCTGTCTGTCTGTCTGTCTGCCTGTCTGTCATCCATCTCTATCTCTTCCCCTTTCTCTTTTGATGCCTTAAGCTTTTTGTATATTTGTTTCACCTATCACGTATTGTAATTATGTTTGCTGTTATCTATGTACAATGCTTGTAATTAATTAATATAAATTTTCAAAATTGGATTTTGATTGATTGAATGGGGTTTAACGCCGCTTTTAACAGTATTTCAGTCATATCGCGGCGGCTGGAGCACCTAACAATGGATTCCTGGTATTTCTCACACCAGTACTACCACTACATCCTTTCCTAGCCTCCAGCTGCTATCCCACTTAGGTTTACGATTATCCACCCATTGGTGAGAGACAATTGTCGGAAAGAATATTTGCCGCCGCCGGGGATCGAACCCATGACACCCATGATTGAAGATTAGGAGTCTGGCGCGCTACCGACTGCGCTATGGCGGCGGCCCTTCAAAATTGGAGGAAATACAGATATAATAATAATAATCTATCCTTCCATCCATCTGTGTATCCATTATTCCATCCACATTCCATCTATGTATCAATCCACCCGTCCATCCATCTATTTTCCATCCATCATCTATCCATCCATCCATCCATCCATCCATCTATCTATCCATCCTTCCATCAACCCCTATCATTATATCTATCAATCAATTCATTTATTTATCAATCTATCTAGCTATCTATCCTTTAGTTCATCTTTTTATCCATCATTCCCTCCACCCAGCAATCTATCTATCCATCCATCCATCTATATATCTATCTATCCATCCTTTCATTCAACCATCCATCCATTCATCCATCTTTCCATCCATCAATCTATTTATCTATCTATCCATCCATCCATCCTTACAACTATCCACCAATCCATCTATCTATCTATCCAATCATCCAGCCCTACATCTATCTATCTATCTTTCCACCCTTCCATCGATCGATCGTTGAATCAATCAATCAATAATTTAAGGGCATTGAATCTAACTTATTCCTTGATAGAACGGTCCTTTTATCTATTTTTCTATTGATCAAAAGGTATGCTTTTTCACTTTAGATAAATATGAATACACTTAATGTGCTTTTGTGTGTGCTTGCGCATGTAAATTCGTATGAATCGGTGTGTTTGTTTGTGTGAGTTTATTATAGGGATGAGTGTATTTTTCACTGCGTTTATTGGAGTATAAAGTGCAATTGCCTCAGCACATGGCAAATAACGCCCGTAGGGCGTTATGTTTAAGCCATGTGCTAAGGCAATTGCACTTTATACTACAATAAACGCAGTGAAAAATACACTCGGCCCATATAATTGCAATACGTCTATTTTCAAATCCGAAATGGATAGAGAGATGAAAATAAAAACAAATAAACGAACTGTGGGCGGAGTTACTTTTCTTTGACAGGCGTATGGATACATTGACACAGTTTATCGCTCGAGTCGTTGTAACGGCGGACATTTTATTTCGTCGCTTGGGTTTTTTGAAATTCGAACGTTCGTTGGATTTATTTGGAATTATTATGAGGAAATTCTAACTTTAAACTCTGTAAATTATGATATCTAGGTCGATAACAGTTAGAATTATGAATAGATATTTGTAATAGACAAGAAATATAAACCTACCACATCGACACGATGCATGCTGATGTGGCGAAGCCGATTCGACATCTCGGATTTACGGCTAATAAAGGTGAGTTTTTCGAAATCTTCATTTTTAAAACGAACATTATAATTGTTATA
The DNA here is from genome assembly GCA_946902895.1 of Fragum fragum. Taxonomy (NCBI): domain Eukaryota; kingdom Metazoa; phylum Mollusca; class Bivalvia; order Cardiida; family Cardiidae; genus Fragum; species Fragum fragum. The sequence continues at coordinate 9,855,241 of OX336373.1, forward strand.
AGGACACTATTTGTTTATCTATTTATTGAAAATCCATGGAAGTATAAAGGAATTCGAGGAAATCGAAATTCAAAAGTTGATGACTATAAATAGTAACAAAACAAGTTTGGTATTTCTTGGAAGTGAATTCCCAATTTCGGAAATCCCTGACCTTGTTTGTTTCTATTTTTGTCGAAAATAGTTCTGCCTTTTATCGAGGTATAAAGTGCAATTGATTTGATCACGTGATACGATTTGGGCCAATAAAAATACTCTATTTTAAAGTATTGCAATTATATATATATATGTGTGTGTGTGTGTGTGTGTGTGTGTGTGTGTGTGTGTGTGTGTGTGTGTGTGTGTGTGTGTGTGTGTGTGTGTGTGTGTTTATGGGTGCCTACGTACGTATTTGTTCAATATCTGATTTAAGTTTGTGTATGCTTTTGTTCATTGTTTTATACATACTGATCACTATTACACTGGCTCTGTCCCCTTTCTCCGTTCAACCCGCCAATTGATTCTGACCGGAAGTTCCATTTTTTGAATTACATTATTTTTATAAAATTAAAGGCCAATAGCATGTAACAATAAAGTAAAATGGTAGGTTGGTGACCTTATAAGTACAGCTTGAATAAGCTATACTTGCAATGCTGAAATTACAACACTAACAAAAAAGCTACGAAAATGGCGGCCAATGTCATAGTTCAAATTGATTTCAAACTGATTACTTTCAATGGTGGACTGATTATTTGATTAAAAGTCGCAATTGAACAACAGACTTCATCACCTTTACTCATTCTCATGTCCACACTTCCTCTATGCAATCTCACTATTACCTATTCCACTCAGACCATCACCCTCATTACTTCGTCTTTAGTTTAAATGTTGTTCAAGATTCTTTTTTTTTTTTAATTTATTTATTTGTTCACGGAGAAAGGTTTACACTGTACTAGAAACCAAACACCCCTTCAAATTTTTTTTTTTTTTTTTTTTTAATTATTACGATTTGTGATTTCATTGATGTACAACACTGTTGTTAGTGGAGATACAACAGTATTGCAAAAATAAAAAAGTCCATCAGGAGTTAAAACATTTTGCCAATAATATCAATGATAAATTGTTTTTTTCTCTCAAAACATTTCAAGGCTACGCGTATTTTACATCAAATAAACCAAAAAGGCCAAAAAATGTATTTGAAAAAAATGGAGTTACAACAGTGTTGCTTGAGCCCTAGAATAGGGATTTAAGCCAATGAAGCTTAAAATGGAGAAATTGAATATAACAAGTAGTTCCTTCATTTTACATATTGTTTTCCCCATTGTTTTTCACGAAGGGTGTCAAAAGTGTCATTGTATTGGAATGGGTTAAGTTGAATTCTTTATTGTAAATGAAACGCAAATGAACTTAAATAAAGATAGTAAATGTGCTAAATAAGTTAACAAGTGCACCTTCAGGATAATAGAAAAAATCACTCTTGCCTTGATCATTTTACCCTCATAGAGGTTTCGCATACCATTTCTTAGTAAGAGTTTTAGAGTAACAGGAAAATATTCAGCATGTTGCTTTTTGAAAGGCAGAGTGTTAATTTTGACAGACAGATTGTTGATTTTGACAGACAATTTTTATTTTGACAGAGAGAGTGTTGATTTTGACAAACAGGATTGATTTTGCCAGACAGAGTGGTGATTTTACAGACAGAGAGATCCTACAATGGTTTATAACAAATTAGGCTAAGTTATTCTGCTGAGTTAACACTTTCCTGTACAAACCCTGGATTTTACATCAATGCGATTTTGTACTTGAGAAAACATTCTTGAAACATCCTTTTCCCACAACTTCTGATTCCAGTACTTTCAGCCCTTTAATTCTGAAACATGTCTGAAAAACGGATTTAAATCAACATGACAAGGGTTATGGAAAAGTTTCCCATACCGTATCTGAGTATTGTTTATAGTTTTGAAAGAATCTAGGACAATAGCCGTATATTTATTCTTTTTGTAAATAATGATGCATGAGGTGTTAATTATTTAACTGCCTATTTAATGTTTTATAACGGAATTTCTAACCCAGAATGTAATACACCGATTAATACTACTACTGACGTGTTGATTTGGATAGCTTATATCTTGTCAATTGAGGTTTTCTTATTAAATTGATTTTAAGAATATCAGATCTACTCTCCATTCGAAAATGTCAAAAAAAAAAAAGAACTTGAAATCTGGTTCTAAACAGTTTTCGCTATATTTTCTTGATGTCGGTACGTTCGGGGGCACATTAGCAAAATAATTGTGCTCGTGCGTACCGGGCGTGCTATAGTGTGTGTGTGTGCGTGCGTGCAATTTTATCACGTGTTTAAATAAAGAATCTATACTGACATTAGCCCCCTTGTTATTCTGACAGGGCGGACAAAATCCCCTTCCTCACATGAATTGGGCGGACAATATCCCTTTCGTCGTTTAATACTGCGGACAATATATAGCACAAATATAACTCTGTCTTGGCTCGAACGGTAATTGGCTCATCACGAAATGGCTTCTGGTTCGACGTTTAAGTCGCCAAACCAACTAAAAAGATTAACAAAATGGCGGCCAATGTAGGAGTTCAAAACGAATTTCTTGTTTAAAAGAACGATTTTATTGGTCCTTTGGTTATTTGACTGACAGGCGCGATTAGTCAAGTGAGGAGTCGCCGTCATAGCGCATCAGACTCGAAATCTTCAATGGTATGTCATCGGTTCGATCCCCGACGTCGGCACATATCCTTTCCAACATTCGTCTCTCACCAATGGGTGGATAACCGTAAACCTAAGTGGGATAATTACCGGAGGCTAGGAAAGGATGAATTGGTAGTACTAGTGTAAAAAAAATACTAGAGATCCATTGGTAGGCGCTCCAGCCGCCGCGGTATGGCTTAAATACTTTTAAAAGAGGCGTTAAACACTATTCAATCGTTGAATCAATCAACCAAGTCTTATAAACTAGGAGTCGAATCGGGGCATCCTCTTGCTACGTTTCATTGACAAAATTGTCTTTTAAGTATTAATAGATAGAAGTCTGATAGAGGCCTACTGTTTCTACATTATATTGTTTCGAATAGATGTACACCGATGAAGAATCCTCAAGGAGCCTGATCGGGTCTACTTTTCTTGTATTATACATGTTTTATAGTTTCTAACAAATGAACACCGATCAAGTCTTATTCTCTAGAAGCCTTTTTGCCCCTTCCTTTGCTATATGTTACAGCCAATGTTGTTGTTAACCTTTGTACACCGTTCAAGTCATATTCTTTAGAGGTCGGATCGAGGTCTACCCTTGCTGTGTTTTGCATGCATTATCGTTTCAAATTTATAGATGTACACCGTTCAAGTCCCAGTCTCTAGCAGCCTGACCAGGATCTACTCATTCAATATCATACTTGCAATATTATCGTTAGTCTTTGTATTCCATTCAAGCCTTATTCTGTAGGAGTCTGATTTTGGTCAGCGTTTGCTTCATTATACATGCATTGTTGTTTGTAAAGAAAGTACATCGTTCAAGTCTTATTTACTAGAAGTCAGATTGGGGTCTCCTTTTGCTACATTATTCAAGTATATATGTTCAAGTCTATTATCATTAAACACCCTAACCAAGGTCTACAAATGCTATATCATACTGGCAATATTTTATTTAAAATTTATAGTTTATTTACCTCATGAAACGTCCGTCGTTCAAGTCGGATTGGGTCGACTCTTGGTATAGTATATGAGTTTAAGCGTTTTTTCTTATGTGTGTACACCTTTCAAGCCCTACTGTTTTACACAGACAATATTGTCTTATACCTTTGATCACATTTAAGCCTTACTCTGTAGGAGTCGCGTTGGGGTCTACAAATGCTGTATTCAACGTGGTTTATTGTTTCTTATTGATGTTTACCATTTAAGTCTTATTATCAAGGAGTCTGATTAGGGTCTACTCATGCTACATTTTATTGTCTTTAAACTTTGTACATCGTTCAAGTCTTATTATCTAGAAGCCTGACTAGGGTCTAATATTGTTATATTATATACATAAGTTAGTATCCTTAAACATTAAACAACGTTCAAATCTTACGGAGATTGAGAATTTGATGCGCTACCGAGCGTGCTATAGTTCGTCTCGAAGGCAGTAAAAGTAGTAATAGAAAGAGAGCACATTCGAAGTACTAGATTTGGGAATGTTATGTATAGAGGTTATTTTTAGACGAAACACTTTTCTAGTCTTATCCACAAACAAGCCCCCCCTTTTTTAGCGCAACGTTGAACCCCTTAGTACCATATGCAATATCCATTTTGTTTAAACTTTGTTTGTGATCAGGAATGGTGAGTAATGCAAAGATACACACTCCGCCTTGTTCGTAGTTCAAAAGTTAGAGCTGTCAAAGGGTACCAATTTCGAATCCATGGAACGGCTATGGATTTTGAATATTTCATGAGGTAACAATGATTAAACCAAAAATGTTCCTTTAGGCTATGATTTGAAGTTGTTTTACCGCTATTTAAGTTCTATTCGTCGAATTATTAATATTGAGAATCATTTGAGTAAAAATCTAATTCTGGCAGATATAGCATTTCAAAAAGAAACCCTAAATACCTATCAATCAATCAAAAGCGCACTCTCTTTGCGAACTTCAGCGAGAATTGTTTTTTCCGACTTGTGATTTACTTTATATAAAGTAGAATAATACCGAATCATCCAAGAATCGCAAAGGTAATCGTTCGTGTTGTGTGTCTTTTTAAGTTAATATCAAAGACCCAAATATAAATGTAAGTAGAATGTAGAAAAAAGTCACTATAGCAACCTATATAAATTTGTGAATTATCATCAAAAATGATGTAATTCAAATACTTGTCAACTATTTTAGTAGCAATTAATAAAACCAAAAATCGATTAACCAACCACTCAGTCAACAATTCAAATCTAAAGTGAACGATTTAACATGTAGCACTTATGGTATCCTCAGACGTCAATTTTATGCCAAGGGATCTTTTTTGTAGACAATTTTGTGGCATGAGTTCCTAACGTTAAAATCTCAACATTAACAAAGATGATTCATATTAATATCGACCGATGTATGAGTTCACATCCGGTTTAAATTAAATATTTGATTGGTCAATCAATTTATCGATAAACAGCCACAAAAACCTCAAATTGATGAAGTGTATGCCAAATTTATTTTGAAACTTTTTTTTGTGACATGTTGGGTTTCCAGTTTTGATGATAACTAACAAGAAAATTACCAGAACAATAGGATCAAAAAATCACTGCGTTACTATCCTTTTGACTAATATAATAAAACTATAGCGTGTTTGCACATGGGCCTTTACAACCAATTTTTATACGCCGCCAAATATGGACGTAAATTGGAATCATTTTCTCCGTCCGTCCATCAATCCATCCAACTATCCATCAATCCATCTACCTATCAATCTATCTATCTATCTATCTATCTATCTATCTATCTATCTATCTATCTATCTATCTATCTATCTATCTATCTATCTATCTATCTATCTATCTATCTATCTATCTATCTATCTATCTATCTATCTATCTATCTATCTATCTATCTATCTATCTATCTATCTATCTATCTATCTATCTATCTATCTATCTCTCTCTCTCTCTCTCTCTCTCTCTCTCTCTCTCTCTCTCTCTCTCTATCTATCTATCTATCTATCTATCTATCTATCTATCTATCTATCTATGCTTTTGTCTATCTATTTATCTATCTATCCATTATGTATGTATCTATCTATCTATCTATCTATCTATCTATCTATCTATCTATCTATCTATCTTTCTATCTATGCTTTTATCTATCTATTTATCTATATATTTATCTATCCTTTTATCTATCTATCGTTCTATCTATTTATCTATCTATCTATCTACCTATTAATCTATCTCTATCTATCTATGTATCTATCCATCTAACTAATTATCTTTCAATAAACGCATCCAATCATCTTTCTATCTATCCATCCATCTATCCATCCATCTATCCATCCTTCCATCGATCTATACATCCATCTATCCATCTATCTCTCTCTCTATCTATCTAACTATTTATCTATCAATCAACCCATCCAATCATCTTTCTATCTATCCATCCATCTATCTGTCCATCAATTCATCCATCTATCCATCCATGCATCTGTCTAATCATCCAACCATCCATCTATTATTCCATCGATCTGTCTATCCATCATTCCATCACCCATCCATCTATCAATCCATCCAACCATCTATCTATCTATCCACCCATCTATCCGTCTATCCATCTGTACATTCATCATTCCATCCACAAATCCATCTATTAATCCATCCAACCATCAATCTATCTTTCTTTCTATCTTTCGAGCTATCTATCCATTCAACTATATATCTTTCTATCTTTCAATCTATCTATCTTTCCATCCATCCATCCATCTATCCATCAATCTATCTATCTTTCCATCAGTCCATCCATCAATCGATCCATCCATCTATCTTTCTATCGATCTATCTATTTTTCAATCTGACTATCTTTCGATCGATTAATCGATCCATTCATCCAATACTCAATTTATCAATCCATCCTTCCTTCCATTAATCCATCAATTAATCAATCAATCTATCTATTTCTCTATCTACCCATCTATGTTCTATCTATCTTTCTTTCTATCTATCTTTCTATATTTCCATAAATCCATCCACCCATATATCTATCCATCAATCTATGTAACCATCATTCCAACCATCCACCAAACTATAAATCCATCCGTCCTTCTATCCATCCATCTAATTAGCTATCTATCCATCAATCAATCTATCAATCCATCCATCTTTGTACTAATTATCTATCGATCCATCAATTCATATATCTATCCATCTATCCATTTTTTCTATCCTTTCACCCGACTCTCAATCCATCCAACCATTCATCCATCTTTTCATCTATCCTTCCATCTATTTATCAATCTATCTTTCTATCTATCTAACTATCTATCTAAGTATCTTACTATTTATCTATCTATTTACCCTTCCGATCATCTTTCTATCTATCTATCCATCCATCCTTCCATCTATCAATCCATCCATCCATCTATCTTCCTATCTACCTATGTATGTATCTATCTATCGATCCATCCATCTATCAATCCTTCCAGCCATCCCTCCACATATCCTTCGATCCATCAATCCACCTAACTATCTATCTTTCTTTTTATCTATTGATCCGTCAATCCATCTATCAATCCATCTATCCATCTCTCTCTCTCTCTCTCTCTCTCTCTCTCTCTCTCTCTCTCTCTCTCTCTCTCTCTCTCTCTATCTATCTATTTATCTATCAATCTATTTATCTATCTATCTATCTATTTATCTATCTATCTATCTATCTATCTATCTATCTATCTTTCTATTTATCTATCAATCATCTTTCTAATTATCTATTGATCCGTCAATCCATCTATCAATCCATCTATCCATCTCTCTCTCTCTCTCTCTCTCTCTATCTATCTATCTATCCATCTATGTATCTATCTATCTATCTTTCTTTCTATCTATCTATGCTTTTATCTATCTATTTATCTATCTATCTATCCATCTATCTATCTATCTATCTATCTATCTATCTATGCTTTTATCTATCTTTTATCTATCTATCTATCTATCTATCTATCCTTTTATCTATCTATCGTTCTATCTATTTATCTATCTATCTATCTACCTATCTTTCTATCTCTATCTATCTATGTTTCTATCTGTCTAACTATTTATCTTTCAACAAACCCTTCTAATCATCTTTCTATATATCCATCTATCTATCCATCCTTCCATCGATCTATACATCCATCTATCCATCTATCTCTTTCTCTCTCTCTCTCTCTCTCTCTCTCTCTCTCTCTGTCTCTCTCTCTCTATCAATCTATCTACCTCTCTCTCTCTCTATCTATCTATCTAACTATTTATCTATCAATCAACCCATCCAATCATCTTTCTATCAATCCATCCATCTATCCATCCTTCCATCTATTTGGCGATCCATCCTCTATCTATTTATCTATGTATCTTTCAATCTATCTATCTATCTATCTATCTATCTATCCATCTTTCCATCTTTTCATCCATCCCTCCAACTATCCTTCCTTCCAACCATCTATCTTTCTATATCATAACCCTAAACTTTATCCATCTATCAATATCTATCCATCCATCAATCAAACCTTCAATACATCTATCCATCCATCTATCTGTCCATCAATTCATCCATCTATCCATCCATGCATCTGTCTTAGTCAATTTTGGAACTCAGCATTTTCTTTATTCACGTCTTCTTAAAATTCATCATTTCACTTGTTTGTGGTTTAGTTCTTTTAATTCTGACAAGTAGAATATTATGTCATTTGTCTATGAACAAGTGAGGAAAGTGCCCTTTTGATAGCAGACCACAAATTGTAGTGGTTGTAAGTAGAGAAATAACTGTCCTTCTCATTGAGGAAAAAGATGTGTAATTACTTGTCTAAATCAATTTCTTCTTTTTCCACTTTGTTTTTCGAAGAATAAAATTAAGGGTGATGAGAAGAAGTGAGAATTTTTTATGAAAAGCTTGACATTATTGTAAGTCAATAGTAAATATAAGATAGTTTTAATGTTATTAATACTACTACTGACGTGTTGCTTTGGATAGCTTGTATCTTTTCAATTAAGGTTTTCTATCTATCCATCTATCTATCTATCTATCTATCTATCTATCTATCTATCTATCTATCTATCTATCTTTCTATCTATCTATCTATCTATCTATGTATCTATCTATCTATCTATCTATCGATCCATCCATCCATCCATCCATCCATCCATCCACCCATCTATCTATCTATCTATCTATCTATCTATCTATCGATCCATCCATCCATCCATCCATCACTCCATCCATCTATCTATCGATACATCGATCTATCCATCCATCTGTCTATATATCCATCTGTCCACCCATCCATCCATCTATCAATCAATCCACCCAAACATCAATCTATGAATCCTTTAATCCATCCATTCATTCATCAATCTATCCACAAATCCATCTTTCTACTAATTATCTATCGAGTCCATCAATCCATATATCTATCCATCTATCCATCCTTCTATCCTTTCATCCATCTTGCGATCAGTTCATCCAGCCATCTATTTATCAATCTATCTATCAATCTTTATATCTATCTAACTTTCTATCTAACTTTCTAACTATTTATCTATCGATCTACCCTTCCGATCATCTTTCTTTCTATCCATCAATCCATCCTTCAATCTATCAATCCATCCACCCATCTATCTATTTATCTATCCATGTATGTATCTATCCATCCTACTATCCTTTCATCCATCTCCCGATCATTTCAACCATCCATCTATATATCAATCTATCTATCAATCTTTATATCTATCTAACTTATTATCTAACTTTCTAACTATTTATCTATCGATCTATCCTTCCTATCATCTTTCTATCTATCCATCAATCCATCCTTCCATCTAGCAATCCATCCACCCATCTATCTATTTATCTATCTATCTATGTATGTATCTATCTATCGATCAATCCTTCTATCCATCCTTCCAGCCACCCCTCCACCTATTCTTCTATCAATCCATCCATCTATCTATCCATCATTTTTTCTATATATATAATTATCCATTAAGCAATCCATCCTTCCATCAATCTATCCATCCATCTATTCAACCATCTATCATTTTATCAACATCCATCTATATATTCATGCATCCATCTAACAATTATTCCATCTGTCTATCCTTCATTCCATCCATCCATCCAGCTACCCATCCATCTAACCATCTTTCTTTCTATTTATATATCTATCTATCCATCCATCTATCCATCAATCAATCAATTAAGCTTTCCATCCATCCATCTTTCTATCCCTCTATCTATCCATCCATCAATCTATTTATCTATCTATCTATCTATCTATCTATCTATCTATCTATCTATCTATCTATCTATCTATCTATCTATCTATCTATCTATCTAAGTATCTTTAAATCTTACTATCTATCGATCGATGTATCCATCAATCCATCAAGTAAGCAATCTTTCTATCCATCCATCCTTCGATCCATCAACCCATCCAACTATCTATTTATCCATTCTTCTATTTATCTATCTATCTTTCTAACTTTCCACATATTCTTCCATCTATCCACCTATCCATTTACATGTCAAACCATCATTCCATCCATCTTTCTATCTATCACTCCATTCATCCTTCCTTCCCTCTATACATCCATCTGTCTATCCATCATTCTATCCACCCATCAATCTATCTATAATCAAACCATCTTTCAATCTATCTATCCATCCATCAATCTATTTATATATTCATCCAATCATCTTTACATTCTTCGTTTCATCTATCCACCCGTCCCTCCATTCATTCATCCATCAATCCATCCATCCGTCTATCAATCCATCCATATATCTATCCATCGATCCATCGATCTATCTATAGATCTATCTGTCTCTCTTTCTTACCATTCATCCAACCTCATATCCATCTAACCATCACTCCCTCTGTCAATCCATCATTCCATACACCCATCCATCTATCTATAAATCCATCCATCTTTCTATCTATCCCTCTTTCGATCGATCAATCCATCTATCTATCTATCTATCTATCTATCCATCTATCTATTTCTCTATCTATCTATCTATCCATCAATCCATCTATATATCTATCTATCTATCCATCCACCCGTCCATCTATCCGATATATCTATCTATCCATCCGTCAGTCCATCATCTATCTATCAATCAATCAAACTATCTATCTATCCATCCATCCATCTATCAATCAATCTGTCTATCCATCAATCCACCCGCTCATCCATCTATATGTCAATCAAACCATCTATCCATCCATCCATCCATATGTACATCTATCCGATATATCTATCTATCTATCCATACCTCAATCCATCATCAATCTATCCATCCATCCAACTATCTATCTATCCATCCATCTATCCATCAATCTGTCCATCCAACATTTAATTCACCCATCTATCTATCTATCTATCCATCTATCTATCTATCTATCTATCTATCTATCTATCTATCTATCTATCTATCTATCTATCCATCCATCTATCTATCTCACTTACTAACTAGCTAACTTACTAACTATTTAAAAATCGATCTATCTATCAATCCATCCATTTATATATATCCATCCATCCTTCCATCCATCTATCCATTTAACCACCCATACATCAATCCATCTATCTATTTATCCGTTCATTTTTCAATATATCTATCTGTCTATCTGTCTTTGCATTGATCAATCCACTTATCCAGCTATCACTATTTACCTATCTATCCATACATCTAACTATTCATCTATCAATCCATGCATCTATTCATTCATCCTTCCATCCAACCATCTATCCATCAATTCTTTCATCCTTCCATCCACCTATCCATCAATCAGCAATCAATTCATCTATCTTTATATCTATCAATCCATCTTCCTGTTCAATCTTTCCATCCATCCCTCTATCAATCCATCATCATCCATCTTTATATCAATCTATTCATCCATCTATTTGTCTATCTTTCTTTCAGACAATCAATCTATCGATTAATCTTTCCATCCATTCATCTTTCTATCTTAATAAAGTCTTAATCTGTAGGATTCTGATTGGCGTATTCCCTAGCTTCATTTAACATGTTAAATTGTTTCTAAAGATTGTCAATGTTCAAGTCTTATTCTCTAGGAGCATGTTTGGAGTAAAACATAGCTTATAATTTGTACACCGTTCAAACCCCAATCTCTAGAAACCTGATTGGCGTCTAATCTTGCTACATTATACAGACAGTTTTTTTTTTTTTTTTTTCAACTTTGTACCGTTCAAGTTTTAATCTCAAGGAGTCTAAGGTGGTCTACTATAGCTTCACTATCCGTTTTTATTACTTCTAAAGAGTGTACACCGTTCAAAAGTCTTATTTACCAGGAGCCTGATTGGCGTATACTCTTGCTATATTATACAAGTATTTATGCCCATATGTATGTACACCGTTCAAGTCTTAATTTTAGGAGACTGATAAGCGTCTATCCTAGCTTTATTATTCAAGTTTCTTATGTATGTACACCGTTCAGTTATCTACCCATCAATCCAATCTTTAATCCATTTATCCATCAATCCATCTGTCTATCAATCATTCTATTCAACAGTCCATTTATCTATCTATAAATCCAACCATCTTTCCATCTATCAATCCACTAATCAATCCATCTATATATCCATCAATTCATCTTTCTATCTATCTTTCCGTCCTACCATCCAACTATCTATTCATCCAACTTTCCGTCCATCTATCCATCCACCTGTCTGTCTATACATCATTCCATCTACCCGTCCGTATATCTATCAATCCATTCATCTATCTATCTATCTATCAATCTATCCATTCAACCATCTAACCATCCATGTACTTTCTATGCATCTATCAATCCATCCATCCATCTATACCTATCCATCATTCCATCCACCCATCCACCTATCTATCCATCCATCCATCTATCTATCTATCTATCCATCCATCCATCCATCCATCCATCCATCAATCCATCCATCTATCTATCCATCCATCCTTTCATTAATTCATCCATCCATCCGTCGATTAATCAATCAATTAATCAATTACTAATTTAAAGGCATTGAATCTAACTTATTCCTTGATAGAACAGTCCTTTTAACTATTTTTTCGATTGATCAAAATGAATCTTTATTTTCTTTATTCTCTTTAGATGAATATAAATACACTAAATGTGCTTATGTTTGTGCTTGCGCATGTAAATTCGTATGAATCGGTTTGTGTGTATTTATGTGTGTGCGTTCGTGAGTGAGTGTATGTGTGCTTTCTAATGTATTTGTGCAATATCTGATTTAAGCTTATGTATGCTTTTGTTCATTGTTTTATACATACTGATCACTATATATTACTCTAGCTCTGTCCCCTTTTTCCGTTCGACCCGCCAATTGACTCTGACAGGAAGACCATCACCCTCATTACTTCTTACTTTCATACACAGTTATCTTTGTAGAACTTCAATGCACAAAAACATTTGGATCAAAAACGTGCACTCTTATTCATTTCATATATGGTTTTATTTGAAACAGATTCATCTAGTTCAGTACTTGAATGTGGGTTGTGCATTTGTATCACTATCCTGATTGTCTGTTCTCTTAATTATCTATTGAAATATCGGAAATGCCATTCTTCTTAACTTTAGTAAGTTAATAATTTGTAATTAATTTGGACAATGGCTATATATATTTACTTGTTGGCAATGCATTAAACCCCATTGTCATAACTGAAACCATCAATGTCAGTTATGCTCAATTCATTCTGTGAGATAAAGATAAGTTTGTTGATCTCAAAGGGAATACTTTTATTATGATTAATTACAGAGTCTAAAGCATGTATATGAATAATACAAAACTTTATACATTTTCATATTCTGTCAGTGTTGCCAAGCCATCTCTATATATGAGGATCAAAGCAGTAAAATTTTCATTTTTAATTACTGCACAGTTGTATGAAGGTTGATTAATCCCTATCATAATTAAAACAGTGATTGGGCATCCTTTTAGAAAAACCTTATTGTATAGAGTAAAATGGTGCATTAGCAGACCAACGGTTCTGAGAAGGGATTGTTTCTTTTTTATTTGATAATAATTAACAGCTTAAGGAATATCTTCACTACGCCAGAAACAATGGCTGAAATGCTAAACATTGTCATCTATTTTTTCTGTTGTCTATTGTCTTGGTAATGGTTGAATGAAATAAGACATTGCCAATGCTTGAACAAAATTATCCATGCCCTGTTTGCCTCCATTTCTAAATGCAATACTACTTTGGTGTCTAAAGTTTGAATCAGAAGCATGACAGTATTGGGGGAGGGGGATGATACATACTGCTCTAAATACTATGTTTCGGATTATTCTCAGTATTGTCTCACAGAGCTGATACAAATTGCTACCTGTAACAAGGATTCTTTTATTGAAAAACGATTTCGGAATGAGATTTCCCACTGTTATCTGGAGCTCTGAGTTATGTCATCATTGAAACCATTATAATACTCAATTCAATGGTCACATTAAAGAGTCTGGGCGAGCCCTGTTAGCTAAGTTGGTAGAGCACTGTGGTCTCAATCCAAGAGCTGAGAGTTTTAACCCCATCTCGGTAAACATTCTTTCAAACACTTTCAAAAACTCATTGTAACATTGGTCATTCTATCTTTATACTAATGGATGTTTCACAAGTTGTGCGGGATGGTATGCGCAACTAGTGGCTTAGATTTAATATGGTGGTTATACTCGTATGAGAAATACAGGAATCTAAAGACGGGTTATGGAATTTCTGTGCCCGACTTGTCAAACATGGGTTTTTCTACTTGCAATCTGAGAAAAATTAATTTTTTGTCGCCACTTGTCCAGGAAGGGCAAATCTTAGAGCAGTATGTATCATCCCCCTCCCCCAATACTGTCATGCTTCTGATTCAAACAAATAGATCTAAAAGATAACTCACAATGTATTGTATATATAGTTATCATCATCTTTATATTGAAGGGTAGAAAATTTTGGAACCCAGCATTTTCTTTATTAACGTGTTCTAAATATTTATCTCTTCACTTTTTTGTGGTTTAGTTCTTTTAATTCTGACAAGTAGAAGATTATGTCATTTGTCTATGAACAAGTGAGGAAAGTGCACTTTGATAGTTTTAATGTTATTAATACTACTGACGTGTTGATTTGGACAGCTTGTATCTTGTCAATCGAGGTTTTCTATCTATCTATCTGTCGATCCATCCTCTATCTGTTTATCTATGTATATTTCTTTCTATCAATCGATCTATCCATCTTTCCATCCTTCCAACCATCCCTCCAACTATCCTTCCTTCCATCAATCCATCTTTCTATCTATGCTAACCATAACCCTTATCTATCTATCGATTTATCTATCCATCAATCAATCCATCCTTCAATTAATCTATCCATCCATCTATCTGTCCACCCATTCATCCTTCTATCCCTCCATGCATTTGTCTAATCATCCATCCATCTTTCTTCACATCGATCTGTCTATCCATTATTCGATCCACCCATCCATCTATCAATCCATCCAACCATCCATCCATCTATCTACCTTTCTATCTATCTTTCTTTCTATCTATCTATCTATCTATTTATCTATGTATCTACCTATCTATCTATTTATCTATCTATCTATCTATCTATCTATCCGTCTACCCATCGCTACATCCATAATTCCATCCACCCATCCATGTATCAATTCATCCAACCATCAACCTATCTATCTTCCTATCAATCGAGCTATCTATCTATCCATCCATCTGTCTATATATCTTTCTTTCTTTCAATCTATCTATCTTTCCATCAATCCACCTATCCATCCAACCATCTATCTGTCTTTCCATCATTTCATCCATCAATCGATCCATCCATCTATCTCTTTATCGATCTATCTATCTTTCAATCTTACTATTTTTCGATCGATTTATCGATCCATTCAGCCAATAATCAATCTATCTATCAATCCATCCTTCCTTCCATTAATCCATCCGTCTATCTATCAATCCATCCATCTTTTATCTATCTATCTGTCTATCTATCTTTTCTATCTATCTTTCTTTCTATCTTTCCACCAATCAATCCACCCATCTATCAATCCATCCATCTATTTAGCCATCATTCCTACCATCCACCAAACTATCAATCCATCCATCCTTCTATCCATCCATCTAATAAGCTATCTATCCATCAATCCATCTATCCATCCACCTTTCCTTCCAACCATCTGTTTATTGATCATTTCATCAACAATCCAACTATGTATCAATCCATCAGTCCATCAAAACATCCATCCATCTATCTTACTATCTATCTACCCATCCATCCATCAATCATCCATCTATCTATCTATCCATCGTTCCATCGATCTATCCATTCATTAATCCATCCATCTATCTATATATCCATCTGTCCACCCAAACACTCACCTTTGAATCCTTCAATCCATTAATCCATCCACCTATACATCCATCCATCTACCTATCCATCCATCCATTCATACATCTATCCACCGATAGTGTAGGTAGAAAAATAACTGTTTTTGTAGGGCAAAAAATCATCGAGGAAAAAGATGTTTAATTGTTTGTCGAAAATCACTTTCTTCTTTTCTCACTTTGTTTTTCGAAGAATAAAATTAAGGGTAATGAGAAGAAGTGAGTATTTCATATGAAAAGCTTGACATTATTTTAAGTCATTAGTAAACATAAGATAGTTTTAATGTTATTCAAGATTTTTTTTTTATTCGTGGAGAAAGGTTTACAATGTACTAGAAAACAACCCCTTCAGATGTTTTTTTATTATTATTACGATTTGTCATGTCATTGATTTAGTCAAGGTGCATTGATGTACAACACTGTTGTAAGTGGAGATACAACAGTATTGCATAAATAAAAAAGTCCCTCAGGAGTTACAACATTTTGCCAATAATATCAATTATGTCCTTTAATTTGTTTTTTCTCTCAAAACATTTCAAGGCTACGTGTATTTTGCATAAATTAACCAAAAATGCCAAAAAATGCATTTGCAAGAAATTGGAGTTACAACAGCGTTTGCCTGAGCCCTAGAATAGCTTTCTGGCTCTCAGCCAATAAAGCTAAAAATGAAGAAATTGAATATAACAATATTGAGGAAAAAGATGTGTAATTGTTTTTCAAAATTAATTTCTTCTTTTTCCACTATGTTTTTCGAAGAATAAAATTAAAGGTTATGAAAAGAAGTGATTATTTCATATGAAAAGCATGACATTATTGTAAGTTATTAGTAAATATAGTTATCCGTCCATCCATCTATTCATTCAACCATCTATTCAACGATCCATCTTTCTACTAATTATCCATCGATCCATCGATTCAAATATCTATCCAGCTGTCCATCCTTCTATCTTTCATCCATCTCTCCATCCTTCCATCCATCTATTTATCTATCTATCTACTTATCTATCTATCTATTAATCTATCTATATATTTATCTATCTATCTATCCATTAATCAATTCATCCATTTATCCATCCATCCATCTATCTATCTATCCATCGATCTATTCATCCATTAATCCATCAATCTGTCTTTATATCCATCTGTCAACCCATCCATCCATCTATCAATATATCCACCAAAACATCCATCTATAAATCCTTTAATCCATCCATCCATTCATCCATCTACCTAACAATCCATTTATTCATCCATCTATCCACCAATCCATCTTTTTACTAATTATCTATCGCTCAATCAATTCATTGTCTATCCATCTATCAATTATTCTATCTTTTCATCCATTTCACAATCCATCCAACCAGCCAGCCATCTATTCATCTATCTATCTATTTATCTATCTATCAATCTATCGATCTATCTATCTATCTAACTATCTATCTATCTATTTATCTATCCTTAAATCTATCTATCTTTCTTTCTATCTATCTAACTATCTACTCTTCCGATCATCTTTCTATCTATCAATCCATCCATCCATCCTTCCATCTATTAATCCATCCATCCATCTACCTTTCTATCTTTCTATGTATGTTTCTATCTATCGATCCATCCATCTATCCATCCTTCCATCCATCCCTCCACCTATCCTTCCATCCATCCATCAATCTATCCATCCATCTATCATTCTTTCTATTTTATCCATTAATCCATCCATCCTTCCATCCATCTATCAATCCAACCATCCCCATTCAATCCATCCATCTATCTATTCATCAATCCATCTGTCTAACTATTTATCTACCTATCTAACTATCTATCCTTCCATCTATCTATCAATCTATATATCTTTCTTTCTATCTTTCTAATTATCTATCTAACTATTTATTTATCGAGATACCCTTCCGATCATCTTTTTATCTATCCATCCTCAATCCATCCTTCCATCTATCAATTTATCCATCCTTCTATCTTTTTATCTATCTATGTATGTTTGTTTCTATCTATCGATCCATCTATCGATCCTTCCAGCCATCCCTCAACCTGTCTTTCCATCCATCCATCTATCCTTCTTTCTATATTCCTATCCATTAATCTATCCATCCATCCATCCATTTTCAATCCATCAATCTATCTATTCATCAATCCATATGTCAATAAATCGATCTGTTTATCCATCATTCCATCCATCCATCCATCCATCCATCTATTTATCTATCTAACTAACTATCTTTCTATCTTACTATCTATTGAAGGATCGATCGATCAATCCATCAAGTAAGCAATCTATCTATCCATCCTTCTATCCATCAATTCACCGATCTATCTATTTATCATACCATCTATCTGTCTATCTAACTTTCTTTACATCTATCCATCTTTCCACCTATCAATCCAATGTCAAACAATCATTCCATAAATCCATCTATCTTTCTATCTATCACTCCATATATCATTCCATCCATCTATCCATCCATCTGTCTATCCATCCTTCTTTCCACTCATTTAACTATCTATCAATCAAACAATCTATCTATCCATTCATCAATATATTTTTATAACCATCCGTCCATCATTCTATACATTCTTCCATCCATCTAATTAGCTATCTACCCATCAATCCGTCCTTCCATCCACCCATCCATCCATCCGTCTATCAATCCATCCATCTATCAATTTATCTATCTACATATCTATCAATCCATCCATCCATCCATCCATCTATCTAGCTAGCTAGCTAGCGATCTACCTTTCTATCTTTCTATCCATTCATCCTTCCATCCATCTATCGACCCATCGATCCATCTGTTTATCTATCATTCCATCCACCGATCCACCCATCTGTTTAATTATCAATTCATCCGTCCATCCATCTATCTATTTATTCATCTATCATTCTTACTATTAACCCATCCATATGACTATCAATCATTCCATCCAACCATCAATCTATCTATGCATCAATCCTTCCATCTATCTATCCAATCATCCGTCTATCCATCCATCCACTTATCTTTCACTCCAATAATCTTACCATCTTTCTATTTATCCAATCATCTATCTATCAAACCATAAATCTATCTATCTATTCATCCTTCCATCCAACCATCTATCCATCCTTCCTTCATCCAGTTATCTACCTATCCATCTATCCATCCATTAATCCATCCATCGGGCATCAATCCACCCATCTTTCTATCTATCTATGTATCCATCCATCTTCCTATCTAACTATACATCAATTTATCCATCTTTCCATCTATCAATCTATCCACCTATCTATACACCCATCTATCAACCCATCCATCAATCCATCTATCTATCCATCTATCTGTCTATCTATCTTTCAGTCTGTCTATACATCTATCTATTAATGCATCCATGTTCCAATTATCTATCCATTTATCTATCTATCTATCTATCTCTATCTCTATCTATCTATCTATCCATCTATCTATCTAACTAACTATCTTTCTATCTATTTATCTATCTATTTAACTATCCATCGATCCATCCATATCTTTATCTATCAAACTCTTTATCTAACTATATATCTTTCTTCTTATCTATCTATTCATCCATCTTATCATATATCAATTCATCCATCTATCTGTCTATCCATCCATACATCTATACATCCATTTAATCATCTATCAATCTATCCTTCTATCGATCCATCATTCCCTCCATCTATCCATCCATCTGTCTATTACTCATTCCATCCAACAATCTATCTATCAATCTATCCATCTTTTCATAAATCAATCTATCTATCAATCTATTTATTTATCCATCTTTCTATTTATCTATCAATATATTTATCCATCCATCCATTTTTCAATCCATCCATCCATCCATCCAACCATCTATCTATCAATCTATCCATCTATCCAACCATTAATACATCCATCTATCTATCTTCTAGTAATTTTACTATCAATCCATCCATCATATCTACCCTTCTATTCATCCGTCCTTCCCTCAATCTATCAATCCATCTGTCTTTCAATCATTCCATCCAACAATCTATCTATCAATTCATCCATCCATCTATTCATCTATCCATCTATCTATCCATCTTTCCATCCATCTATCCATCTATCCATCTATCGATCTATCTATCCATCTGTACATTTATCCATCTATCAATCCATCCATCAAATTATCTATCTATCAATCTATCCATCCATATATCCTTCCATCTATCTATAAATCCATTTACCAATCTATCTATCTTTCCATATATCCATCTATCAATCCATCTTTCTTCCATTCAATCTATCTATCCATCTTTCCATCTTTGCATCCTTCAATCCATCCATCTATCCATCCTTTCATCTATCTGTATATCTATCTTCCAATCCATCCATCTATCTTTTCTCCAATCTATCCTACAGTCCATCCATCTATATATCACTCCATCAATCCATCCATCTATCTATCGATCTATCTATCCATCTTTCTATTTTTCTATATATCTAACTATCTATCGATCCATCTATCTATACATAAATCCTTCCGCATATATATCTTTCAATCCATCAATCTATCAATTCATCCATCTTCCTATCAATCTATCCATCTAACAATCCATCCATCTTTCTATCTATCAATCAATCCAACTGTCTATCCACCTATCAATACATTCATCTATGTTTATATCTATTTATCTATCAAAACTTCCATCTATTCATATATCCATCGATCAATCAATCCATCCATCCAACCATCTATCCATCTTTCCGTTCTTCAATCCAGCTACCTATTCATCCATCCTTCCGTCCATCTATCCATCCATCTCTCAGTCTATTATCATTCCATCGAACAATCCTTCTATCAAACCATCCATCTATCTATCCATCTATCCATCTATCCATCCAACAATACATCTTTCTTACTGTCTATCTATCTATCCATACATCCCTATTTCTATCTATCCATCCATCCATTTATCTTTCCATCGATCCATCTTCCTATTCATCCATTCTTCAATCCATATATCGATCCATCCATCTGTTTATCTATAATTCCATCCAGCTATCCATCTTTTATCTATCCATCTATCAATCCATCTATCCATCTATCTATCTATCCATCTATCCATACATTCATCCATTCATCCGTTTATCTATAAATCCATCCAACCATTTTTCTATTTGTCAATCTATATATTTATCCATACATCTATTCTTTCATTCATCTGTCTATCTATCTATCCATTCATTCTTCAATGTTTCCTTCCATCTTTTTGTCTATCCATCATTCCATCTACCCAATCGTCTATCAATCCATACATCCGTGTATCTTTCTATCTATCCATCTATCCATTCATCCATCTATGCATACATGTATCTTCTATTAGTCTATCAATCCATCCATACATACATCCACCTATTTCTTTTTCCATCCATCCATTAATCCATCCATCCATCCATCTGTCTATCCATCATTCCATCTATCCACCCATCCATCTATCTATCCATCCATCTATCTATCTATGTATTCATCCTTCCATCCATCCTAACATCTATTCATCCATCCATCGATTAATCAATCAATCAATCAATAATTTAAAGGCATTGAATATAACTTATTCCTTGATAGAACAGTCCTGCTTATTTACTTTATTCTCTTAAGATAAATATAAATACACTAAATGTGCCTATTTGTGTGCTTGCGCATGTAAATTCGTATGAATCGGTGTATGTGTTTGTGTGTATTAGTGTGTGTGTGTCCGTGCGTGAGTGAGTGCACGTTTGCGTACGTACGTAATTGTTCAATATCTGATTTAAGTTTGTTTATGCTTTTGTTCATTGTTAGTTATACTCAATTCAATCTGTGAGAAAAAGATTATCTCAAAGGGAATACTTTTAGTATGATTAAAAACAGAGTCTAAAAAGCCTGTATATGAATAATACAAAACTTTATACATTTTCATATTCTGTCAGTGTGGCCAATCCATCTGCCAAGCCATCTCTATCTATGAGGATCAAAGCAGTAAAATTTTCATTTTTCATTACTTTACAGTTGTTTGAAGGTTGATGAAGACATTGCCAATGCTTGAACAAAACTATCCATGCCCTGTTTGCCTTCATTTCTAAATGCTATACTACTTTAGAGTCTAAAGTTTGAAGCAGAAGTATGACAGTATTAGGGGAGGGGGATAAATACTGCTCTAAATTCTATGCTTCGGATTGTTCTCAGTATTGTCTCACTGAGCTGATTCAAATTGCTACCTGTAACAAGGATTCTTTTATTGAAAAATGATTTTGGAATGAGATTTCCCACTGTTATCTGGAGCTCTGAGTTATGACATCATTGAAACCTTTATTATACTAACTTCAAGGGTCACATTAAAGAGTCTGAGCGAAGTTGGTAGAGCACTGTGGTCTCAATCCAAGAGCTGAGATCTCGGCAAACATTCTTTCAAACACTTTCAAAACCTAATCTTTCTATCTCTATACCAATGGATGATTCATAATTTGTACGGGGTGGTATGAGTGGCTTAGATTGAATATGGTGGTTGTACTGGTATGAGAAATGACAGGAATCTAAAGACAGGGGTATTGAATTTCTATGCCAGACTTGTCCAACATGTTTTTTTCTACTTGTAGTTAATTTTTTGTCGCCACTTGTCCAGGACGGGCAAATCTTGGAATCTTCGACATATAGATCTAAAAGATAACTCAGAATGTATTTTATATATAGTTATCATCATCTTTATATTGAAGGGTAGTCAATTTTGGAACCCAGCATTTTCTTTATTAACGTCTTCTTAATATTTATCTTTTCACTTTTTTGTGATTTAGTTCTTTTAATTCTGACAAGAAGAAGATTATGTCATTTGTCTATGAACAAGTGAGGAAAAGCCACTTTGATAGCATACCACAAATTATAGTGGTTGTAAGTAGAGAAATAACTGTCCTTCTCACTGAGGAAAAATATGTGTAATTGTTTGTCAAAATCAATTTCTTCTCTTTTCCCACTTTGTTTTTCGGAGAATAGAATTAAGGGTGATGAGAAGAGAGTATTTCATATGAAAAGCTTGACATTATTACAAGTCAATAGTAAATATAAGATAGTTTTAATGTTATTTAAACTACTACTGACGTGTTGCTTTGGATAGCTTGTATCTTTTCAATTGAGGTTTTCTATCTATCTATCTATCTATCTATCTATCTATCTATCTATCTATCTATCTATCTATCTATCTATCCATCCATCCATCCACCTATCTATCTATCCATCCATCTTTCTATCTATAGATCTATCTATCTATCCATCCAACCATCTATTTATTTATCCTTTCGATCATCTATCTTTACATTCTCCATTCAATCTATCCACCCTACCCTCCATCCATTCATCCATCCATCCGTCCGTTCGTCTATCAATCCTTCGACCCATCTATCTATCTATGTTTCTATCCATCGATCCATCTATCTATAGTTCTATCTGTCTATCTTTCTTACAATCCATCCATCCTTCTATCCATCTATCCATCCCTCTCTCTGTCAATCCATTATTCCAAACACCCATCCGTCTATCTATAAATTTATCCATCTTTCTATCTATCCCTCTATCGATCCATCCATCAATCTATAGATCATCTATCTATCTATTCATCCATCTATCTATCTCTCTATCAATCCATCCATCAATCTATCCGATATATCTATCCATCCGTCAATCCATCATCAATCTATCCATCCATCTATCCGATATATCTATCTATCCATCCGTCAATCCATCATCCTTCCGACCACCCATCCATCTATCAATCCATCCATCTATCTATCTATCCATCCATTCATATGTCCATCTATTATACACTGTATATATTTATCCATCCGTCAATCAATCATCAATGTATCCATCCATCCAAGTATCTATTCATCCACCCTTCCGTCCATCTATCCATCCAACTGTCTGTCTATACATCATTCCATCTACCCGTCCGTCTATCTATCAATCCATTCATCCATCTATCTATCAATCTATCCATTCAACCATCTAACCATCCATGTAATTTATAGACATCTATCAATCAATCCACCTATTTCTTTTTCCATCCATTCATCTATACATATCCATCATTCCATTCACCCATCCATCCATCTATCCATCCATCAATCTATCTATCTATCCATCCATCCATCAATCAATCAATCCATCCATCCATCCATCCATCCATCCATCCATCTATCTATCTATCTATCTATCTATCTATCTATCTATCTATCCATCCATCCTTTCATTAATTCATGAATCCATCCATCGATTAATCAATCAATTAATCAATTAGTAATTTAAAGGCATTGAATATAACTTATTCCTTGATAGAACAGTTCTTTTATCTATTTTTTGATTGATCAAAATGAATTTTTATTTAATTTATTCTCTTTAGATAAATA
This sequence comes from Fragum fragum, assembly GCA_946902895.1. Lineage (NCBI taxonomy): Eukaryota > Metazoa > Mollusca > Bivalvia > Cardiida > Cardiidae > Fragum > Fragum fragum. Next base: position 9,879,743 of record OX336373.1, read on the forward strand.
TAAATACACTAAATGTGCTTATGTTTGAAAATATGTATGAATCGGCTTGGGTGTGTTTATGTGTGTGCGTTGGTGAGTGAGTGTATGTGTGCGTACTAATGTATTTGTGCAATATCTGATTTAAGCTTGTGTATGCTTTAATTCATTGTTTTATATAAACTGATCTATGAACTGATTTATTACTCTGGCTCTGTCCCCTTTCTCCGTTCGACCCGCCAATTGACTCTGACAGGAAGTTTCTCTTCTAAAATTGCATTATTTTTATAAAATTTATGACCAGTAGCATGTAACAATAGAGTAAAATGGTAGGTTGGTGACCTTATAAGTACAACTTGAATAAGTTATACTTGCAATGCTTAAATTACAACACTAACAAAAAAGCTAACGAAAATGGCGGCAAATGTCATAGTTCAAAACTCACTGATTGATTTCAATGGTTGGACTGATTATTTGATAGAAAGTCGCAATTGATCAACAGACTTCATCACCTTTACTCATTCTCATGTCCACACTTTCTCTATGCAATCTCACTAATACCAATTCCACTCAGACCATCACCCTCATTACTTCTTACTTTCATGAACAGTTATCTTTGGAGAACTTCAATGCACAAAAAACATTTGGATAAAAAACGCGCACTCTTATTCATTTCATCTATGGTTTATTTGAAACAGATTCATCTAGTTCAGTACTTGAATGTGGATTGTGCATTTGTATCACTATCCTGATTGTCTGTTCTCTTAATTATCTATTAAAATATAGGAAATGTCATTCTTCTTAATTTTAGTGAGTTAATAACTTGTAATTAATTTGGACAATGGCTATATATATTTACTTGTTGGCAATGCATTAAACCCCATTGTCATAAGTGAAACCATTAATCCCTATCATAATTAAACAGATTGAGCATCCTTTTAAAAAACCTTACTGGATAGAGTAAAATAGTGCATTAGCAGACCAACGGTTCTGAGAAGGGATTGTTCCTTTTTATTTGATAATAATTAACAGCTTAATGAATATATTCACTACGCTAGAAACAATTGCTGAAATGCAAAACATTGTCATCTATTTTTCTGTTGTCTATTGTCTTGGTAAATGGTTGAATGAAATAAGACATTGCCAATGCTTGAACAAAATTATCCATGCCCTGTTTGTCTCCATCTCTAAATGCAATACTACTTTAGTGTCTGAAGTTTGATCTTTCAATCTATCTATCTTACCATCAATCCACCTATCCATCCAACCATATATCTGTCTTTCCATCATTTCATCCATTAATCGATCCATCCATCTATCTCTTTATCGATCTATCTATCTTTCAATCTTACTATCTTTCGATCGAATTATCGATCCATTCAGCCAATCATCTATCTATCTATCAATCCATCCTTCCTTCCTTCCATTAATCCATCCGTCTATCTATCTATCCATCCATCTTTTATCTATCTATTTATCCATCTATCTATAAATCCATCAATCCATCAATCTATCCATCAATCCATCTATCTAACTATCTATTTATCCGTCCATCCATCAATCAATCCCATCAATCATCCATCTATCTATCTATCGAGTGTTCCATCTATCTATCCATTCATTAATCTGCCCATCTATCTATATATCCATCTGTCCACCCAAACACTTATCTATGAATCCTTCAATCCATTAATCCATCCATTTATACATCCATCCATCTACCTATCCATCCATCCATTCATCCATCCATTCATACATTCTTTCATCCATCTATCCACCGATAGTATAAGTAGAGCAATAACTGTTTTTATAGGGTAAATAATCATTGAGGAAAAAGATGTGTAATTGATTGTCAATCAATTTCTTCTTTTCTCACTTTGTTTTTCGAAGAATAAAATTAAGGGTGACGAGAAGAAGTGAGTATTTCATATGAAAAGCTTGACATTATTTAAAGTCATTAGTAAACATAAGATAGTTTTAATGTTATATAAGATTTCTTTTTATTTATTCGTGGAGAAAGGTTTATTGATTTAGAAAAGGTGCATCTCTCCATCCTTCCATCCATCTATTTATCTATCTATCTATCTACTTTACTATCTATCTATTAATCTATCTATCTATCTATTTATCTATCTATCCATCTATCTATCCATCGATCCATCGATCTATTCATCCATTAATCCATCAATCTGTCTTTATATCCATCTGTCAACCCATCCATCCATCTATCAATAGATCCACCAAAACATCCATCTATAAATCCTTTAATCCATCCATCCATTCATCCATCTACCTAACAATCCATCTATTCATCCATCTATCCACCAATCCATCTTTTTAATAATTATCTATCGATCAATCAATTCATTGTCTATCCATCTATCCATTATTCTATCCTTTCATCCATCTCTCAATCCATCCAACCATCCATCCATTCATCCATCCATCTATTCATCTATCTATCCTTCTATCTATCTATCTATCTATCTATCTATCTATCTATCTATCTATCTATCTATCTATCTATCTATCTATCTATCTATCTATCTATCTATCTATCTATCTATCTATCTATCTATCTATCTATCTAACTATCTATCTATTTATATATCCTTAAATCTATCAACCAATCTATCTTTCTTTCTATCTATCTAACTATCTAACTATCTACTCTTCCGATTATATTTCTATCTATCAATCTATCTATCCATTCTTCCATCTATCAATCCATCCATCCATTTATCTATTTATCTTTCTATGTATGTTTCTATCTATCGATCTGTCCATCTATCCATTCCTCCAGCCATCACTCCACCTATCCTTCCATCCATCCATCAATCCATCCATCCATTTATCATTCTATCTATATTTTATCCATCTATCCATCCATCCATCCATCCTCTTTCAATCCATCCATCTATTCATTCATAATTCCATCTGTCTATCTATTTATCTATCTATCTAACTTTCTATCTATGTATCTATCTATCCTTCAATGTATCTATCTTTATTTCTATCTATCTGACTTTCTATCGAACTATCTAACTATTTATCGATCTACCATTCCGATCATCTTTCTATCTATCCATCCCTCAATCCATCCTTCCATCTATCAATTTATCCATCCATCTATCTATTTATCTATCTATGTATGTATGTTTCTAACTATCGATCCATCCATCTATCCATCCTTCCAGCGATCCCTCCACCTGTCCTTCCATCCATCCATCCATCCATCTATCCATCCATCTATCCTTTTATCTATTTTCCTACCCATTAATCCATCCATCCTTCCATCCATCTATCCATCCTTTTTCAATCCATCAATCTATCTATTCATCAATCCATCTGTCTATCATTAAATCGATCTGTTTATCCATCAATCCATCCATCCATCTATTTATCTATCTAACCAACTATCTTTCTATTTATCTACCGACTCAGCTATCAATCCATCCATTTATCTTTCCATCCATTCATCTTTCTATCCATCTATCTATCTTTCAATCTTACTATCTATTGAAGGATCGATCGATCAATCCATCAAGTAAGCAATCTATCTATCCATCCTTTTATCCATCAATTCACCCATCTTTCTATTTCTCTAACCAGCTATCTGTCTATCTTTTTAACTTTCGTAACGGTCTATCCATCTATCCACCTATCCATCCAATGTCAAACAATCATTCCAAAAATCCATCTATCTATCTATCACTCCATACATCGTTCCACCCATCTATCCATCCATCCTTCTTTCCACTCATTAATATATCTATATATCAATCAAACAATCTATCAATATTTATATCCATTCATCAATATATTTTTATAACCATCCGTCCATCATTCTATACATTCTTCCATCCATCTATCCACCCGTCCTCCCATCCATCCATCCATCTATCCGTCTATCAATCCATCCATCCATCTATCAATTTATCTATCTACATATCTATCCATTCAGCCATCCATCCATCTATCTAGCTAAATTGCTAGCGATCTACCTTTCTATCTTTCTATCCATCCATCCATCTATCCACCCATCGATCCATCTGTTTATCTATCATTCCATCCACCGATCCACCCATCTGATTAATTATTAATTCATCCGTCCATCCATCTATCTATTTATCCATCTATCATTCTTACTATTAACCCATCCATATGACTATCAATTATCCATCCAACCATTAATCTATCTATGCATCCATCCATCCTTCCATCTATTTATCCATCCGTCTATCCATCGATCCATCCACTTATCTATCACCCAAATAATCTTACCATCTTTCTATCTATCTATTCAATCATCTATCCATCAATCCATTAATCTATCTATCTATTCATCCATCCATCCAACCATCTATCCATCCTTCCTTCATCCAGTTATCTATCTATCCATCTATCCATCCATTAATCCATCCATCGGGCATCAATCAACCCATCTTTCTATCTATCTATGTATCCATCCATCTTCCTATCTATCTATACATCAAATTATCCATCTTTCCATCTATCAAATGATCCATCTATCTATACATCAACCAATCTATCAACTTATCCATCAATCCATCTACCTATCTATCATCCATCTATCTGTCTATCTTTCAGTCAGTCTAGCCATCTATCTATTAATGCATCCATGTTCCAACCATCTATCCATTTAGCTATCTATCTATCTATCTATCTATCTATCTATCTATCTATCTATCTATCTATCTATCTATCTATCTATCTTTTTAACTATCCATCGATCAATCCATATCTTTATCTATCAATCTATTTATCTTACTATATATATCTTTCTTCTTATCTGTCTATTCATCCATCTTATCATATATCAATCCATCCACCCATCTGTCTATCCATCCATACATCTATCAATCCATTTACTCATCTATCATTCTATCCTTCTATCGATTCGACATTCCCTCGAACTATCCATCCATCTGTCTATTACTCATTCCATCCAACAATCTATCCATCAATTTATTCATCCATCTATCCATCTTTTCATAAATCCATCTTTCAATCTATCTAATTATCTATCTTTCTATTTATCTATCAATATATTTATCCATCCATCTATTTTCCAATCCATCCATCCAACCATCTATCAATCTATCCATCTATCCAACCATTTATACATCCATCTATCTATCTTCTAGCAATTTTACTATCCATCCATCCATCTATCTTTCCATCCATCATATCTACCCTTCTATCCATCCGTCGATCCCTCAATCTATCAATCCGTCTGTCTTTCCATCATTCCATCCAACAATCTATCTATCAATTCATCCACCCATCTATTCATCTATCCATCTTTCCATCTATCCGTCAATCTATCGATCTATCTATCCATCTATAAATTTATCCATCCATCTATCAATCCATCCATCAAATTATCTATCTATTAATCTATCCATCAATCTATCCTTCCATCTATCTATAAATCAATATACCAATCTATCTATCTTTCCATATATCCATCTATCAATCCATCTATCTTCCAATCAATCTATCTATCCACCTTTCCATCTTTGCATCCTTCAATCCATACATCTATCCATCTATCCATCCTTTCATCTATCTGTATATCTATCTTCCAATCCATCAATCTATCTTTTCTCCAATCTATCCTATAGCCCATCCATCTATATATCCATCCATTCATCTATCTATCTAACTATCTATCGATCTATCTATCTATCTATCCATCTTTCTATTTTTCTATATATCTAACTATCTATTGATCCATCCATCCATCTATCTATACATCAATCCATCCGCATATATCTTTCCATCCATCAATCTATCAATCTATCCATCTTTCTTTCTATCAATCCATCCAACTGTCTATCCACCTATCAATACATTCATCCATGTTTATATCTATTTATCTATCAAAACATCCATCTATCCATCAATCAATCCATCAATCCAACCATCTATCCATCTTTCCGTTCTTAATCCAGCTACCTATTCATCCATCCTTCCGTCCATCTGTCCATCCATCTCTCTGTCTATTATCATTCCATCAAACAATCCTTCTTTCAATCAATCCATCCATCCATCCAACCATCTATCCATCCATCCAACATTACATCTTTCTTACTTTCTATCTATCTATCCATACATTCCTATATCTATCTTTCCATCCATCATATATCTTTCCATTGATCCATCTATCGATTCATCCATCCTTCAATCCATCTATGGATCCATCCATCTGTTTATCTATAATTCCATCCATCTATCCATCTATTTACCTATCCATCTATCAATCCATCCATCCATCCATCCATCTATCCATCTATCTTTCCATCTATCCATACATTCATCCATACATCCATTTATCTATAAAACCATCCAACCATCTTTCTATTTGTCAATCTATATATTTATCCATACATCTATCCTTTCATCCATCCATCTATCTATCTATCATTCTATTCATTCATCAATGAATCCATCCATCTATTTGTGTTTCCATCATTCCATCTACCAAATCGTCTATCAATCCATACATCCATGTATCTTTCTATCTATCCATCTATCCATTTATCCATCTCTGCATACATGTATCTTCTATTAATCTATCAATCCACCCATACATCCATCCACCTATTTCTCTTTCCATCCATCCATTAATCCATCCATCCAACTGTCTATCCATCATTTCATCAATCCACCCGTCCATCTATCTATCTATCTCTTCATCCACCCATCCATCTATCCATCCTTCCATCAATCCATCCATCCATCGATTAATCAATCAATCAATCAATCAATAATTTAAAGGCATTGAATATAACTTATTCCTTGATAGAACAGTCCTTTTATCTATTTTTTAATTGATCAAAAGGAATGCTTATTTACTTTATTCTCTTTAGATAAATATGAATACACTAAATGTGCCTATGTGTGTGCTTGCGAATGTAAATTCGTATGAATCGGTGTGTGTTTGTGTTAGTGTGTGTGTATTCGTGCATGAGTGCACGTGTGCGTTCGTACGTATTTGTTCAATATCTGATTTAAGTTTGTGTATGCTTTTGTTCATTGTTAGTTATACTCAATTCAATCTGTGAGAAAAAGATTATCTCAAAGGGAATACTTTTAGTATGATTAAAAACAGAGTCTAAAAAGCCTGTATATGAATAATACAAAACTTTATGCATTTTCATATTCTGTCAGTGTGGCCAACCCATCAGCCAAACCATCTCTATCAATGAGGATCAAAGCAGTAAAATTTTCATTTTTCATTACTGCACAGTTGTATGATGGTTGATTAATCCCAACGGTTCTGAGAAGGGATTGTTCCTTTTTTATTTGATAATAATTAACAGCTTAAGGAATATCTTCACTACGCCAGAAATTATTGCTAAAATGCAAAACACTATCCTCCATATTTTCTGTTCTCTATTGTCTTTTGGTTGAATGAAATAAGACATTGCCAATGCTTGAACAGAATTATCCATGCCCTGTTCGCCTCTATTTCTAAATGCAATACTACTTTGGTGTCTGATGTTTGAAGCAGAAGCATGACAGTATTGGGGGAGGGGGGATAAATACTGCTCTAAATTCTATGTTTCGAATTATGGAATGAGATTTCCCACTGTTATTTGGGGCTCTGAGTTATGTCATCATTGAAACCATTATAAAACTTAATTCAAGGGTTACATTAAAGAGTCTGGGCGAGCCCTGTTAGCGAAGTTGGTAGAGCACTGTGGTCTCAATCCAAGAGCTGAGATCTCGGCAAACATTCTTTCAAACACTTTCAAAACCTAATCTTTCTATCTCTATACCAATGGATGATTCATAATTTATACGGTGGTAGAAGTGGCTTAGATTGAATATAGTGGTTGTACTTGTATGAGAAATGACAGGAATCCAAAGACAGGGGTATTGAATTTCTACGCCCGACTTGTCCAACATGGCTTTTTCTACTTGTAGTCTGAGATAAGTTAATTTTTTGTCGCCACTTGTCCAGGAAGGGCAAATCTTGGAATCTTCGACATATAGATCTAAAAGATAACTCACAATGTATTTTATATATAGTTATCATCATCTTTATATTGAAGGTTAGTCAATTTTGGAACCCAGCATTTTCTTTATTTACGTCTTCTCTTCACTTTTTTGTGGTTTAGTTCTTTTAATTCTGACAAGAAGAGGATTATGTCATTTGTCTATGAACAAGTGAGGAAAGTGCCTCTTTGATAGCAAACCACAAATTATAGTGGTTGTAAGTAGAGAAATAACTGTCCTTCATATTGAGGAAAAAAATGTGTAATTGTTTGTCAAAATCAGTTTCTTCTCTTTTCCCACTTTGTCTATCGAAGAATAAAATTAAGAGTGGTGATGAGAAGTGAGTATTTCATATGAAAAGCTTGACATTAATATGAGTCAATAGTAAATATAAGATAGTTTTAATCTATCTATCTATCTATCTATCTATCTATCTATCTATCTATCTATCTATCTATCTATCTATCTATCTATCTATCTATCTATCTATCTATCTATCTATCTATCTATCTATCTATATCTATGTATCTATCTTTCTATCTATCTATCTATCTTTCGATCGATCGATCGATAGATAGATAAATAGATAGATAGATTGATAGATGGACATATCGATCCATCCATCCATCACTCCATCCATCTTTCTATCCATCGATCTATCGATCCATTGATTCATCCATCTGTCTATATATCCATCTGTCCACCCATCCATCCATCTATCAATCAATCAACCCAAACATTCATCTATCAATCCTTTAATCCATCCATCCATTCATTCACCAATCTATTCACCAATCCATCTTTCTACTAATTATCTGTCGAGTCCATCAATCCATATATCTATCCATCTATCCATTCTTCTATCCTTTCATCCATCTCCCGATCAGTTCATCCAACCATTTATTTATCAATCTATCTATCAATTTTTATATCTATCTAACTTTCTATCTAAATATTTATCCATCGATCTACCCTCCCGATCAACTTTCTATCTATCCATCAATCCATCCATCCTTCCGTCTATCGATTAATCCCCCATCTATTTATCTATCTATGTATGTACCTATCTATCCTTCCCTCCATCTATCCGATATATCTATCCATCCGTCAATCCGTCATCAATGTATCCATTCATCCACCCTTCCGTCCATCTATCCATCCATCTGTCTGTCTATACATCATTCCATATACCCGTCCGTCTATCAATTCATTCATCCATCTTTCTATCTATCTATCAATCTATCCATTCAACCATCTTACCATCCATGTACTTTCTAGTCATCTATCAATCCATCCATCCACCTATTTCTTTTTCCATCCATCCATCTATACCTATCCATCATTCCATCCACCCATAAACCCATCTATCCATCCATCCACCTATCTATCTATCCATCCATCTTTCTATCTATAGATCTATCTATCTAACCATCCAACCATCTATTTATATATTCTTTCGATCATCTATCTTTACATTCTCCGTTCAATCTATCCACCTTCCCTCCATCCATTCATCCATCCGTCCGTTCGTCTATCAATGCTTCCACCCATCTATCTATCTATGTATCCATCCATCGATCCATCTATCTATAGTTCTATCTGTCTATCTATCTTACCATCCATCCATCCTTCTATCCATCTATCCATCCCTCTCTCTGTCAATCCATTTTTCCAAACACCCATCCGTCTATCTATAAGTTTATCCATCTTTCTATCTATCCCTCTATCGATCCATCCATCAATCTATAGATCATCTATCTATTCATTCATCTTTCTATCTCTATATCAATCCATCCATCCATCCATCTATCCGATATGTCTATCCATCCGTCAATCCATCATCAATCTATCCATCCATTCATCTATCCGATATATCTATCCATCCATCCGTCAATCAATCATCAATCTATCCATCCTTCCGACCGCCCATCTATCTATCTATCCATCCATTCATATGTCCTTCCATAATATATCTATCCATCATCAATGTATCCATCCATCCAACTATCTATTCATCCACCCTTCCGTCCATCTATCCATCCATCTGTCTGTCTATAAATCATTCCATCTTGCCGTCCGTCTATCTATCAATCCATTCATCCATCTATCTATCTATCTATCTATCAATCTATCCATTTAACCATCTAACCATCCATGTACTTTCTAGGCATCTATCAATCAATCCATCCACCTATTTCTTTTTCCATCCATCCATCTATACCTATCCATCATTCCATCCACCCATCCATCCATCTATCCATCCATCTATCTATCTATCTATCTATCTATCTATCTATCTATCTATCTATCTATCTATCTATCCATCCATCAATCCATCCATCCATCCATCCATCCATCCATCCATCCATCTATCTATCTATCTATCTATCTATCTATCTATCTATCCATCAATCCTATCATTAATTCATCAATCCATCTATCGATTAATCAATCAATTAATCAATTACTCAATTACTAATTTAAAGGCATTGAATCTAACTTATTCCTTGAGAGAACAGTCCTTTTATCTATTTTTCGATTGATCAAAATGATTTTTTATTTACTTTATTCTCTTTAGATAAATATAAACACACTAAATGTGGTTATGTTTGTGCTTGCGCATGTAAATTCGTATGAATCGGTTTGGGTGTGTTTATGTGTGTGCGTTCGTGAGTGAGTTTATGTGTGCGTACTAATGTATTTGTGCAATATCTGATTTATGCTGTGTATGCTTTAATTCATTGTTTTATATATACGGATCACTATTTATTACTCTGGCTCTGTCCCCTTTCTCCGTTCGACCCGCCAATTGACTCTGACAGGAAGTTTCTCATTATTTTTATAATTTTTTTATAAAATTTATGACCAGTAGCATGTAACAATAAAGTAAAATGGTAGGTTGGTGACCTTATAAGTACAACTTGAATAAGTTATACTTGCAATGCTTAAATTACAACACTAACAAAAAGCTGACGAAAATGGCGGCCAATGTCATAGTTCAAAACTCACTGATTGATTTCAATGGTGGACTGATTATTTGATAGACAGTCGCAATTGATCAACAGACTTCATCACCTTTACTCATTCTCATGTCCTCTATGCAATCTCACTAACACCTATTCCACTCAGACCATCACCCTCATTACTTCTTACTTTCATAAACAGTTATCTTTGGAGAACTTCAATGCACAAAAAACATTTGGATCAAAAACGTGCACTCTTATTCATTTCATCTATGGTTTATTTGAAACAGATTCATCTAGTTCAGTACTTGAATGTGGATTGTGCATTTGTATCACTATCCTGATTGTCTGTTCTCTTAATTATCTATTAAAATATCGGAAATGACATTCTTCTTAACTTTTGTAAGTTAATAACTTGTAATTAATTTGGACAATGGCTATATATATTTACTTGTTGGCAATGCATTAAACTCCATTGTCATAACTGAAACCATCAATGTCAGTTATACTCAATTCATTCTGTGAGATAAAGATAAGTTTGTTGATCTCAAAGGGAATACTTTTAGTATTCTGTCAGTGTGGCCAAGCCATCTCTATCTATGAGGATCAAAGCAGTAAAATTTTCATTTTTAATTACTGCACAGTTTTATGAAGGTTGATTAATCCCTATCATAATTAAACAGTGATTGGGCATCCTTTTAAAATACCTTACTGGATAGAGTAAAATGGTGCATTAGCAGACCAACGGTTCTGAGTAGGGATTGTTCCTTTTTTATTTGATAATAATTAACAGCTTAAGGAATATCTTCACTACGCTAGAAAGAGTCTGGGCGAGCCCTGTTAGCTAAGTTGGTAGAGCACTGTGGTGTCAATCCAAGAGCTGAGAGTTTTAACCCCATCTCGGCAAACATTCTTTCAAACACTTTCAAAAACTCATTGTAACATTGGTCATTCTATCTCTATACTAATGGATGTTTCATTAGTTGTACGGGGTGGTATGAGCAACTAGTGGCTTAGGTTGAATATGGTGGTTATACTGGTATGAGATATAACAGGAATCTAAAGATGGGTTATGGAATTTCTATGCCCGACTTGTCCAACATGGGTTTTTCTACTTGCAATTTGAGAAAAGTTGATTTTTTGTCGCCACTTGTCCAGGAAGGGCAAATCTTGGAATCTTCGACAAATAGATCTAAAAGATAACTCACAATGTATTTTATATATAGTTATCATCATCTTTATATTGAAGGGTAAAATTTTGGAAACCAGCATTTTCTTCATTAACGTTAATATTCATCTCTTCACTTTTTTTTGTGGTTAGTTCTTTTAATTCTGACAAGTAGAGGATTATGTCATTTGTCTATGAACAAGTGAGGAAAGTGCACTTTGATAGTTTTAATGTTATTACTACTACTACTGACGTGTTGATTTGGACAGCTTGTATCTTGTCAATCGAGGTTTTCTATCTATCTATCTATCTGTCGATCCATCCTCTATCTATTTATCTATGTATATTTCTTTCTATCAATCGCTCAATCCATCCTTCCATCCATCCCTCCAACTATCCTTCCTTCCATCCATCCATCTATCTATCTATGCTAACCCTAACCCTTATCTATCTATCGATTATCTATCCATCCATCAATCCATCCTTCAATCAATCTATCCATCCATCTATCTGTCCATCCATTCACCCTTCTATCCCTCCATGCTTTTGTCTAATCATCCATCCATCTTTCTTTCCATCGATCTGTCTATCCATTATTCGATACACCCATCCATCTATCGATCCATCCAACCATCCATCTATCTACCTATCTACCATTCTATCTATCTAGCTATCTATCTATCCATCTATCTGTCTATCCATCGCTACATCCATAATTTCATCCACCCATCCATGTATCAATTCATCCAACATTCAATCAATCTTTCTTACTATTTATCGAGATATCTATCTATCTTTCCATCAATCCACCTATCCATCCAACCATCTATCTGTCTTTCCATCATTTCATCCATTAATCGATCCATCCATCTATCTCTCTATCGATCTATCAATCTTACTATCTTTCGATCGATTTATCGATCCATTTAGCCAATAGTCAATCTATCTATTATTCCATCCTTTTTTCCATTAATCCATCCGTCTATCTATCTATCCATCCATCTTTTATCTATCTATTTATCCCTCTATCTATCTTCTATCTATCTTTCTTTCTATCTTTCCACCAATCAATCCACCCATCTATCAATCCATCCATCTTTTTAACCATCATTCCTACCTTCCACCAAACTATCAATCCATCCATCCTTCAATCCATCCATCTAATTAGCTATCTATCCATCAATCCATCTATCCATCCATTCATCTTTCCTCCCAACCATCTGTTTATTGATCATTTCATCTACAATCCGACTATGTATCAATCCATCCATCCATCTATCTTACTATCTATTTATCCATCCATCAATCAATCCAATCAATCATATATCTATCTATCTATCCATCGTTCCATCGATCTATCCATTCATTAATCCATCCATCTATCTATATATCCATCAGTCCACCCAAACACTCATCGATTAATCCTTCAATCCATTAATCCATCCATTTATACATCCATCCATCTACCTATCCATCCATCCATCCATTCATCCATTCATTCATCCATCTATTCACCGATAGTATAAGTAGAGAAATAACTGTTTTTATAGGGTAAATAATCATTGAGGAAAAAGATCAATTTCTTATTTTCTCACTTTGTTTTTCGAAGAATAAAATTAAGGGTGATGAGAAGAAGTGAGTATTTCATATGAAAAGCTTGACATTATTATAAGTCATTAGTAAACATAAGATAGTTTTAATGTTATTCAAGATTTTTTTCGTGGAGAAAGGTTTATTGATTTAGAAAAGGTGCATCTCTCCATCCTTCCATCCATCTATTTATCTATCTATCTAATAAACTATCTATCTATAAATCTTTCTATCTATCTATCCATCCATCTTTCTATCCATCGATCCATCGATCTATTCATCCATTAATCCATCAATCTGTCTTTATATCCATCTGTCAACCCAACCATCCATCTATCAAAAGATCCACCAAAACATCCATCTATAAATCCTTTAATCCATCCATCCATTCATCCATCTACCTAACAATCCATCTATTCATCCATCTATCCACCAATCCATCTTTTTACTAATTATCTATCGATCAATCAATTCATTGTCTATCCATCTATCCATTATTCTATCCTTTCATCCATCTCTCAATCCATCCAACCATCCATCCATCCATCCATCCATCCATCCATCTATTCATCTATCTATCTATCTAACTATCTATTTATCTATCTATCAAACTATCTATATATTTATCTATCCTAAAATCTATCTATCAATCTATCTATTTTACTTTCTATCTATCTAACTATCTATCTAACTATCTACTCTTCCGATTATCTTTCTATCTATCAATCCATCCAACTGTCTATCCACCTATCAATACATTCATCTATGTTTATATCTATTTATCTATCAAAACATCCATCTATCCATCAATCAATCCATCAATCCATCCAACCATCTATCCATCTTTCCGTTCTTCAATCCAGCTACCTATTCATCCATCCTTCCGTCCATCTATCCATCCATCTCTCTGTCTATTATCATTCCATCGAACAATCCTTCTATCAATCCATCCATATATCTATCCATCTATCCATCCATCCATCCATCCATCCATCCATCCAACAATACATCTTTCTTACGGTCTATCTATCTATCCATACATCCCTATATTCATCTATCCATCCATCCATGTATCTTTCCATCGATCCATCTTCCTATTCATCCATCGGTCAATCCATATATCGATCCATCCATCTGTTTATCTATAATTCCATCCATCTATCCATCTTTTTACCTATCCATCTATCAATCCATCCATCCATCCATCCATCCATCCATCCATCTATCTATCTATCTATCTATCTATCTATCCATCTATCAATACATTCATCCGTTTATCTATAAATCCATCCAACCATCTTTCTATTTGTCAATCTATATATTTATCCATACATCTATTCTTTCATCCATCTGTCTATCTATCTATCTATCTATCCATTCAATCTTCAATGTTTCCTTCCATCTTTTTGTCTATCCATCATTCCATCTACCCAATCGTCTATTAATCCATACATCCATGTATCTTTCTATCTATCCATCTATCCATTCATCCATCTATGCATACATGTATCTTGTATAAATCTATCAATCCATCCATCCATCTTTCCACCTATTTCTCTTTAAATCCATCCATTAATCCATCCATCCTTTCATCTGTCTATCCATCATTCCATCCATCCAACCATCCATCTAACTATCCATCCATCTATCTATCTATTCATCCACTCATCCATCTATCCATCCATCCATCCTTCCATCAATCCATCCATCCATCAATCGATTAATCAATCAATCAATAAATAATTTAAAGGCATTGAATATAACTTATTCCTTGATAGAACAGTCCTGCTTATATACTTTATTCTCTTAAGATAAATATAAATACACTAAATGTGCCTATTTGTGTGCTTGCGCATGTAAATTCGTATGAATCGGTGTATGTGTTTGTGTGTATAAGTGTGTGTTTGTCCGTACGTGAGTGAGTGCACGTGTGCGTACGTACGTATTTGTTCAATATCTGATTAAAGTTTGTGTATGCTTTTGTTCATTGTTAGTTATACTCAATTCAATCTGTGAGAAAAAGATTATCTCAAAGGGAATACTTTTAGTACGATTAAAAACAGAGTCTAAAAAGCCTGTATACTTTATACATTTTCATATTCTGTCAGTGTGGCCAATCCATCAGCCAAGCCATCTCTATCTATGAGGATCAAAGCAGAAAAATTTTCATTTTTCATTACTTTACAGTTGTATGAAGGTTGATGAAGACATTGCCAATGCTTGAACAAAATTATCCATGCCCTGTTTGCCTTCATTTCTAAATGCAATACTGCTTTGGAGTCTGAAGTTTGAAGCAGAAGCATGACAGTATTGGGGGAGGGGGGATAAATACTGCTCTAAATTCTATGCTTCGGATTGTTCTCAGTATTGTCTCACTGAGCTGATTCAAATTGCTACCTGTTGTTACAGGTAGCAATTTGAATCAGCTCAGTGAGACAAGGATTCTTTTATTGAAAAATGATTTTGGAATGAGATTTCCCACTGTTATCTGGAGCTCTGAGTTATGTCATCATTGAAACCTTTATTATACTAACTTCAAGGGTCACATTAAAGAGTCTGAGCGAGCCCTGTTAGCGAAGTTGGTAGAGCACTGTGGTCTCAATCCAAGAGCTGAGATCTCGGCAAACATTCTTTCAAAACCTAATCTTTCTATCTCTATACCAATGGATGATTAATAATTTGTACGGGGTGGTATGAGTGGCTTAGATTGGATATGGTGGTATGAGAAATGACAGGAATCCAAAGACAGGGATATGGAATTTCTATGCCCGACTTGTCCAACATGGTTTTTTTCTACTTGTAGTTAATTTTTTGTCGCCACTTGTCCAGGAAGGGCAAATCTTAGAATCTTCGACATATAGATCTAAAAGATAACTCACAATGTATTTTATATATAGCTATCATCATCTTTATATTGAAGGGTAGTCAATTTTGGAACCCAGCATTTTCTTTATTAACGTCTTCTTAATATTTATCTCTTCACTTTTTTGTGGTTTAGTTCTTTTGATTCTGACAAGAAGAAGATTATGTCATTTGTCTATGAACAAGTGAGGAAAAGCCATTTTGATAGCAAACCACAAATTATAGTGGTTGTAAGTAGAGAAATAACTGTCCTTCTCATTGAAAAAAAAAGATGTGTAATTGTTTGTCAAAATCAATTTCTTCTCTTTCCCCACTTTGTTTTTCGAAGAATAAAATTAAGGGTGATGAAAAGTGAGTACTTCATATGAAAGCTTGACATTATTTTAAGTCAATAATAAATATAAGATAGTTTTAATGTTACTACTACTGACGTGTTGCTTTGGATAGCTTGTATCTTGTCAATTGAGGTTTTCTATCTATTTATCTATCTATCTATCTATCGATCGATCGATCGATAGATTGATAGAAAGACAGACAGACAGACAGATAGATAGATAGATAAATAAATAGATAGATAGATAGATAGATAGATAGATAGATAGATTGATAGATGGATAGATCGATCCAACCATCCATCCATCTAGCTTTCTATCTATCCGCCCATCTATCCATCAATCCATCCATTAAGCTTTCCATCCATCCGTCTTTCTATCTATCTATCTATCTATCTATCTATCTATCTATCTATCTATCTATCTATCTATCTATCTATCTATCTATCTATGAATCTTACTATCTATCGATCGATGTATTCATCAGTCCATCATGTAAACAATCTATCATTCCTTCTATCCTTCGATCCATCAATCCATCCAATTATCTATTTATCCATCTTTCTATCTTTCTTTCTAACTTTTCACTAAAACATCCATCTATCCACCTTTCCATTCATATGTCAATCCATCATTCCGCCAATCCATCCATCTTTCTATCTGTCATTCCATACATCCTTCCATCCATCTATCCATCAATCTGTCTATCCATCGTTATATCCAACCATCAATATATCTATCAATCAAACAATCTATCAATCTATCTTCTCTATCCACCCAACCATATATTTATTCATTCATCCGATCATCTATCTTTACATTCTCCGTTCATTCTATTCACCCTTCCCTCAATTCATTCGTCCGTTCGTCTATCAATCCTTCGGACCATCCATCTATGTATCTATCCATCGATCCATCTTTCTATAGTTCTATCTGTCTATCTATCTTACCATCCATCCATCCTTCTATCCAACTATCCATCCCTCCCTCTGTCAATCCATTATTCCAAACACCCATCCATCTATTTATAAATTTATCCATCTTTCTATCTATCCCTCTTTCGATCCATCAATCTATAGATCATCTATCTATCTATTCATCCATCTATCTATCTCTCTATCAATCCATTCATCCATCTATCCGATCTATCTATCTATCCATCCGTCAATCTATCATCAATCTATCCATCCTTCCGACCTCCCATCCATCTATCAATCCATCTATCTATCCATCCATTCATATGTCCATCTATAATATATCTATCTATCCATCCGTCAATCCATCATCAATGTATCCATCCAACCAACTATCTATCTATCAATCGATCCATCTATCAATCTGTCTATCCAACATTCAATTCGATAAAGCATCTATCTATCTTTCAATCTATCTATCTATCAATCAATCTATCTATCTTTCAATCTATCTATCTATCAATCAATCTATTTATCTATCTGCCTATTATCTGTCTATCTATCTATCTATCTATCTATCTATCTATCTATCTATCTATCTATCTTTCTTACATTTTATGATCGAACTATTTATCAACCCATCCATCAATATATTTATCCATCCATCTTTCCATCCATCTATCCATCTAACCATCCATCCATCTATCTATTTATCGATCCATCCTTCAATCTATCTGTCTATCTATCAATGCATCAATCCATCCTTCCATCTATCTATCTGTCCATCTGTCGATGCATCGATCAATCCACTTATCGAGCGATCACTTCAACCATCCATCCACTTATCTAACTATCCATACATCCAACTATCCAACTATCAATCCTTGCATCTATCTATTCATCCTTCCATCCAACCATCTATCCATCAATCCTTTCATCCTTCCATCCATTTATCCATCCACCCATCAATCCATCCATCAATCTATATATCTATCCATCCATCTTCCTATTCTATTTTTCCATTCATCCATCATCATCAATCAGTCTATTTATCTTTCTTTCAGTCAATCTATCTATTCATCCATCTATCAGTCCATTCATCTATCTTTCCAACCATCTATCCATCTATCTATATCTTTCTAACTATTTAACTATCTATCGATGTATCCATCCATCTCTTTATCTATCTTTCTATCTATCTAACTATCTAAATATCTATCTAACTACCTATCTATAGATCTATCATCCATCTTTCTCCTCATCTAACTATCTATCAATTGATCCACTTTCTTATCTATCCATCTATCTATATATCTTTCTAACTATTTAACTATCTATCTACTCAACCAACCATCTATCTATTAATCCATCCACTTTCTTATCTATCTATCCATTAATCTTTTCATCTATCAATTAATCCATCTATCTGTCTATCCATAAATCTATCCATCAATCTATTTATTTATCTATCCATCCATCCTTTCCTCCATCTATCCATCAATCTGTCTTTCCCTCATTCCATCCAACAATCTATCTATCAAACTATCCATGTATCCATCTTTCCATCTTTCAATCAATCCATCTATCTTTTTATTGATCAATTAATTTATCGATCATTACATCTATCTATCAATCCATCTAACCAACCAATTATCAATCAATCTATCCATCCAACCATCTATACATCCATCTATTTATCTTCTAGCAATCTATCTATCCATCTATCAATCTATCTGTCCATCAATCCATAAATCATCTCTTCATCCATCCTTCCATCTATCCATCAATCCATCATTTTATCCTTAATTCCGACCAACAATCCATCTTTCAATCCATCAATCTATCCTTTTATTCATCCATCCTTCCATCCATCTCTCTATCTATCCATCTGTCTATCCATTATTCCATCCAGCAATCTATCTAACAATTCATCCATCCATCTATCCATCTTTCCTTCAATCTATCTTTTCATCAAAACATTTATTCATCGATTCATCTATCCAACAATCTATCTATCCATCTATCCATCAATCAATCTTTCCATTTATCTTTTCATCTATATATCAATCTATCCATCAATTCATCTTTCTGTATATCGTTTTATCTTTTCATCCATCCATCTTTCTATTCATCAATCCATCCATCAGTCCTTCAATCTATCTATCCGTCCATCCATCAATCCATCAATCTAACTATCTATCGATATATCCATCCATCTATCCATCAATCCTTCTCTCCATCCATCAATCTATCATTCTATCTCTCCATCTATCCATCCATCTTTCTATCTATCAATCCATCCATCTATCTATCCATCTATCCATCTGTCTTTCAATCATTCCATCCAACAGTCAATCTATTTTTCTATAAAACATCAATCTATCCATCTATACATCCTTTCCTCCAATCATCCATCCTTCCATCCATCTATACATCCACCATCTGTTTGTCTTAATTTCCTTACAACAATCCATTTATCAATCAATCAATTCATCGATCCATCTATCTTTCTATCCATCTAACCATCAATCTACCTTTCTATCCATACATTCATCCATCCATCCGTTCATCTATCAATCCATCAATCCAACCATCTTTCTATCTTTCTATCTGTCAATCTATTTATCTGCCCATACATCCATCCTTTCATTCTTCAATTAATGTATCCATCCATCTTTTTGTCTATCCATCGTTCCATCTACCCAATTGTCTATCAATTATTCCATCCATTTATCTTTCTATATATCTATCTGTCTACCCATCTATCCATTCAACCATCTATCTATCCATACATCTTCTATCCATCTATCAATAAATCAATCCATCCATCCACCTATTTCTCTTTCCATCCACCCATTAATCTATCCATCTAACTATCCATCATTCCATCCATCTATCCATCATTCCATCCACCCACCCATCTATCTATCCATCCATCCATCTACATATCCATCTATATATCCATCCATCCTTCCATCAATCCATCCATCCATCGATTAATCAATCAATCAATCAATCAGTAATTTAAAGGCCTTGAATCTAACTTATTCCCTGAAAGAACGATCCTTTCATCTATTTTTTTCGATTGACCAAAAGGAATGCATTTTTACTTTATTCTCTTTAGATAATATAAATACATTAAATGTGCCTATTTGTGTGCTTGCGCATGTAAATTCGTATGAATCGGTGTGTGTGTTTGTGTGTGTGTGTGTGTGTGTGTGTGTGTTCGTGCGTTAGTGAGTGTATGTGTGCGTACGTACGTATTTGTTCAATTTCTGATTTAAGTTTGTTTATTCAAAAGTTCATTGTTAGTTATACCCAATTTTTTCTGTGATAAAAAGATAATCTTGTTGATCTCAAAGGGAATACTTTTAGTATGATTAAAAACAGACTCTAAAAGCCTGTATATGAATAATAGAAAACTTTATACATTTTCATATTGTCCAACCCATCAGCCAAACCATCTCTATCTATGAGGATCAAAGCAGTAAAATTTTCATTTTTCATTACTGCACAGTTGTATGAAGGTTGATTAATCCCAACGGTTCTGAGAAGGTATTGTTCCTTTTTTATTTGATAATAATTAACAGCTTAAGGAATATCTTCACTACGCCAGCAATAATGGCTAAAATGCAAAACATTGTCATCCATCAATCCATCCGGCTATCCATCAAGTCATATATCAATCAATCTATCCATCCATTCATCTATCTATCTATATATCTTATATCTATCTATCTATCTATCTATCTATCTATCTATCTATCTATCTATCAATCTTTCCATCCATCAATCCATCCATCTATCTATCTATCCATCGCTCTATCCATCCATTAATCTATCAATCTGTCTATATAGCCATCTGTCCACCCATCCATTCATCAATCAATCAATCAATCCACCAAAACATCCACTTAATAATCCTTTAATCAATCAATCAATCAATCAATCAATCAATCAATCAATCCATGTACCTTTCCGTCCATCAATCCATCCATTCATTCATCCATCTATTTCTACTATTATCTATCGATTCCATCAATCCATTTATCTATCCATCTTTCTTTCTATCTTACTATTTATCAATCAATCTACCCTTCCGATCATTTTTCTATCCATTCATCCATCCGTCCTTCAATCCTTCCATCTATCAATCCATCCATCCATCTATCTATTTATCTAACTATGTATGTATCTTTCTATCTATCGATCCATTCATCTATCCACCCTTCCAGTCATCCTTTCACCTATCCTTACACCCATCCATCTACCTATCTATCTTTTCATCCATCAATCTTCCTATCTATTTATCTATCAATCCATTCTATCATCCATCTATCAATGCATCCATCCTTCTATCGATTCATCCATCCATCCATCCATCAATTAATCGGTCTATCTATCCATCATTTTTTCCAACCATTCATCTATCCATCCATCTAGCCGTCTATCTTTCTAACTATTAAGCTATATTTCAATCCATCCAAATATCCATCCATCGATTAATATTTCCATAAATCAATGTTTCTATTTTCTATCCTTCTTTCTATCTATCTATCAATCTATCTTTCTATCAATCTTTGAATCTTACTATCTATCAATCCATCAATCTATCCATTTATCCATCCATTTATTTATCTGTCTAACTGTCTAACTTTCCATCCATCAATCCATCTATCAACCTATCCATCCAAATGTCAAACCACCATCAATCTTTCTATCTACATTCCATACATCCCTCCATCCATCTATCCATCCAACTGTCTATCCATCCTTCTATCAAACCATCAATCTATGTATCATTCACATCACCTATCCATCTATCTATCTACCCATCCATCCATCTATTTATATTTCATCTTTCCATCTATCTTTATATTCTTCGTTCCAATTATCCACCCGTTCTTCCATCTATCCATCCATCCATCCATCCATCCATCTATCTACCTATCTATCTATCCATCTATCCACCATCCATCTATCTATCTATCTAGCTATCTATCTAACTACCTATCCATCTTTCTATCCATCCATCTATCCATCCTTCCATCTATCAATTCACCCATCCATCCAACTGTTTATACATCATTCCATCCACCCATCCGTTTAGTTAAAAATCAATCCGTCAAACTATGTATGTATGTATGTATGTATGTATGTATGTATGTATGTATGTATGTATCTATCTATCTATCTATCTATCTATCTATCAATCCATCCATATGTCTATCAATCATTCAATCCACCCATCAACATATCAATAAATTCAACCATGTATCCTTCAATATTAATAAATCCATCCATCTATCTATCCATCCATCCATCCGTTTCCACTGTCTATCCATCATTCACTCGACCATCTATCTTTGTATAAATCTATCCTTCCATTCCGATCATCTTTCTATTTATCCATCCATCCATCAATCCTTCCATCTATCAATCCATCCAACCCACCTATCTATCCTTCTATCCATCCGCCCATCCATATTTCTATCTATTTATCTATCCATCAATCCATCCATATTTCAATTCATCTATCCATCCATCAATCTATTCATCCATCCATCAATCTATCAATTATTCCATCTGTCTATCCATCATTCCATCCACCCATACATCTATCCATCCAGCTAACCATCTGTCTATCTATCTATCTATCTATCTATCTATCTATCTATCTATCTATCTATCTATCTTTCTTTCTATCTACCTATCTATCCATCTATGTATCTTTGAATCTTACTATCGATCAATCGATCTATCCTTCAATCCATCAAGTAAGCTATCTATTTATTCCTTCATCCTTCCAACAATCAATCCATCCATCTATATATTTATCCATTGTTTTATCTATCTGTCTATCTATCCATATGTCAAACCATCCATCCATCCTTCTTTCAATCTATCTCTCCCTCCCTCTGTCTCTCCATCATTCCATCAACCCATCCATCTATCTATAAATCCATCCATCTTCCTATCTAACCATCTTTCGATCTATCCATCCATCCATCTAAAGATCTATATATCTATCCGTCTATCTATCCGTCTAAACATCATCAATCTTTCCATTCATCCAACTATCTATCCATCCATCTATCCATCAATCTGTCTATACATCATTCCATCCACCCCTCCATCTATCAATCCATCAGCAATCTATCTATCCATCCATCCGTCCATCTATCCGATATAGCTATCTATCCATCCGTCAATCAATCATCAATCTATCCATCTGTCCAACTATTTATCTATCCATAAATCGGTGTATCCATCATTCCATCTGTCTATCTATCTATCTATCTATCTATCTATCTATCTATCTATCTATCTATCTATCTATCTATCTATCTATCTATCTATCTATCTATCTATCTATCTATCTATCTATCTATCTATCTATCTACCTATCTATCCATCTATCTATCTATCACTCTTACTATTTATCGCTCGATCTATCTATCCATCCGTCCATCAATATAACTATCCATCCATCCTTCCATCCATTTTTCCATTTATCCTCCCATCCATCTAGCTATGCATCTATCCATCCTTCAATCTATCTTTCTATCCATCTATGCGTCAATCCATCCTAACATCTAAATATCTGTCCATCTGTCTATGCAGCGATAAATCCACTTATATAGTTATCACTTCAACCATCTGATCATCTATCTTTCTATCTTTCTATCTATCTATCTATCTATCTATCTATCTATCTATCTATCTATCTAACTATCTATCTATCTATCTATCTATCTATCTATCCATGCATCTATCTATCTATTCATCCTTCCATTCAACCAACTATCCATCTATCCTTTCATCCTTCCATCCATCTATCCATCAATCTATCAATCCATCTATCCATCTATATATCTATCCATCCATCTTCCTATCTATCAATCCATTTATCCAGTTTTCAATCTATCACTATATCCATCTATCTTTCCATCCATCAATCGATCAATCCAACATCATCCATCTATCCATCCATCTATCCATGCATCTATCTGTCTATCTATCTATCTTTCGTCAATCTATCTATCAATCCATATTTCTATCAATCCATCTATCTATTTACTTAATATCTATCGATTTATCCATCCATTCATCCATCTCTTTATCTATCTATCTATCTAACTATCTATCTCACTATCTATCGATCTCTCATTAATCTTTCTAACTAGCCATCCATCAATCAATCAGTCTTCCTATCTATCTATCCATCCATCCGTCTTTCCTTCTATCAATTCATCCATCATACTGTCTATCCATCCATACATCTATCCATCCATCTATTTATTTATTCATCTTTCCATCCATCCTTTCCTCCATCTTTCAATCCATCAATCTGTCTATCCATCATTCCATTCAACAATCTGTCTATCAATTCATCCATACATATATCCGTCTATTCATCTTTCCATCTTTCCATCAATCAATCTATCTATTTTTCTATCTATCCATACTTTTATCCATCAATCCATCTATCTATCAATCAATCCATCCAACCATCTATCACTCTATCTATCCATCCATCCATCTATCTATCAATCGGTATATCAATCGATCTATCTTTCAATCCATCCATCCATCTATAAGTTCATCCATCTTCCTATCAATCTATTCATCCATCCATCTTTCCATCTATCAACTATGCATAAATCCATCCATCAGTCTATCAATCAACATATCCATCTATCAATCAATCTTTCTAACTATCTATCGATTTAAAGATCCATCTATCTATTTATCTATCTATCTTGCTATCGAACTATCTATCGATATATCTATCCATCTTTCCACCTGTATATCTTTCCATCCATCCATCTATCAATCCATTCAATTTTCCTATCAATCTATCAATCCATCTATTTATCCATCTATCTATCCATTCATTTATCTATCTTTATATCTATCCATCTATCCATCATACAATCCATCTATCCATCTATCGATCTGTCTATCAATCATTCCATCCAACAGTCAATCTATCTTTTTATCAATCCATCCATCTATCAAACTATCTATCCATCAATCAATCAATCTATCCATCAATTCATCTATCTTTCCGTTCTTCCATCCAACAATTTATTCATCTATCCTTCCTTTTTTCTATCCATCGATCTGTCTGTCTATCCATCATTCCATCCAATAATCCTTCTATCAATCACTCCATCTATCCGTATATCCATCCATCCATCAATTCATTAATCAATTATCTATCTATCCATCGATCCCTCTATCTATCTATACATCCATCGATTAATCTTCCATCGAACCATCTATCTTTTCACCCATCCTTCCATCCATCTATCCATATATTCATCTGTTATCCATAATTCCAACCAACAAACCATCTATCTATCAATTAATCAATCAATCTATCTATCTATTTATCTATCCATCAAACCATCATTCTACCTATCTATATACATGTATCTATCCTTTACATTCATCCATCCATCCGTTTATCTATCAATCCATCAATCGAACCATCTTTCTATCTGTCTATCTAACCATCCATCTATCCTTCAATCGATGTATACATCCATCCATTTGTCTATCCATCATTTTATCTACCCTACAGTCTATCCTTTTATCTATCAATCCATTCATCTATCTACCCATCTTTCTATCTATCCATCCACGTATCTTATATCATCTATCAATCCATCCATCCATCTATCAATCCATCCATCCACCTATTTATCTTTCCATCCATCCATATATCAATCCATCCACCCATCCTTCCATCCATCTGTCCATCCATCTTTGCATCCATGTACTTTATATCCAGCCATCCATCTATCCACCCATCAATCTATATATCTACATATCCCTCCATCAATTCATCCATTAATCCAGCCATCTATCTATCTATCTATCTATCTATCTATCTATCTATCCATTCATCCAGCTGATCCTACAATGGTTTATAACAAATAAGGCTAAGTCATTCTGCTGAGTCAACACTTTCTTGTACAAACCCGGGATTTTACATCAATGCGATTTTGTACTTGAAAAATATTCTTGAAACATCCTTTTCCCACAATATTTTCTAATACATACATATGTAATTGGTTTCATTTCGAATTACATGCAGTTTTCATTGTTGCCTGCATCCTCTTTCAGTTTGGATTAAAAAAAAGCCAGGAAAGGCATAAGGTGATTTTTTCAATATTTTTTCTATAACTTTATATATCATTTATGTTTTGGTCATTTTTCAAGGAAATTTTAGCCGTCAACTTCTGATTCCAGTACTTTCAGCCCTTTAATTCTCTGGAGCTCTGAGTTATGGCATCATTGAAACCATTATAAGACTTACTTCAAGGATCACATTTAAGCGTCTTTACGAGCCCTGTTAGCTAAGTTGGTAGAGCACTGTGGTCTCAATCCAAGAGCTGAGAGTTTTAACCCCATCTCGGCAAACATTCTTTCAAACACTTTCAAAAACTCATTGTAACATTGGTCATTCTATCTCTATACTAATGGATGTTTCATAAGCTGTACGGGTAGGTATTAGCAACTAGTGGCTTAGATTGAATATGGTGGTTATACTGGTATGAGAAATAACAGGAATCTAAAGATGGGTTATGGAATTTCTATGCCCGACTTATCCAACATGGGTTTTTCTACTTGCAATCTGAGAAAAGTTAATTTTTTGTCGCCACTTGTCCAGGAAGGGCAAATCTTGGAATCTTTGACAAATAGATCTAAAAGATAAAATCACAATGTATTGTATATAAAGTATATATAGTTATCATAATCTTTATATTGAAGGGTAGAAAATTTTGGAACCCAGCATTTTCTTTATTAACGTGTTCTTAATATCTATCTCTTCACTTTTTTGTGGTAAAGTTCTTTTAATTCTGACAAGTAGAAGATTATGTCATTTGTCTATGAACAAGTGAGGAAAGTGCACTTTGATAGTTTTAATGTTATTAATACTACTCCTGACGTGTTGATTTGGACAGCTTGTATCTTGTCAATCGAGGTTTTCTATCTATCTATCTGTCTCTCCAACCTTCCATCCATTTCTCCAACTATCCTTCCTTCCATCAATCCATCTATCTATCTATGCTAACCCTAATCCTTATCTATCGATTTATCTGTCCATCCATCAATCCATCCTTCAATCAATCTATCCATCCATCTATCTGTCCATCCATTCATCCTTCTATCCCTCCATGCATTTGTCTAATCATCCATCCATATTTCTTTCCATCGATCTGTCTATCCATTATTCGATCCACCCATCCATCTATCAATCCATCCAACAATCCATCTGTCAATCCTTTCTATCTACCTTTCTATCTATCTATCTATCCATCTATCCATCTATCCGTCTATCCGTCTATCCATCGCTACATCCATAATTCCATCCACCCATTCATGTATCAATTCATCCAACCATCAATCTATCTTTCTTCCTATCTATTGAGCTATCTATCTATCCATCCATCTTTCTATAAATCTTTCTATCTTTCAATCTATCTATCTTTCCATCAATTCACCTATCAAACCAAACATCTATCTGTCTTTCCAATCATTTCATCCATCAATCGATCCATTCATCTACCTCTCTATCGATCTATCTATCTTTCAATCTTACTATCTTTCGATCGATTTATCGATCCATTCATCCAATAATCAATCTATCTATCAATCCATCTTTCCTTATATCAATCTATCCGTCTATCTATCTATCCATCCATCTTTTATCTATCTATTTATCTATCTATCTATCTTCTATCTATCTTTCTTTCTATCTATCCACCAATCAATCCACCCATCTATCAATCTATCCATCTATTTAACCATCATTCCTACCATCCACCTATCTATCTATCTATCTATCTATCTATCTATCTATCTATCTATCTATCTATCTATCTATCTATCTATCTATCTATCTATCTATCTATCTATCTATCTATCTATCTATCTATATATATATCTATCTATCTATCTATCTATCTATCTAACTATCTATCTATCCATCCATCTATCTTTCCTTCCAACCATCCGTTTATTGATAATTTCATCCACAATCCAACTATGTATCAATCCATCAGTCCATCAAAACATCCATCCATCCATCTATCTTACTATCTATCTACCCATCCATCCATCAATCAATCCCATCAATCATCCATCTATCTATCTATCCATTGTTCCATCGATCTATCCATTCATTAATCCATCCACCTATCTATATATCCATCTGTCCACCCAAACACTCATCTATAAATCCTTCAATCCATCCACCTATATATCCATTCATCTACCTATCCATCCATCCATCCTTCCATCCATCCATTCATCCATCTATCCATCGATAGTGTAAGTAGAGAAATAACTGTTTTTGTAGGCTAAAAAATCATTGAGGAAAAAGATGTGTAATTATTTGTCGAAAATCAATTTCTTCTTTTCTCAGTTTGTTTTTCGAAGAATAAAATTAAGGGTGATGAGAAGAAGTGAGTATTTCATATGAAAAGCTTGACCATTATTGTAAGTCATGAAAAGCTTGACCATTATTGTAAGTCATTAGTAAATATAAGATAGTTTTAATGATATTCAAGATTTTTGAAAACAACCCCTTCAGATGTTTTTTTTCATTATTATTACGATTTGTCATGTCATTGATTAAGTCAAGGTGCATTGATGTACAACACTGTTGTAAGTGGAGATACAACAATATTGCATAAATAAAAAAGTCCATCAGGAGTTTCAACATTTTGCCAATAATATCAATTATGTCCTTTAATTTGTTTTTTCTCTCAAAGCATTTCAAGGTTACGTGTATTTTGCATGAAATTAACCAAAAATGCCAAAAAATGCATTTGCAAGAAATTCCATCTATTCATTCATCCATCTATTCAACGATCCATCTTTCTACTATCTATCGATACATCAATTCAAATATCTATCCAGGTATCCATCATTCTATCCTTTCATCCATCTCTCCATCCTTCACTCCATCTACTTATCTATCTATCTACTTATCTATCTATTAATCTATCTATCTATTTATCTATCTATCAATTTATCAATTCATCCATCTATCCATCCATCCATCCATCCATCTATCTATCCATCCATCCATCGATCTATTCATCCATTAATCCATCAATCTGTCTATATATCCATCTGTCAACCCATCCAGCCATCCATTGTCTATTTATCTGTCTAACTTTCTATCTATCTATTTATTTATATATCTATCTAACTATCTATCTATTTATCTATCCTTAAATCTATCTATCAATCTATCTTTCTTTCTATCTATCTAACTATCTACTCTTCCGATCATCTTTCTATCTATCAATCCATCCATCCATCCTTCCATCTATCAGTCCATCCATCCAGTTATCTTTTATCTTTCTATGTATGTATGTTTCTATCTATCGATCCATCCATCTATCCATCCTTCCAGCCATCCCTCCACCTATCATTCCATCCATCCATCAATCTATCCATCCATCTATCATTCTATTTATTTTTTTATCCATTAATCCATCCATCCTTCCATCCATCTATCCATCCATCCTCTTTCAATCCATCCATCTATCTATTCATCAATCCATCTGTCTATCTATTTATCTATCTATCTAACTATCTATCTATGTATCTATCCTTCCATCTATCAATCTATCTATCTTTCTTTCTATCTTTCTAACTATCTATCTAACTATCTACCCTTCCGATCATCTTTCTATCTATCCATCCCTCAATCCATCCTTCCATCTATCAATTTATCCACCCATCTATCTATTTATCTATCTATGTATGTATGTTTCTATCTATCAATCCATCTATCTATCCATCCTTCCGGCCATCCCTCAACCCGTCCTTCCACCCATCCATCTATCTATCCATCCATCTATCTTTCTATCTATTTTCCTATCCATTAATCTA
Source organism: Fragum fragum (assembly GCA_946902895.1). NCBI lineage: Eukaryota > Metazoa > Mollusca > Bivalvia > Cardiida > Cardiidae > Fragum > Fragum fragum. The sequence goes on from OX336373.1 coordinate 9,910,497, forward strand.
TCCATCCATCCTTTTTTAATCCATCAATCTATCTATTCATCAATCCATCTGTCTAACAATAAATCGATCTGTTTATCCATCATTCCATCCAACCATCCATTCATCCATCTATTTAATTATCTAACCAACTATTTTTCTATCTAACTAGCTATCCATCTATCAATCCATCTATCCATCCATCCATTAATCTTTCCATCCATCCATCTTTCTATCCATCTATCTATCTTTCAATCTTACTATCTATTGAAGGATCGATCGATCAATCCATCAAGTATGCAATCTATCTATCCATCCTTCTATCCATCAATTCACCCATCTATCTATTTATCCAACCATCTATCTGTCTATCTTTCTAACTTTCTTTACATCTATCAATCATTCCACCTTTCCATCCAATCTCAAACAATCATTCCATAAACCCATCTATCTTTCTATCTATCACTCCGTGTATCATTCCATCAATCTATCCATCCATCTGTCTATCCATCCTTCTTTCCACTCATTAATCTTCTATCTATCAAACAATCTATCTATCCATTCATCAATATATTTTTATAACCATCAGTCCATCTTTCTATACTTTCTTCGTTCCGTCTATCCCCCGTCCTTCCATCCATCCATCCATCCGTCTATCAATCCATTCATCAATCTATTAATTTATCTATCTACATATCTATCCATCCATCCATCCATCTATCTAGCTAGCTAGCTAGCAAGCGATCTACCTTTCTACCTTTCTATCCATACATCCTTCGATCCATCTATCCACCCATCGATCAATCTGTTTATCTATCATTCCATCCACCCATCAACCCATCCGTTTAATTATTAATTCATCCGTCCATCCATCTATCTATTTATCCATCCATCATTCTTACTTTTAAATCCATCCATATGACTATCAATCATTCCATCCAACCATCAATCTATCTTTGCATCCATCCATCCTTCCATCTATCTATCCATCAATCCGTCTATCCATCGATCCATTACTTATCTATCACTCCAATAATCTTACCATCTTTCTATCTATCCAATCATCTATCTATCAATCCATAAATCTATCTATCTATTCATCCTTCCATGCAACCATCTATCCATCCTTCATCCAGTTATCTACCTATCCATCTATCTATCCATTAATCCATCCATCGGGCATCAATCCATTCATCTATCTATACATCCATCCATCTATCAACCCATCCATCAATCCATCTATCCATCTATCCATCCATCTATCTGCCTATCTATCTTTCAGTCAGTCTGTCCATCTATCTATTAATGCATCCATGTTCCAACCATCTATCCATTTATCTATCTATCTATCTATCTATCTATCTATCTATCTATCTATCTATCTATCTATCTATCTATCTATCACTATCTATCTATCTATCTATCTTTTTATCTATTTATCTATCTATTTAACTATCCATCAATCCACCCATTTCTTTATCTATCAATCTATTTATCTTACTATATATCTTTCTTCTTATCGATCAATCCAACCATCTATCAATCTATCCATCTATCCAACTATTTATACATCCATCTATCTTCTAGCAATTTTACTATCAATCCATCCATCTATCTTTCCATCCATCATATCTACCCTTCTATCCATCCGTCCTTCCCTCAATCTATCAATTCATCTGTCTTTCCATCATTCTATCCAACAATCTATCTATCAATTCATCCATCCATCTATTCATCTATCCATCTATCAATCTATCCATCTTTCCATCCATCTATTCATCTATCGATCTATCTATCCATCTATACATTTATCCATCAATCTATCTATCAATCCATCCATCAAATTATCTTTCTATCAATCTATCCATCCATCTTTCCTTCCATCTATCTATAAATCCATATAACAATCTATCTATCTTTCCATATATCAATCTATCAATCCATCTATCTTCCAATTAATCTATATATCCATGTTTGCATCCTTCAATCCATCCATCTATCCATCTATCCATCCTTTCATCTATCGGTATATCTATCTTCAAATCCATCCATCTATCTTTTCTCCAATCTATCCTCCAGTCATCAATCTATCACTCCATCAATCCATCCATCTATCTATCTAACTATCTATCGATCTATCCATCCATCTTTCTATTATTCTATATATCTAACTATCTATCGATCCATCCATCCATCTATCTATACATCAATCCATCCGCATATATATCTTTCCATCCATCAATCTATCAATCCATCCATCTTCCTATCAATCTATCCATCTTACAATCAATCCATCTTTCTATCTATCAATCTATCCAACTGTCTATCCACCTATCAATACATTCATCTATGTTAATATCTATTTATCTATCAAAAGCATCCAACTATCCATCTATCCATCAATCAATCCATCCATCCAACCATCTATCCATCTTTCCGTTCTTCAATCAAGCTACCTATTCATCCATCCTTTCGTCCATCTATCCATCCATCTCTCTGTCTATTATCATTCCATCGAACAATCCTTCTATCAATCCATCCATCTATCTATCCATCCATCTATCCATTCATCCATCCATCCATCCATCCATCCAACAATACTTCTTTTTTACTGTCTATCTATCTACCTATCTATACATCTCTATATCTATCTATCCATCCATCCATGTATCTATCCATCGATCCATCTATCTATTCATTCATCCTTCAATCCATATATTGATCCATCCATCTGTTTTATCTATAATTCCATCCATCTATTCATCTTTTTACCAATCCTGCTATCAATCCATATATCCATCCATCTATCTATCTATCCATCTATCCATGAATTCATCCATCCATCCGTTTATCTATAAATCCATCCAACCATCTTTGTATTTGTAAATCTATATATCCATCTATACATCTATCCTTTCATCCATTCATCTATCTATCCATTCATTCATCAATGTATCCATCCATCTATTTGTCTATCCATCATTCCATCTACCCAATCGTCTATCTATCAATCCATAAATCAATGTATCTTTCTATCTATCCATCTATCCATTCATCCATCTATGCATACATGTATCTTCTATTAATCTATCAATCCATCCATACATCCATCCACCTACTTCTCTTTCCATCCATCCATTAATCAATCCATCCATCCATCTGTCTATCCATCATTCCATCCATCCACCCATCCATATATCTATCCATCCATCCATCTATCTATCTATCTATTTATACACCCATCCATCTATCTATCCATCCATCCATCCATCCATCTTACCATCGATTAATCAATCAATTAATCAATAATTTAAAGGCATTGAATCTAACTTATTCCTTGATAGAACAGTCCTTTCATCTATTTTTTGTTTGATCAAAAGGAATTTTTATTTACGTGTTGCTTTGGATAGCTTGTATCTTGTCAATTTAGGTTTTCTATCTATCTATCTATCTATCTATCTATCTATCTATCTATCTATCTATCTATCTATCTATCTATCTATCTTTCTATCTATCTATCTGTCTGTCTGTCTTTCTATCAATCTATCGATCGATCGATCGATAGATAGATAGATAGATAGATAAATAGATAGATAGATTGATAGATGGATATATCGATCCATCCATCCATCACTCCATCCATTGATCTATCGATCCATTGATTCATCCATCTGTCTATATATCCATCTGTCCACCCATCCATCCATCCATCTATCAATCAATCAATCAACCCAAACATTCATCTATTAATCCTTTAATCCACCAATCCATCTTTCTAATTATCTTTCGAGTCCATCAATCCATATATCTATCCATCTATCCAGCCTTCCATCCTTTCATCCATCTCCCGATCAGTTCATCAAACCATTTATTTATCAATCTATCTATCTTTTTATCTATCTATGTATGTATCTATCTATCGATCCATCCATCTATCCACCCTTCCAGCCATCCCTCCACAAATCCTTCTATCAGTCCACATATCTATCTATCGATCCATCTTTCTATCTATTTATCTATCCATTAAGCCATCCATTCTTCCATCCATCCATTTATCCTTTTATCCATCCATCAATCTATCTATTTATCCATCTAACTATCAATTATTCCATTTGTCTATCCATCATTCCATCCATCCAACCAGCTATTCATCCATCTAACGATCTATCTTTCTATATATCTAGCTATCTATCTATCCATCCATCTATCCATCAAACCATCCATTAAGCTTTCCATCCATCCATCTTTCTATCTATCTATCTATCTATCTATCTATCTATCTATCTTTTTATCTATTTATCTATCTATCTATCTATCTATCTATCTATCTATCTATCTATCTATCTATCTATCTATCTATCTATCTATCTATCTATCTATGAATCTTACTTTCTATCGATCGATCTATTCATCAATCCATCATGTAAGCAATCTATCATTCCTTCCATCCTTCGATCCATCAATCCATCCAACTATCTATTTATCCATCCTTCTATCTATCTTTCTAACTTTTCACTAATGCATCCATCTATCCACCTTTCCATTCATATGTCAATCCATCATTCCGTCAATCCATCCATCTTTCTATCTGTCATTCCATACATCCTTCCATCCATCAATCTGTCTATCCATCGTTATATCCAACCATCAATATATCTATCAATCAAACAATCTATCAATCTATCTATCTATCCATCCAACCATATATCTATACATTCATCCGATCATCTATCTTTACATTCTCCGTTCATTCTATCCACCCTTCCCTCAATTCATTCATCCATCCATCAATCGTTCTATCCACCCATCAATATATCTATCAATCAAACACTCTATAGATCTTTCTATCTATTCATCCAACCATCTATTTATATATTCTTTCGATCATCTATCTTTACATTCTCCGTTCCATCTATCCACCCTTCCCTCCATCCATTCATCCATCCATCCGTCCGTTCGTCTATCAATCCTTCCACCCATCAATCTGTCTAAGTATCTATCCATCGATCCATCTATCTCTAGTTCTATTTGTCTATCTATCTTACCATGCATCCATCCTTCTATCCATCTATCCATCATTCCATCAACCCATCCATATATCTATCCATCCATCTATCTATCTATCTATTTATCCACCCATCCATCTATCTATCCATCCATCCATCAATCAATCCATCTTTCCATCGATTAATCAATCAATCGATCAATAATTTAAAGGCATTGAATATAACTTATTCCTTGATAGAACAGTCCTTTCATCTATTTTTTGATTGATCAAAAGGAATGCTTAATTTACTTTATTCTCTTAAGATAAATACAAATACACTAAATGTGCCTATGTGTGTGCTTGCGCATGTAAATTCGTATGAATCGGTGTATGTGTTTGTGTGTGTTAGTGTGTGTGTGTGTCCGTGCGTGAGTGAGTGCACGTGTGCGTACGAACGTATTTGTTCAATATCTGATTAAAGTTTGTGTATGCTTTTGTTCATTGTTAGTTATACTCAATTCAATCTGTGAGAAAAAGATTATCCTGTTGATCTCAAAGGGAATACTTTTAGTACTTTTAAAAACAGAGTCTTAAAGCCTATATATGAATAATACAAAACTTTATACATTTTCATATTCTGTCAGTGTGGCCAAGCCATCTCTTTCTATGAGGATCAAAGCAGTAAAATTTTCATTTTTCATTACTTTACAGTTACAAGTATGAAGGTTGATGAAGACATTGCCAATGCTTGAACAAATTTATCCACGCCCTGTTTGCCTTCATTTCTAAATGCAATACTACTTCGGTGTCTGAAGTTTGAAGCATAAGGGGAGGGGGGATAAATACTGCTCTAAATTCTATGTTTCGGATTATTCTTAGTATTGTCTCACTGAGCTGATTCAAATTGCTACCTGTAACAAGGATTCTTTTATTGAAAAATGATTTTGGAATGAGATTTCCCACTGTTATCTGGAGCTCTGAGTTATGTCATCATTGAAACCTTTGTTATACTAACTTCAAGGGTCACATTAAAGAGTCTGAGCGAGCCCTGTTAGCAAAGTCGGTAGAGCACTGTGGTCTCAATTCAAGAGCTGAGATCTCGGCAAACATTCTTTCAAACACTTTCAAAACCTAATCTTTCTATCTCTATACCGATGGATGATTCATAATTTGTACGGGGTGGTATGAGTGGCTTAGATTGAATATGGTTGTTGTACTGGTATGAGAAATGACAGGAATCCAAAGACAGGGCTATGAAATTTCTATGCCCGACTTGTCCAACATGGTTTTTTCTACTTGTAGTCTGAGATAAGTTAATTTTTTGTCGCCACTTGTCCAGGAAGGGCAAATCTTGGAATCTTCGACTTATAGATCTAAAAGATAACTCACAATGTATTGTATATAAAGTTATCACCATCTTTATATTGAAGGGTAGTCAATTTTGGAACCCAGCATTTTCTTTATTAACGTCTTCTTAATATTTATCTCTTCACTTTTTTGTGGTTTAGTTCTTTTAATTCTGACAAGAAGAAGATTATGTCATTTGTCTATGAACAAGTGAGGAAAAGCCACTTTGATAGCAAACCACAAATTATAGTGGTTGTAAGTAGAGAAATAACTGTCCTTCTCATTGAAGAAAAAGATGTGTAATTGTTTGTCAAAATCAATTTCTTCTCTTTCCCCACTTTGTTTTTCGAAGAATAAAATTAAGTGTGATGAAAAGTGAGTACTTCATATGAAAGCTTGACATTATTTTAAGTCAATAGTAAATATAAGATAGTTTTAATGTTATTAATACTACTACTGACGTGTTGCTTTGGATAGCTTGTATCTTGTCAATTGAGGTTTTCTATCTATTTATCTATCTATCTATCGATCGATCGATAGATTGATAGAAAGACAGACAGATAGATGGATAGATAAATAGATAGATAGATAGATAGATAGATAGATTGATTGATTGATAGATGGATAGATCGATCCAACCATCCATCCATCACCCCATTCATCTTTCTATCCATCGATCTATCGATCCATTGATCCATCCATCTAGCTATGTATCTATCCGCCCATCTATCCATCAATCCATCCAATAAGCTTTCCATCCATCCGTCTTTCTATCTATCCATCTATCTATCTATCTATCTATTCATCAGTCCATCATGTAAGCAATTTATCATTCCTTCCATCCTTCGATCCATCAATCCATCCAACTATCTATTTATCCATCCTTCTATCTATCTTTCTAACTTTTCACTAATGCATCCATCTATCCACCTTTCCATTCATATGTCAATCCATCATTCCGTCAATCCATCCATCTTTCTATCTGTCATTCCATACATCCTTCAATCCATCTATCCATCAATCTGTCTATCCATCGTTATATCCAACCATCAATATATCTATCAATCAAACAATCTATCTATCTATCCATCCAACCATATATTTATACATTCATCCGATCATCTATCTTTACATTCTCCGTTCATTCTATCCTTCCTTCCCTCAATTAATTCATCCATCCATTCGTCCGTTCGTCTATCAATCCTTCCGACCATCTATCTATGTATCTATCCATCGATCCATCTTTCTATAGTTCTATCTGTCTATCTATCTTACCATCCATCCATCCTTCTATCCATCTATCCATCCCTCTTTCTGTCAATCCATTATTCCAAACACCCATCCATATATCTATAAATTTATCCATCTTTCTATCTATCCCTCTTTCGATCCATCAATCTATAGATCATCTATCAATCCATTGATCCATCTATCCGATCTATCTATCCATCCGTCAATCTTTCATCAATCTATCCATCCTTCCGACCTCCCATCCATCTATCAATCCATCTATCTATCCATCCATTCATATGTCCATCTATTATATAAATCTATCTATCCATCCGTCAATCCATCATCAATGTATCAATCCATCCAACTATCTATCTATCAATCGATCCATCTATCAATCTGTCTATCCAACATTCAATTCGATAAAGCATCTATCTATCTATCTTTCAATCTATCTATCTATCTATCAATCAATCTATCAATCTATTTATCTATCTGCCTATTATCTGTCTATCTATCTATCTATCTATCTATCTATCTATCTATCTATCTATCTATCTATCTATCTATCTATCTATCTATCTTACTTTTTATGATCGATCTGTTTATCAACCCATCCATCAATATATTTTTCCATCCATCTTTCCATCCATCTATCCATCTAACCATCCATCCATCAATCCATCTATCTACGTAATAATATGCTGAACGCAAAAAGAATTGAATGTTAGCTTTGATTGCGATACCTTTTAACATTTAACCTTTTACCACATCCTTCAATCTATCTGTCTATCTATCAATGCATCAGTCCATCCTTCCATCTATCTATCTGTCCATCTGTCGATGCATCGATCAATCCACTTATCGAGCAATCACTTCAACCATCCTTCCACTTATCTAACTATCCATACATCCAACTATCCAACTATCAATCCTTGCATCTATCTATTCATCCTTCCATCCAACCATCTATCCATCAATCCTTTCATCCTTCCATCCATTTATCCATCCACCCATCAATCCATCCATCTATCTATATATCTATCCATCCATCTTCCTATTCTATTTTTCCATTCATCCATCTATCAATCCATCATCATCAATCAGTCTATTTATCTTTCTTTCAGTCAATCTATCTATTCATCCATCTATCAGTCTATTCATCTATCTTTCCAACCATCTATCCATCTATCTATATCTTTCTAACTATTTAACTATCTATCGATGTATCCATCCATCCCTTTATCTATCTTTCTATCTATCTACCTATCTAAATATCTATCTAACTAGCTATCTATCGATCTATCATCCATCTTTCTCCTCATCCAACCATCTATCTATCAATCCATCCACTTTCTTATTTATCTATCTATCCATCTATCTATATATCTTTCTAACTATTTAACTATCTATCTATCGATGTATCCATCCATCTCTTTATCTATCTATATATCTTTCTAACTATTTAACTATCTATCTATCGATGTATCCATCCATCTCTTTATCTATCTTTCTATCTATCTAACTTTCTAAATATCTATCTAACTACCTATCTATAGATCTATCATCTATCTTTCTCCTCATCCAACTATGTATCAATCCATCAACTTTCTTATCTATCTATCCATCTATATCTTTCTAACTATTTAACTATCTATCTATCGATATATCCATCCATCTCTTAATCTATCTTTCTATCTATCCAACTATCTTATTATCTATCTAACTAGCTATCTAGCGATCTATCATCCATCTTTCTACTCAACCAACCATCTATCTATCAACCCATCCACTTTCTTATCTATCTATCCATAAATCTTTTCATCTATCAATTAATCCATCTATCTGTCTATCCATAAATCTATCCATCAATCTATTTATTTATCTATCCATCCATCCTTTCCTCCATCTATCCATCAATCTGTCTTTCCCTCATTCCATCCAACAATCTATCTATCAATTGATCTATCAAACTATCCATGTATCCATCTTTCAATCAATCCATCTATCTTTTCATCGATCAATAAATTTATCGATCATTCCATCTATCTATCAATCCATCTAACCAACCATTTATCAATCAATCTATCCATCAAACCATCTATACATCCATCTATTTATCTTCCAGCAATCTATCGATCTATCAATCTATCTGTCCATCAATCCATAAATCAATCTCTTCATCCATCCTTACATCTATCCATCAATCCATCATTTTATCCTTAATTCCGACCAACAATCCATCTTTCAATCCATCAATCTATCCTTTTATTCATCCTTCCATCCATCTCTCTATCTATCCATCCGTCTATCCATTATTCCATCCAGTAATATATCTAACAATTCATCCATCCATCTATCCATCTTTCCTTCAATCTATCTTTTCATCAAAACATTTATTCATCTATTCATCTATCCATTAATCTATCTATCCATCTATCCATCAATCAATCTTTCCATTTATCTTTTCATCTATATATCAATCTATCCATCAATTCATCTTTCTGTATATCGTTTTATCTTTTTATCCATCCATCTTTCTATGCATCAATCCATCCATCAGTCCTTCAATCTATCTATCCGTCCATCCATCAATCCATCAATCTAACTATCTATCGATATATCCATCCATCTATCCATCAATCCTTCTCTCCATCCATCCATCTATTATTCTATCTCTCCATCTATCCACCCATCTTTTTATCTATCAATCCATCCATCTATCTATCCATCTATCCCTCTGTCTTTCAATCATTCCACCCAACAGTCAATCTATTTTTCTATAAATCCATCAATATATCCATCTATACATCCTTTCCATCAATCATCCATCCTTCCATCCATCTATACATCCACCATCTGTTTGTCTAAATTTCCTTACAAAATCCTTTTATCAATCAATCAATTCATCGATCCATCTATCTTTCTATCCATCTAACCATCAATCTACCTTTCTATCCATACATTCATCCATCCGTTTATCTATCAATCCATCAATCCAACCATCTTTCTATCTTTCTATCTGTCAATCTATTTATCTGTCCATACATCCATCCTTTCATCCTTCAATTAATGTATCCATCCATCTTTTTGTCTATCCATCATTCCATCTACCCAATTGTCTATCAATCATTCCATCCATTTATCTTTCTATATATCTATCTGTCTACCCATCTAACCATTCATTCATCTTTTCATCCATACATCTTCTATCCATCTATCAATAAATCAATCCATCCATCCACCTATTTCTCTTTCCATCCACCCATTAATCTATCCATCTATCTATCCATCATTCCATCCATCTATCCATCATTCCATCCACCAATCCATCTATCTATCCATCCATCCATCCATCCATCTATCTATCTATTTATCTCGGAAAACATTCTTTCAAACACTTTCAAAAACTCATTGTAACATTGGTCATTCTTTCTCTATACTAATGGATGATTCATAATTTGTACGGGGTGGTATGAGCAACTAGTGGCTTAGATTGAATATAATGTTTGTACTGGTATGAGAAATAACAGGAATCCAAAGATGGGGTATGGAATTTCTATGCCCGACTTGTCCAACTTGGTTTTTCTACTTGCAGTTTGAGATTAGTTAATTTTTTGTCGCCATTTGTCCAGGAAGGGCAAATCTTAGAATCATTGAAAAATAGATCTAAAAGATAAATCACAATGTATTGTATATAAAGTTATCATCATCTTTATATTGAAGGGTAGACAATTTTGGAACCCAGCAATTACTTAAAATTTATCTCTTCACTTTTTTGTGGTTTAGTTCTTTTAATTCTGACAAGTAATAGATTATGTCATTTGTCTTTGAACAAGTGAGGAAAGTGCCATTTTGATAGCAGACCACAAATTGTTGTGGTTGTAAGTAGAGAAATAACTGTTTTTGTAGGGTAAAAAATCATTGATGAAAAAGATGTGTAATTGTTTGTCAAAATCAATTTATTCTTTTCCCACTTTGTTTTTCGAAGAATAAAATTAAGGGTGATGAGAAGAAGTGAGTATCTCATATGAAAAGCTTGACATTATTGGTAAGTCATTATTAAATATTAGATAGTTTTAATGTTGTTCAAGATTGTTTTCATTTATTCGTGGAGAAAGGTTTACAATGTACTAGAAAACAACCCCTTCAGATGTTTTTTTTATTATTATTACGATTTAGTCAAGGTGCATTGATGTACAACACTGTTGTAAGTGGAGATACAACAATATTGCATAAAAAAATCCATCAGGAGTTACAACATTTTGCCAATAATATCAATGATGTCCTTTATTTTTTTTCTCTCAAAACATTTCAAGGCTACGTGCATTTTGCATGAAATTAACCAAAAATGCAAAAAAATGCATTTGCAAAAAATTGGGGTTACAACAGTGTTTGCCTGAGCCCTAGAATAGCTTTCTGGCTCTAAGCCAATGAAGCTAAAAATGAAGAAATTGAATATAACAAGCAGTTCCTTCATTTTACACATTGTTTTCCCAATTGTTTCACACGAAGGGTGTCAAAAGTGTCATTGTGTGGGAATAGGTTAAGTTGAATTCTTTATTGTAAATGAAACACAAATGAACTTAAATAATAATAGTAAATGTGCTAAAAAAAAGTTCACCTTCAGGATTATAGAAATAGTCACACTTGCCTTGATCATTTTACCCTCATTGTAGAGAGAGGTACCATTTCTGAGTAAGAGTTTTAAAGTAACGGGAAAATATTCAGCATTTTGATTTTGAAAGGCAGAGTGTTAATCTTGACAGACAGAGTGTGACAGAGAAGGTGTTTATTTTGACACAGAGAGCGTTGATCTTTAAATACAGTCTGTTCATTTCGACAGACAATCTATCTATCTATCAATCTATCTATCTATCTACCTATCTATCTATCTATGCATCTATCAATCCATCCGGCTATCCATCAAGTCATATATCAATCAATCTATCCATCCATTCATCTATCTATCTCTATATTATCTATCCATCTATCTATCTATCTATCTATCTATCTATCTATCTATCTATCTATCTATCTATCTATCTATCTATCTATCTATCTATCTATCTATCTATCTATCTATCAATCTTTCCATCCATCAATCCATCCATCTATCTATCTATCCATCGATCTATCCATACATTAATCCATCAATCTGTCTATATAGCCATCTGTCCACCCATCCATTCATCAATCAATCAATCAATCCACCAAAACATCCACTTAATAATCCTTTAATCAATCAATCAATCCATCCATGTACCTTTCCATCCATCAATCCATCCATTCATTCATCCATCTATTTCTACTATTATCTATCGATTCCATCAATCCATTTATCTATCCATACTTCTTTCTATCTAACTATTTATTTATCAATCTACCCTTCCGATCATTTTTCTATCTATCCATTCATCCATCCGTCCTTCAATCCTTCCATCTATCAATCCATCCATCCATCTATCTATTTATCTAACTATGTATGTATCTTTCTATCTATCGATCCATTCATCTATCCATCCTTCCAGTCATCCTTTCACCTATCCTTACACCCATCCATCTACCCATCTATCTTTTCATCCATCCATCTTCCTATCTATTTATCTATTCATTTATCAATCCATTCTATCATCCATCTATCCATGCATCCATCTTTTCCTTTTTCAATCCATCCTTCTATCCATCAATTAATCGGTCTATCTATCCATCATTTTTTCCAACCATTCATCTATCCATCCATCTAACCGTCTATCTTTCTAACTATTAAGCTATATTTCAATCCATCCAAATATCCATCCATCGATTAATCTTTCCATCAATCAATGTGTCTATTTTCTATCCTTCTATCTATCAATCTATCAATCTATCTTTCTATCTATCTTTGAATCTTACTATCTATCAATCCATCAATCTATCCATTTATCCATCCATCTATTTATCTGTCTAACTGTCTAACTTTCCATCCATCAATCCATCTATCAACCTATCCATCCAAATGTCAAACCACCATCAATCTTTCTATCTACATTCCATACATCCCTCCATCCATCTATCCATCCAACTGTCTATCCATCCTTCTATCAAACCATCAATATATGTATCATTCACATCACCTATCCATCTATCTATCTACCCAACCATCCATCTATTTATATTTCATCTATCCATCTATCTTTATATTATTCGTTCCAATTATCCACCCGTTCTTCCATCCATCCATCCATCCATCTATCTATCTACCTATCTATCTATCCATCCATCCACCATCAATCAATCTATCTATCTAGCTATCTATCTAACTACCTATCCATCTTTCTATCCATCCATCTATCCATCATTCCATCTATCAATTCACCCATCCATCCAACTGTTTATACATCATTCCATCCACCCATCCGTTTAGTTAAAAATCAATCCGTCAAACTATGTATTTATCTATCTATCTATCTATCTATCTATCTATCTATCTATCTTTCTATCTATCTATCTATCTATCTATCTATCTATCTATCTATCTATCTATCAATCCATCCATATGTCTATCAATCATTCAATCCACCCATCAACATATCAATAAATTCAACCATGTATCCTTCAATATTAATAAATCCATCCATCTATCTATCCATCCATCCATCCATTTCCACTGTCTATCCATCATTCACTCGACCATCTATCTTTGTATAAATCTATCCTTCCATTCATCTATCTATCTATCTATCTATCTATCTATCTATCTATCTATCTATCTATCTATCTATCTATCTATCTATCTATCTATCTAACTTTCTATCTAACTATCTCACTATTTATCTATCGATCTACCCTTCCGATCATCTTTCTATTTATCCATCCATCCATCAATCCTTCCATCTATCTATCAATCCATCCAACCCACCTATCTATCCATCCGTCCATCCATATTTCTATCTATTTATCTATCCATCAATCCATCCATATTTCAATTCATCTATCAATCCATCAATCTATTCATCCATCCATCAATCTATCAATTATTCCATCTGTCAATCCATCATTCCATCCACCCATACATCTATCCATCCAGCTAACCATCTGTCTTTCTATCTATCTATCTATCTATCTATCTATCTATCTATCTTTCTATCTATCTATCTATCTATCTTTCTATCTACCTATCTATCCATCTATGTATCTTTGAATCTTACTATCGATCAATCGAGTTATCCTTCAATCCATCAAGTAAGCTATCTATTTATTCCTTCATCCTTCCAACAATCAATCCATCTATCTATCTATTTATCCATTCTTTTATCTATCTGTCTATCTATCCATATGTCAAACCATCTATCCATCCTTCTTTCAATCTATCTCTCCCTCCCTCTGTCTCTCCATCATTCCATCAACCCATCCATCTATCTATAAATCCATCCATCGTCCTGTCTAACCATCTTTCGATCTATCCATCCATCCATCTAAAGATCTATATATCTATCCGTCTATCTATCCGTCTATACATCATCAATCTTTCCATTCATCCAACTATCTATCCATCCATCTATCAATCAATCTGTCTATACATCATTCCATCCACCCCTCCATCTATCAATCCATCTGCAATCTATCCATCCATCCGTCCATCTATCCGATATAGCTATCTATCCATCCGTCAATCAATCATCAATCTATCCATCTGTCCAACTATTTATCTATCCATAAATCGGTGTATCCATCATTCCATCTGTCTATCTATCTATCTATCTATCTATCTATCACTCTTACTATTTATCGATCGATCTATCTATCCATCCGTCCATCAATATAACTATCCATCCATCCTTCCATCCATTTTTCCATTTATCCTCCCATCCATCTAGCTATGCATCTATCCATCCTTCAATCTATCTCTCTATCCATCTATGCGTCAATCCATCCTAACATCTATATATCTGTCCATCTGTCTATGCAGCGATCAATCCACTTATACAGCTATCACTTAAACCATCTGATCATCTATCTATCTATCTAGCTATCTATCTAACTACCTATCCATCTTTCTATCCATCAATCTATCCATCCATCTATCAATCCATGCATCTATCTATCTATTCATCCTTCCATTCAACCAACTATCCATCTATCCTTTCATCCTTCCATCCATCTATCCATCAATCTATCAATCAATCTATCCATCTATATATCTATCCATCCATCTTCCTATCTATCCATCCATTTATCCAGTTTTCAATCTATCACTATATCCATCTATCTTTCCATCCATCAATCGATCAATCAAACATCATCCATCTATCCATCCATCTATCCATGCATCTATCTGTCTATCTATCTATCTTTCGTCAATCTATCTATCAATCCATATTTCTGTCAATCCATCTATCTATTTACTTAATATCTATCGATTTATCCATCCATTCATCCATCTCTTTATCTATCTATCTATCTCACTATCTATCGATCTCTCATTAATCTTTCTTACCAGCCATCCATCTATCAATCAATCAGTCTTCCTATCTATCCATCCATCCGTCTTTCTTTCTATCAATTCATCCATCATACAGTCTATCCATCCATACATCTTTCCATCCATCTATTTATTTATTCATCTTTCCATCCATCCTTTCCTCCATCTTTCTATCCATCAATCTGTCTATCCATCATTCCATTCAACAATCTGTCTATCAATTCATCCATACATATATCCATCTATTCATCTTTCCATCTTTCCATCAATCAATCTATCTATCTTTCCATCTTTCTATCTATCCATACTTTTATCCATCAATCCATCTATCTATCAATCAATCCATCTAACCATCTATCACTCTATCTATCCATCCATCCATCTATCAATCGGTATATCAATCGATCTATCTTTCCATCCATCAATCCATCTATAAGTTCATCCATCTTCCTATCAATCTATTCATCCATCCATCTTTCCATCTATCAACTATGCATAAATCCATCCATCAGTCTATCAATCTATATATCCATCTATCAATCAATCTTTCTAACTATCTATCGATTTAAAGATCCATCTATCTATTTATCTATCTTGCTATCGAACTATCGAACTATCTATCCATCTTTCCACCTATATATCTTTCCATCCATCCATCTATCAATCCATCCAATTTTCCTATCAATCTATCTATCCATCTATCTATACATCTATCAATCCATCTATTTATCCATCTATCTATCCATTCATTTATCTATCTTTATATCTATCCATCTATTCATCATACAATCCATCTATCCATCTATCGATCTGTCTATCAATCATTCCATCCAACAGTCAATCTATCTTTTTATCAATCCATCCATCTATCAAACTATCTATCCATCAATCAATCCATCTATCCATCAATTCATCTATCTTTCCGTTCTTCCATCCAACAATTTATTCATCTATCCTTCCTTTTTTCTATCCATCGATCTGTCTGTCTATCCATCATTCCATCCAACAATCCTTCTATCAATCACTCCATCTATCCGTATATCCATCCATCCATCAATTCATTAATCAATTATCTATCTATCTATCCATCGATCCCTCTATCTATCTTTACATCCATCGATTAATCTTCCATCCACCCATCTATCTTTTCAGCCATCTATCCATACATTCATCTGTTATCCATAATTCCAACCAACAATCCATCTATCTATCAATTAATCAATCTATCTATTTATCTATACATCAAACCATCATTCTACCTATCTATATACATGTATCTATCCTTACATTCATCCATCCATCCGTTTATCTATCAATCCATCCATCGAACCATCTTTCTATCTGTCTATCTAACCATCCATCTATCCTTCAATCGATGTATCCATCCATCCATTTGTCTATCCATCATTTTATCTACCCTACAGTCTATCCTTTTATCTATCAATCCATTCATCTATCTACCCATCTTTCTATCTATCCATCCACGTATCTTATATCCATCTATCAATCCATCCATCTATCAATCCATCCACCTATTTATCTTTCCATCCATCCATATATCAATCCATCTACCCATCCTTCCATCCATCTGTCCATCCATCTTTGCATCCATGTACTTTATATCCAGCCATCCATCTATCCACCCATCAATCTATTTATCTACATATCCCTCCATCAATTCATCCATTAATCCAGCCATCTATCTATCTATCTATCCATTCATCCAGCTGATCCTACAATGGTTTATAACAAATAAGGCTAAGTCATTCTGCTGAGTCAACACTTTCTTGTACAAACCCGGGATTTTACATCAATGCGATTTTGTACTTGAAAAATATTCTTGAAACATCCTTTTCCCACAATATTTTCTAATACATACATATGTAATTGGTTTCATTTCGAATTACATGCAGTTTTCATTGTTGCCTGCATCCTCTTTCAGTTTGGATTAAAAAAAAAGCCAGGAAAGGCATAAGGTGATTTTTATCAATATTTTTTCTATAACTTTATATATCATTTACGTTTTGGTCATTTTTCAAGGAAATTTTAGCCGACAACTTCTGATTCCAGTACTTTCAGCCCTTTAATTCTAAAACATGTCTGAAAAAAGGATTGTTTGTCTATTGTCTTGGAAATGGTTGAATTAAATAAGACATTGCCAATGCTTGAACAAAATTATCCATGCCCTGTTTGCCTCGATTTCTTTCTAAATGCAATACTACTTTGGTGTCTGAAGTTTGAAGCAGAAGCATGACAGTATTGGGTGAGGGGGGATAAATACTGCTCTAAATTCTATGTTTTGCATTATTCTTAGTATTGTCTCACTGAGCTGATTCAAATTGCTATCTGTAACAAGGATTCTTTTATTGAAAAATGATTTCGGAATGAGATTTCCCACTGTTATCTGGAGCTCTGAGTTATGGCATCATTGAAACCATTATAAGACTTACTTCAAGGATCACATTTAAGCGTCTTGACGAGCCCTGCTAGCTAAGCTTGTAGAGCACTGTGGTCTTAATCCAAGAGCTGAGAGTTTGAACCCAATCTCGGAAAACATTCTTTCAAACACTTTCAAAAACTCATTGTAATATTGGTCATTCTTTCTCTATACTAATGGATGATTCATAATTTGTACGGGGTGGTATGAGCAACTAGTGGCTTAGATTGAATATGATGGTTGTACTGGTATGAGAAATAACAGGAATCCAAAGATGGGGTATGGAATTTCTATGCCCGACTTGTCCAACTTGGTTTTTCTACTTGCAGTTTGAGATTAGTTAATTTTTTGTCGCCACTTGTCCAGGAAGGGCAAATCTTAGAATCATTGACAAATAGATCTAAAAGATAAATCACAATGTATTGTATATATAGTTATCATCATCTTTATATTGAAGGGTGGACAATTTTGGAACCCAGCATTTACTTAAAATTTATCTCTTCACTTTTTTGTGGTTTTGTTCTTTTAATTCTGACAAGTAGAAGATTATGTCATTTGTCTTTGAACAAGTGAGGAAAGTGCCATTTTGATAGTTTTAATGTTATTAATACTACTACTGACGTGTTGAGTTTTGTCATCATTGAAACCATTACATTACTTCAAGGGTCACATTTAAGAGTCTGGGCGAGCCCTGTTAGCTAAGTTGGTAGAGCACTGTGGTCTCAAATCCAAGAGCTGAGAGTTTTAACCCCATCTCAGCAAACATTCTTTCAAACACTTTCAAAAACTCATTGTAACATTGGTCATTCTATCTCTGTACTAATCGATGTTTCATAAGTTGTACGGGTTGGTATTAGCAACTAGTGGCTTAGATTGAATATGGTGGCTATACTGGTATGAGAAATAACAGGAATCTAAAGATGGGTAATGGAATTTCTATGCCAGACTTATCCAACATGGGTTTTTCTACTTGCAGTTTGAGATTAGTTAATTTTTTGTCGCCACTTGTCCAGGAAGGGCAAATCTTAGAATCATTGACAAATAGATCTTAAAGATAAATCACAATGTATTGTATAGTTATCATCATCTTTATATTGAAGGGTAGACAATTTTGGAACCCAGCATTTACTTAAAATTTATCTCTTCACTTTTTTGTGGTTTTGTTCTTTTAATTCTGACAAGTAATAGATTATGTCATTTGTCTTTGAACAAGTGAGGAAAGTGCCATTTTGATAGTTTTAATGTTATTAATACTACTACTGACGTGTTGAGTTTTGTCATCATTGAAACCATTACATTACTTCAAGGGTCACATTTAAGAGTCTGGGCGAGCCCTGTTAGCTAAGTTGGTAGCGCACTGTGGTCTTAAATCCAAAAGCTGAGAGTTTTAACCCCATCTCGGCAAACATTCTTTCAAACACTTTCAAAAACTCATTGTAACATTGGTCATTCTATCTCTGTACTAATCGATGTTTCATAAGTTGTACGGGTTGGTATTAGCAACTAGTGGCTTAGATTGAATATGGTGGCTATACTGGTATGAGAAATAACAGGAATCTAAAGATGGGTTATGGAATTTCTATGCCCGACTTATCCAACATGGGTTTTTCTACTTGCAATCTGAGAAAAGTTAATTTTTTGTCGCCACTTGTCCAGGAAGGGCAAATCTTGGAATCTTTGACAAATAGATCTAAAAGATAAAATCACAATGTATTGTATATATAGTTATCATCATCTTTATATTGAAGGGTAGAAAATTTTGGAACCCAGCATTTTCTTTATTAACGTGTTCTTAATATTTATCTCTTCACTTTTTTGCGGTAAAGTTCTTTTAATTCTGACAAGTAGAAGATTATGTCATTTGTCTATGAACAAGTGAGGAAAGTGCCATTTTGATAGTTTTAATGTTATTAATACTACTACTGACATGTTGATTTGGACAGCTTGTATCTTGTCAATCGAGGTTTTCTATCTATCTATCTATCTGTCGATATCTATCAATCTTTCAACCCTTCCATCCATCCCTCCAACTATCCTTCCTTCCATCCATCCATCTATCTATCTATGCTAACCCTAATCTTATCTATCGATTTATCTGGTCATCCATCAATCAATCCTTCAATCAATGTATCCATCCATCTATCTGTCCATCCATTCATCCTTCTATCCCTCCATGCATTTGTCTAATCATCCATCCATCTTTCTTTCCGTCGATCTGTCTATCCATTATTCGATCCACCCATCCATCTATCAATCCATCCAACAATCCATCTGTCAATCCTTTCTATCTACCTTTCTATCTATCTATCTATCTATCTATCTATCTATCTATCTATCTATCTTTCTATCTATCTATCTATCTATCTATCTATCTATCTATCTATCTATCTATCTATCTATCCGTCTATCCGTCTATCCGTCTATCCATCGCTACATCCATAATTCCATCCACCCATTCATGTATCAATTCATCCAACCATCAATCTATCTTTCTTCCTATCTATTGAGCTATCTATCTATCCATCCATCTTTCTATATATCTTTCTATCTTTCAATCTATCTATCTTTCCATCAATCCACCTATCCATCCAACCATCTATCTGTCTTTCCATTATTTCATCCATCAATCGATCCATCCATCTACCTCTCTATCGATCTATCTATCTTTCAATCTTACTATCTTTCGATCGATTTATCGATCCATTCATCCAATAATCAATCTATCTATCAATCCATCTTTCCTTATATCAATCCATCCGTCTATCTATCAGTCCATCTTTTATCTATCTATTTATCCCTCTATCTATCTTCTATCTATCTTTCTTTCTATCTATCCACCAATCAATCCACCCATCTATCAATCTATCCCTCTATTTAACCATCATTCCTACCATCCACCAAACTTTCAACCCATCCATCCTTCTAACCATCCAACTAATTAGCTATCTATCCATCAATCCATCTATCCATCCATCCATCTTTCCTTCCAACCATCCGTTTATTGATCATTTCATCCACAATCCAACTATGTATCAATCCATCAGTCCATCAAAACATCCATCCATCCATCTATCTTACTATCTATCTACCCATCCATCCATCAATCAATCAACCCCATCAATCATCCATCTATCTATCTAATTATCCATTGTTCCATCGATCTATCCATGCATTAATCCATCCATCTATCTATATATCCATCTGTCCACCCAAACACTCATCTATGAATCCTTCAATCCATCCACCTATATATCCATCCATCTACCTATCCATCCATCCATCCATCCATTCATTCATCTATCCATCTATCCATCGATAGTGTAAGTAGAGAAATAACTGTTTTGTAGGGTAAAAAATCATTGAGGAAAAAGATGTGTAATTCTTTGTCGAAAATCTATTTCTTCCTTTCTCACTTTGTTTTTCGAAGAATAAAATTAATGGTGATGAGAAGAAGTGAGTATTTCATATGAAAAGCTTGACCATTATTGTAAGTCATGAAAAGCTTGACCATTATTGTAAGTCATTAGTAAATATAAGATAGTTTTAATGTTATTCAAGATTTTTTTATTTATTCGTGGAGAAAGGTTTACAATGTACTAGAAAACAACCCCTTCAGATGTTTTTTTTATTATTATTACGATTTGTCATGTCATTGATTTAGTCAAGGTGCATTGATGTACAACACTGTTGTAAGTGGAGATACAACAATATTGCATAAAAAAATCCATCAGGAGTTTCAACATTTTGCCAATAATATCAATTATGTCCTTTAATTTGTTTTTTCTCTCAAAACATTTCAAGGCTACGTGTATTTTGCATGAAATTAACCAAAAATGCCAAAAAATGCATTTGCAAGAAATTCAATCTATTCATTCATCCATCTATTCAACGATCCATCTTTCTACTAATTATCTATCGATCCATCAATGCAAATATCTATCCAGGTATCCATCATTCTATCCTTTCATCCATCTCTCCATCCTTCCATCCATCTATTTATCTATCTATCTACTTATCTATCTATCTATTTATCTATCTATCCATTTATCAATTCATCCATCTATCCATCCATCCATCCATCTATCTATCAATCGATCCATCGATCTATTCATCCATTAATCCATCAATCTGTCTATATATCCATCTGTCAACCCATCCATCCATCTATCAATAGATCCACCAAAACATCCATCTATAAATCCTTTAATCCATCCATCCATTCATCCATCTACCTAACAATCCATTTATTCATCCATCTATCCACCAATCCATCTTTTTACTAATTATCTATCGATCAATCAATTCATTGTCTATCCATCTATCCATTATTCTATCTTTTCATCAATCTCTCTATCCATCAAACCATCCATCCATCTATTCATCTATCTGTCTATTTATCTCTCTAACTATCTATCTATCTATTTATTTATATATCTATCTATCTAACTATCTATCTATTTATCTATCCTTAAATCTATCTATCAATCTATCTTTCTTTCTTTCTATCTATCTATCTACTCTTCCGATCATCTTTCTATCTATCAATCCATCCATCCATCCATCCTTCCATCTATCAATCCATCCATCCATCTATCTTTTATCTTTCTATGTATGTATGTTTCTATCTATCGATCCATCCATCTATCCATCCTTCCAGCCATCTATCCACCTATCCTTTCATCCATCCATCAAACTATCCATCCGTCTATCATTATATTTATTTTTTTATCCATTAATCCATCTATCCTTCCATCCATCTATCCATCCATTATCTTTCAATCCATCCATCTATCTATTCATCAATCCATCTGTCTATCTATTTATCTATCTATCTAACTATCTATCTATTTATCTATCTATCCTTCCATCTATCTATCAATCTATCTATCTTTCTTTCTATCTTTCTAACTATCTTTCTAACTATTTATCGATCTACCCTTCCGATCATCTCTCTATCTATCCATCCCTCAATCCATCCTTCCATCTATCAATTTATCCACCCATCTATCTATTTATCTATCTATGTCTGTATGTTTCTATCTATCGATCCATCTATCCATCCTTCCGGCCATCCCTCAACCTGTCCTTCCATCCATCCATCTTTCTATCTATTTTCCTATCCATTAATCTATCCATCCATCCATCCTTTTTTAATCCATCAATCTATCTATTCATCAATCCATCTGTCTATCAATAAATCGATCTGTTTATCCATCATTCCATGCATCCATCCATTCATCCATCAATTTAATTATCTAACCAACTATTTTTCTATCTAGCTAGCTATCCATCTATCAATCCATCTATCCATCCATCCATTAATCTTTCCATCCATCCATCTTTCTATCCATCTATCTATCTTTCAATCTTACTATGTATTGAAGGATCGATCGATCAATCCATCAAGTAAGCAATCTATCTATCCATCCTTCTATCCATCAATTCACCCATCTATCTCTTTATCCAACCATCTATCTGTCTATCTTTCTAACTTTCTTTACATCTATCCATCATTCCACCTTTCCATCAAATGTCAAACAATCATTCCATAAATCCATCTTTCTATCTATCACTCCATCTATCATTCCATCCATCTATCCATCCATCTGTCTATCCATCCTTCTTTCCACTCATTAATCTATCTATCAATCAAACAATCTATCTATCCATTCATCAATATATTTTTATAACCATCAGTCCATCTTTCTATACTTTCTTCGTTCCGTCTATCCCCCGTCCTTCCATCCATCCATCCGTCTATCAATCCATCAATCAATCTATCAATTTATCTATCTACATATCTATCCATCCATCCATCTATCTAGCTAGCTAGCTAGCAAGCGATCTACCTTTCTACCTTTCTATCCATCCATCCTTCCATCCATCTGTTTATCTATTATTCCATCCACCCATCAACACAACCGTTTAATTATTAATTCATCCGTCCATCCATCTATCTATTTATCCATCATTCATTCTTACTTTTTAATCCATCCATATGACTATCAATCATTCCATCCAACCATCAATCTATCTATGCATCCATCCATCCTTCCATCTATCTATCCATCCATCCGTCTATCCATCGATCAATTACTTATCTATCACTCCAATAATCTTACCATCTTTCTATCTATCCAAACATCTATCTATCAATCCATAAATCTATCTATCTATTCATCCTTCCATCCAACCATCTATCCATCCTTCATCCAGTTATCTACCTATCCATCTATCTATCCATTAATCCATCCATCGGGCATCAATCCACCCATCTTTCTATCTATGTATCCATCCATCTTCCTATCTATCTATACATCAATTTATCTATCTTTCCATCTATCAATCCATTCATCTATCTATACATCCATCCATCTATCAACCCAACCATCCATCTATCAACCCATCCGCCAATCCATCTATCTATCCATCTATCCATCTATCTGTATATCTATCTTTCAGTCAGTCTGTCCATCTATCTATTAATGCATCCATGTTCCAACCATCTATCCATTTATCTATCTATCTATCTATCTATCTATCTATCTATCTATCTATCTATCTATCTATCTTTTTATCTATCTATTTAACTATCCATCGATCCACCCATATCTTTATCTATCAATCTATTTATCTTACTATATATCTTTCTTCTTATCTATCTATTCATCCATCTTATCATATATCAATTCATCCATCAATCTGTCTATCCATCCATACATCTATCAATCCATTTACTCATCTATTAGTCTATCCTTCTATCGATCCATCATTCCCTCCATCTATCTGTCCATCCATCTGTCTATTACTCATTCCATCCACCAATCTATCTATCAATTTATTCATCCATCTTTCCATCTTTTCATAAATCAATCTATCTATCTATCAATCTATCTAGTTATCTATCTTTCTATTATCTATCAATATATTTATCCATCCATCCATTTTTCAATCCTTCCATCAATCCAACCATCTATCTATCAATCCATCCATCTATCCAACTATTTATACATCCATCTATCTATCTTCTAGCAATTTTACTATCAATCCATCCATCTATCTTTCCATCCATTATATCTCCCCTTCTATCCATCCGTCCTTCCCTCAATCTATCAATCCATCTGTCTTTCCATCATTCTATCCAACAATCTATCTATCAATTCATCCATCCATCTATTCATCTATCCATCTATCTATCTATCCATCTTTCCATCCATCTATTCATCTATCGATCTATTTATCCATCTATACATTTATCCATCAATCTATCTATCAATCCATCCATTAAATTATCTATCTATCAATCCTTCTATCCTTCCTATCTATAAATCCATATACCAATCTATCTATCTTTCAATATATCAATCTATCAATCCATCTATCTTCCAATTAATCTATCTATCCATGTTTGCATCCTTCAATCCATCCATCTATTCATCTATCCATCCTTTCATCTATCGGTATATCTATCTTCCAATCCATCCATCTATCTTTTCTCCAATCTATCCTCCAGTCATCCATCTATCTATCACTCCATCAATCCATCCATCTATCTAACTATCTATCGGTCTATCCATCCATCTTTCTATTTTTCTATATATCTAACTATCTATCGATCCATCCATCCATCTATCTATACAACAATCCATCCGCATATATATCTTTCCATCCATCAATCTATCAATCCATCCATCTTCCTATCAATCTATCCATCTTACAATCAATCCATCTTTCTTTCTATCAATCCATCCAACTGTCTATCCACCTATCAATACATTCATCTATGTTAATATCTATTTATCTATCAAAACATCCATCTATCTATCTATCCATCAATCAATCCATCCATCCATCCATCCAACCATCTATCCATCTTTCCGTTCTTCAATCCAGCTACCTATTCATCCATCCTTTCGTCCATCTATCCATCCATCTATCCATGAATTCATCCATCCATCCGTTTATCTATAAATCCATCCAACCATCTTTCTATTTGTCAATCTATATATCCATCCATACATCTATCCTTTCATCCATTCATCTATCTATCTATCTATCCATTCATTCATCAATGTATCCATCCATCTATTTGTCTATCCATCATTCCATCTACTCATCGTCTATTTATCTATCCATCTATCCATTCATCCATCTATGCATACATGTATCTTCTATTAATCTATCAATCCATCCATACATCCATCCACCTTTTTCTCTTTCCATCCATCCATTAATCAATCCATCCATCCATCTGTCTATCCATCATTCCATCCATCCACCCATCCATATATCTATCCATCCATCTATCTATCTATCTATCTATCTATTTATCCACCCATCCATCTTTCTATCCATCCATCAATGCATCTTACCATCGATTAATCAATCAATCAATCAATAATTTAAAGGCATTGAATATAACTTATTCCTTGATAGAACAGTCCTTTCATCTATTTTTTGATTTATCAAAAGGAATGCTTATTTACTTTATTCTCTTAAGATAAATACAAATACACTATTATATGCTAATTTACGTGTTGCTTTGGATAGCTTGTATCTTGTCAATTTAGGTTTTCTATCTATCTATCTATCTATCTATCTATCTATCTATCTATCTATCTATCTATCTATCTATATATCTATCTATCTATCTATCTGTCTGTCTGTCTTTCAATCTATCTGATTTAACCCTTTCCTGTACAAACCCGGGATTTTACATCAATGCGATTTTGTACATGAGAAATATTCTTGAAACATCCTTTTCCCACAATATTTTCTAATACATAATTGGTTTCATTTCGAATTACATGCAGTTTTCATTGTTGCCTGCATCCTCTTTCAGTTTGGATTAAAAAAAAAAGCCGACGACATATGTAATTGTCAAGTCTAAATAAAGAATCTTTATCTGACATTAGCCCCTTTCTCATTCTATTAGGGCGGACAAAATCCCCTTTCTAACATTGATTGGGCGGACAATATCCCTGTCGTCGTTTAATACTGCGGACAATATATAAAAATGTTGTCTAAACCCATTTCACGGGTAATGGATTGGTTAGAATTCTAGAATTTCACCCAAGTCATTCTGCTGAGTTAAGCTGGGTAACATATCTATTGTTTCTATTATTTATTCATTCTGGCCTGGCTCGTAAGGTAATTGATATTGATATTTGTCATAAAACTCTGAAAAGTAGTTTAGATCGACTATAATTTTTTATACGCTGTCCAAGTGTCGCACGCTATCCTGATCGGTATCTACCCTTCGTAGTATTGTAGTGTTCAACGCTACATCTACACAACTTTAAGGAGCCTGATCGAGGTCTATTCATGTTAAATTGTGCATGTTATATTGTTTCTTATTTATATAAATATATATGTTTTAATTTATGAGCACCGGGGTCTACTTTTCCAGTATAATGGCTTGTTACATATATAAAACGTTCAAGTTTGTGAGCCGGATTAGCTTAAATGGCATAGTACTTGATTTCAAACCTCAAGATCACGGGTTCTAGCCCTTGGCTGACCATATCAACTAACAATTTAATTTGCTTTCGGATGAGACGTAAAACCGAGGCCCCTTGTGACACTGCTATCCATCGAGCACGTTAAAGACTCGAGGTCTACTGTTTCTGATGTATTTACGTTAAACAAATTTTTATATTGTTTATGTAACGTTTAACCCTTGAAGTCCTTTTCGAGTGAGGTCTTCTTTTGCTATAATCTATATGATTCATTGTTTTCTTATTTATCGTTTTAGTTCTACTTTTTCTATAATCTATATGATTCATTGTTTCTAATCTATGTACACCATCAATTCACATTCTGTCGGATCGGGGTCTTTTCTTGCTTTATTCTACATATATTTTTGTTTCTGCTGTATGTACATCGTTCAAGTCTCTTATAGCACAGGAATCTTATTCGGGTATTCTCATGCATTATTATACATGCAATACATTATAAATCATTTTTATCAAGTATGTACTATATTTTGGAGTCGACCCAGTGTCTTCTCTTTCTATATTATGCATGTTTTATTGTTTCTTATGTATGTACACTGTAAAATCTTGATCTGTAGGAGGCGGATCGGGGTCTTCTTTTGCTTCATTAAACAAGTTTTTTTTATGATTTTTATGAATGTATACCTTTAAAATTTTCTTTTATCTCACATCCGGACCCGGGTTAATTCATACTATATCATACGACATGTTAATGATTGTCAATGTTCAAGTCTTATTCTCTAGGAGCCTGTTTGGAGTAAAACATAGCTATTTCATACCGACAGTTTGGTCTTTGTACACCGTTCAAACCCCATTCTCTAGAAACCTTATTTGCGTATACTCTTGATATATCGCTTTTAAACTTTTGTACATCATTTTCAAGTCTTCATCTGTAGGATTCTGACTGGCGTATTCCCAAGCTTCATTAAATATGTAAAGTCTAACAATTCAGTATAGCAACCTATATAAATTTCTGAATTATCATCATAAATGATGTACTTCAAAATACTAGTCAACGATTTTAGTAGAAATTAATAAAACAAAAAATCGATTGACCAACCACTCAGTCAACAGTTCAAACCTAAAGTGAACGATTTAACATGTAGCATTTATCTCTAACATTTTATTGGTTAGCGATTTAAAAGCCGTAGATTTAAGCTTACATTTTTCATAATGCTTTATCTCTCTACCCATATAATATATGCAAAGTATTTTTGTTAGATACATGAGTAAAAAAAAATTATCGGAGGGAGTGACCAGCGATCTTTTATTTGGTAATAATTTTACACTTAGATGAAGAACGCCTGGAAATATAAATATGGTATCCCAAGACGTTAATTTTATGCCAAGGGATCTTTTTTGTAGACAATTTTGTGGCATGAGTTAATTACGTTAAAATCTCAACATTAACAAAGATGATTCACATTAATATCGACCGATGTATGAGAGTTCACATCCGGTCTAAATTAAATATTTGTTTGGTCTATCAATTTATCGATTAACAGCCACAAAACCCTCCAATTAATGAGGTGAATGCCAAATAATTTATTTCGAAACTTTTTTTTTTGTTTGTATCATGTTGGATTTCCAGTTTTGATGATAACTAACAAGAAATCTACCAGAACAATAGGATCAAAAATCACTGCGTTACTATCCCTTTGACTAATAAACTCAAACTATAGCGTGTTTGCACATAGGCCTTTACAACCAATTTTTTTTTTTACGCATTGGAATCATTTTCTGCGTCCGTCGGTATAGCAGTCCCTCTTGACGTACATCTGCATCTTGTGTGGGCATCTCCTACTACATTTATGAAGTTTTCACTGAATATTCCTAGTCACCTGAATTTACACAAATCTTTCTTTCTATCTATCTATCCATCTATCTAACTATCCATCTATCTATCCATCTATTTATCTCTCTATCTCTCTATCCATCTATCTCTCTATCTCTCTCTGTCTGTCTCTCTCTCTCTCTCTATCAATCTATCTGTCTATCTATCTATCTATCTATCTATCTATCTATCTATCTATCTATCTATCTATCTATCTATCTATCTATCTATCTATCTATCCATCTATCTATCTATCTATCTAACTAATCTATCTAACTATCCATCTATCTATTAGAAACATCTATTTATCTATCTATTTATCTATCTATCCATCCATCTATCCAACTATCCATCTATCTATCTGTATATCCATCCATCCATCTATCAACCAATCCATAAATATATTTATCTTTTTATCTATCCATTCAATCGCTTATCCATCTATCTATTTACCAATCCATCCGACCTTTCATCCATCAATTTATCTATCTTGTATCCATCCATCATTCTATCCATCTATCCATCAATCCTTCCATGTCTCTATCCATTCTTCCATCTATCCATCAATCTATTTAACTATCCTTCCATCCATTCAATTTTCTATCTATCTCAATATCTATCTATCTATCTATCTATCGATCTTTCTATATATCTTTATATCTATCTATCTATCTTACTATCTATCTATATATCTATATATCTAAATATCTATCTATCTATCTATCTATCAATCAATCTATTCCTCCGTACATCTATCCTTCCTTTCATCCATCAATCAATCAATCCATCCATCTATCAATCCATCCAATCAACCATTCATACATCCATCAATCCATCTTTCTATCTATCTATCTTTCTATCTATCTATCTATCCATCCATACATCCAACAATCCATCTATCTATCAATCTATCTACTTATCGATCTTATCATCCATCCATCTTCCAATCCATCTGTCCATCGATCTATCTATCCATCCATCAATCCATCTATCTATATATCCATCCATCCATTTATCTATCCATCCATCCATCCTTCAATACACTTATCCATCTATCTATCTGTCTATCAATCATTCCATTCAACAGTTCATTTTTCTATCTATAAATCCAACCATCTATCCATCTACCTATCCATCAATCAATACATCTATATATCCATCAATCTATCTTTCTATCTATCTTTCCGCCTTTCCGTCCATCTATACATCCATCTGTCTGTCTATCCATCATTCCAACTACCCATCCGTCTATCAATCCTTCCATCTATCTATCTATCTATCTATCTATCTATCTATCTATCTATCTTTCTATCTATCTACAAATCCATCCATTCATCCATCTAACCATCCATGTACTTTCTATCCATCTATCAATCCATCCATCCACCTATTTCTTTTTCCATCCATCCATCTATCCCTATCTATCATTCCATCCACCCATCCATCTATCCATCCATCAATCTATCTATCTATCCATCCATTCATCCATCCATCCATCCATCCATCCATCCATCCATCCATCGATTAATCAATCAAATAATCAATCATCACTAATTTAAAGGCATTGAATCTTACTTAATCCTTGATCGAACAGTCCTTTCATCTATTTTTCCATTTGATCAAAAGGAATTCTTATTTACTTTATTCTCTTTAGAAAAATATAAATACACTTAATGTGCTTATGTGTGTGCTTGCGCATGTAAATTCGTTTAAATCGGTTTGTCTGCGTACGTACGTATTTGTTCAATATCTGATTTAAGTTTGTGTATGCTTTAATTCATTGTTTTTTATATACTGATAACTATTACTTTGGCTCTGTCCCCTTTCTTCGTTCGACCCACCAATTGACTCTGAAAGGAAGTTTCACTTTTTAAATTGCATTATTTTTATAAAATTTATGGCCAGTGGCATGTAACAATAAAGTAAAATGGTAGGTTGGTGACCTTATAAGTACAACTTGAATAAGCTATACTAGCAATGCTTAATTACAACACTAACAAAAAAGCTAACGAAAATGGCGGCCAATATCATAGTTCAAAACTCACTGATTGATTTCAATGGTGGACTCATGTCCACACTTCCTCTACGCAATCTCACTATTACCCATTCCACTCAGACCATCACCCCCATTACTTCTTAATTTCATATACAGTTATCTTTGGAGAACTTCAATGCACAAAAAAATTTGCATCAAAAACGTGCACTCTTATTCATTTCATCTATGGTTTATTTGAAACAGATTCATCTAGTTCAGTACTTGAATATGGATTGTGCATTTGTATCACTATCCTCCTTGTCTGTTCTCTTATTATCTATTGAAATATCGGAAATTTTCTTTCTTCTTAACTTTAGTAAGTTAATTAATTTATAATTAATTTGTACAATGACTACATTACATGTTGGCAATGCATTAAGCCCCATTGTCATAAGTGAAACCATCAAAGTCAGTTTTACTCAATTCATTCTGTGAGAAAAAGATAAGTTTGTTGATCTCAAAGGGAATTCTTTTAGTATGATTAAATACAGAGTCTACAAGCATGTATATGAATAATACAAAACTTTATACAATTTCATATTGTGTCAGTGTTGCAAAACCATCTCTATCAGAGCAGTAAAATGTTCATTTTCATTACTGCACAGTTGTATGAAGGTTGATTAATCCCTATCATAATTAAACAGTGATTGAGCATCCTTTAAAAAAAGTTATTGGATAGAGTAAAATGGTGCATTAGCAGGCCATCGGATCTGAGCAGAGATTGTTTCTTTTTTATTTAATAATAATTAACAGCTTAAGGAATATCTTCACTTCTACGGAAATAATGGCTAAAATGCAAAACATTGTCATCCATTTTTTCTTTTGTCTAATATCTTTTGGTTGAATGAAATAAATCATTGCCAATGCTTGAACAAAATTATCCATGCCCTGTTTGCCTCCATCTCTAAATGCAATACTACTTTGGTGTCTGAAGTTTGAAGCAGAAGCATGACAGTATTGGGGGAGGGGAATAAAACGGCTCTAAAATCTATGTTTTTGGATTATCCTTAGTATTGTCTCACTGTGCTGATTCAAATTGCTACCTGTTACAAGGATTCTTTTGTTGAAAAATGAATTTGGAATGAGATTTCCTACTGTTATCTGGAGCTCTGAGTTATGTCTTCATTGGAACCTTTATTATACTTACTTCAAGGGTCTCATTTAAGAGTCTGGGCGAGCCCCTGTAAGCTTAGTTAGTAGAGCACTTTGGTCTCAATCAAAGATCCCCATCTCGGCAAACACTTTCAAAACCTGATCTTTCTATCTTTATACCAATGGATTGTTCATAAGTTGTACAAGGTGGTATGAGTGGCTTAGATTGAATATGGTGGTTGTACTGGTATGAGAAGTGACAGGAATCCAAAGACATGGGTATGGAATTTCTATGCCCGACTTGTCCAACATGGTTGTCTCTTCTTGCAGTCTGAGATAAGTTAATTTTTTTGTCGCCACTTGTCCAGGGAGGGCAAATCTTGGAATCTTTCACAATGGATCTAAAAGATAAATCACAGTGTATTGTATATAGTTATCATCTTTATAATTTTGGAACCCAGCATTTTATTTATTAACGTGTTCTTAAAATTTATCTCTTTACTTTTTTGTGGTTTAGTTCTTTTAATTCTGACAAGTAGAAGATTATGTCATTTGTCTATGAACAAGTGAGGAAAGTGCCATTTTGATAGCAGACCACAAATTATAGTGGTTGTAAGTAGAGAAATAACTGTTTTTGTAGGGTAAAAAATCATTGAGGAAAAAGATTTGTAATAGTTTGTCAAAATCTATTTCTTCTTTTCCCACTTTGTTTTTCGAAGAATGAAATTAAGGGTGATGAGAAGAAGTGAGTATTTCATATGAAAAGCTTGACCATTATTGTAAGTCATGAAAAGCTTGACCATTATTGTAAGTCATTAGTAAATATAAGATAGTTTTAATGTTATTCAAGATTTTTTAAATTTATTTGTGGAGAAAAGTTTACAATGTACTAGAAAACAACCCCTTCAGATGTTTTTTTTTTATTATTATTACGATTTGTCATGTCATTGATTTAGTCAGGGTGCATTGATGTACAACACTGTTGTAAGTGGAGATACGACAATATTGCATAAAAAAATCCATCAGGAGTTACAACATTTTGCCAATAATATCAATTATGTCCTTTAATTTGTTTTTTTCTCTCAAAACATTTCAAGGCTACGTGTATTTTGCATGAAATTAACCAAAAATGCAAAAAATGCATTTGCAAAAAATTGGAGTTACAACAGTGTTTGCCTGAGCCCTAGAATAGCTTTCTGGCTCTCAGCCAATGAAGCTAAAAATGAATAAATTGAATATAACAAGCAGTTCCTTCATTTACACATTGTTTTCCCAATCGTTTTACACGAAGGGTGTCAAAAGTGTCATTGTGTGGGAATGGGCTCAGTTGAATTCTTTATTGTAAATGAAACAAATGAACTTAAATAAAAATAGTAAATGTGCTAAAAAAAAAGTTCACCTTTAGGATAATAGAAAAAGTCACACTTGTCTTGATCATTTTATCCTCATTGTAGAGGGAGGTACATTTCTGAGTAAGAGTTTTAGAGTAACGGGAAAATATTCAGCATGTTGATTTTGAAAGGATGAGTGTTCATCTTGACACACAGAGTGATGATTTTGACAGACAATTTTTAATTTGACAGAGAGAGTGTTTATTTTGATAGAGAGAGTGTTGATTTTGACAGACAGGTATGATTTTGACAGACAGAGTGATGATTTTGACAGAGAGAGTGTTGATTAGACAGACATTTTCTATTTTGACAGAGAGAATGTTTATTTTGATAGAGTGTTGATTTTGACAGACAGGATGAATTTTGACAGACAGAGTGATGATTTTGACAGACATCCTACAATGGTTTATAACAATAAGGCTCAGTCATTCTGCTTTCCTGTACAAACCCGGGATTTTACATCAGTGCGATTTTTTACTTGAGAAAACATTGTTAAAACATCCTTTTCCCACAATATTTTCTCATACATAATTGGTTTCATTACATGCAGTTTTCGGTGTTGCCTGCATCCTCTTTCAGTTTGGATTTTAAAAAAAGCCACGAAAGGGATAAGCTGATTTACATCAATATTTTTTCTATAACTTTACTTATTATTTCAGTTTTTGTCATTTTTCAAGGAAATGTTAGCCCATAACTTCTAATTGCAGTACTTTCAGCCCTTTAATTCTAAAACATGCCTGAAAAAAGAATTTAAATCAACAGGAAAAGGGTTATGGAAAAGTTTCCCATTGCGTATCTGAGTATTGTTTATAGTTTTGAAAGAATCTAGGACAATAGCCCTAGATTTATTCTTTTTTTGTATATGATGATGCACGAGGCTAACCTTAAATGTTTTATAACTGAATTTCTAACTCAGAATGTAATACACCGATTAATACTATTACTGACGTGTTGATTTGGATAGCTTGTATCTTGTCAATTGAGGTTTTCTTTCTATCTATCTATCTATCTATCTATCTATCTATCTATCTATCTATCTATCTATCTATCTATCTATCTATCTATCTATCTATCTATCTCTGTAACCATCTATCTATCTATCTATATATCTATCTATCTATCCATCTTTCTATCCCTCTTCAATTCTTCCTTCCATCCATCCATCCATCCATCAACCAATCCATCTATCCATCTACCCATCCATACATACATCCATCCAACCATCCATACATCCATCCATCAATCTTTCTTTCTATCTTTCTATCTATCCATCCAACCATCCATCTTTCTTTCTTTCCATCTATCTACCTATCGATCGATACATCCATCCATCTTCCAATCGATCCATCTATCTATCCATCGATCTATCCATCCTTCCATCAATCCATCTATCAATCAATCCTTCCATCTATCAATTCATCCACTTGTCTTTCAATCATGTAATACACCCATTTATCTAGCAATCAATCCATCTATCCATCCTTCCATCCATCAATCTATGAATCCATCAATCCATCCATCCAACTCTATATCCATGCATCTACCTATCCATCCATCCATCTATCTATCAATCCATCATCTTTCTATCGATTTATCTGTTGATCCATCAATCCATCTATCCATCCATCCATTCTTTCATCGATCTATCTATCCATTTATCTATTTATCTATCTATCTATCTATCTATCTATCTATCCTTCTATCTATCTTTCTATCTTTCTAACTTTCTAACTATTTATCTAGCGATCTATCTATCCACTCATCTTTCTATCTATCCATCCATCTATCCATCTTCAAATCTATCTGTCTATCCATCCATCTATCTTTTTTTATGTAGCTTTCTATATATTATCGATCTATCCATCTTTCCATCCTTCCATCCATCCCTCCAACTATCCTTCCTTCCATCCATCTATCAATCTATCCTAACCCTAACTCTTATCAATCTATCTATTTATCCATCCTTCGCTCCATCCTTCAATCAAATTA
This sequence comes from Fragum fragum, assembly GCA_946902895.1. NCBI lineage: Eukaryota > Metazoa > Mollusca > Bivalvia > Cardiida > Cardiidae > Fragum > Fragum fragum. The sequence goes on from OX336373.1 coordinate 9,946,773, forward strand.
TCCATCAATCTATCTCTCCATCCCATCATCCATCTATCCATCCATGCATCTGTGTATTCACCCATCAATCCATTTTTTAATCCATCCATCTGTCTCTCCATTTATTCGTCCATCCAACTATCAATCCATCCAACCATCCATCTATCTTTCTTTCCATCTATCTAGCTATCTATCCATCTATCCATCTATTCGTCTATCCATCTGTCCATCAATCATTCCATCCACCCATCCATCTATCAATCCATCCAACCATCAATCTATCAGTCTTTCTATCTATCGAGCTATTTATCCATCCATCCATTTTTCTTTCTTTCAATCTATCTTTCAATCCATCAATCTATCCATCAATACATCTATCTATTTTTCCATCATTCCATCCATCAATCTTTCTATCTGTCTATTTATCTATTTTTCAATCTTACTTTCTATCGATCAATTTATCGATCCATTCATCAATCTATCTATCAATCCATCCTTTCATGCATTTATCCATCTATCTAGCTATCTATCCATCCATCTTTCTATATATCAATCTATATACTTTCTATCTATCTTTCTATCTATCTTTCTTTTCATTCACCTGTCCACCCATCCATCAATCCATCTGTCCAATCATTATTCCCTCCACCCATCCAACTATCTATCCATCCATCCTTCTATCCATTTATTCAGCTTTCTATCTTTCGAAATATATTTCTATATATCTATCTTTCCATCCATCCATCCACCCATCTATCCGTCCATCCATCCGTCTATCCATCCATCCATCTTTCCTTCCAACCATCTGTGTATCCATCATTTCATCTACCATCAACTATGTATCAATCAAGCCGTCCATCCGTCTAACCATCTATCTATCTATCCATCCACATATCTATATATCTGTCTATCCATCCATCCTTCTATCCATCTATCCCTAACTCCTCTGTCTATCCATCAGTCCATCCGACCATCCATCTATCTTTCTTTCTATCTATCTATAAATCAATCAATCAATCAATCTAACTATCGATCGATCGATCGATCGATCTATCAATCAATCCATTAATATATCTATCCATCCATTCTTCCATCTATCAATCCATCAATCTTTCGATCTATCAATCCATTCATCCATCTATTTATATATCCATCCTTCAATCTATCTTTCTATCTATGCATCCATCCACCCTTCCACATATCTTTCTATCCATCTGTCTATCCATCGATCAATCCACTTATTCATCTTTCACTTCAACCGTCTTTCCATCCATCTATCCAACGATCCATCTATCAAGCCATCTATCCATCCATCCATCTATCCATCCATCCATCAATCCATCTATCTATATATCTATCCATCTTCATATCTATCTATCCATCCATTTAGCCATCTTTCAAACTATCAATCCATTCATCCATTTATTAATCCATCATCATCCATCTATCCATCCATCTATCTGTTTATCTATTTTTCAGTCAATATATCTATCCATAGTTAGTAAGAAAGTAAGAAATATATATATATCTTTCTATCTATATATATTTCTTACTTTCTTACTAACTATTTATCTATCGATCTACACTTCTAATCATCTTTCTATCTATCCATCCATCCTTTCATCCTTCGATCCTTCTATCTATAAATCCATCCATCTATCTATTTTTCTATCTATCGATCAATCCATCTATATCCTTCATGACATCCCTCCACTTATCCTTCCATCCATCAACCTATCAATCCATCCTTCTTTCTATCTATATCTATACATTAATCCATCAATCCTTCCATCCATCTATCGATCTACCTATCCATCCTTTTATCAATCCCTCCATCTATTATCCACCCATCTATCAATTAATCCATCTGTCTATCCATCCTTCCATCCAATTATCTATCCATCTATCCTTCCATCATTACATCAATCTATCCATTCATCTATCCATCAACCAATCAATCTGTCCATCTATCTATCTATCCATCCGTCTTCCTATCTATCCATCCATTTATCCATCTTTCCATCTATCAATTCAACCATCTATGTATTTATCTATCTATCTCTATTTAACTATCGATCTATCCATCCATCTCTCTATCTATCTATCTATCTATCTATCTATCTTATAATCTATCGAACTATCATCCATCTATCTATCCATCCATCCATCGATCCATCCATCAACTTATTAATCCATCCATCCATCTTTCCTTCTATTAGTTAATCAATCTATCTCTCTATCCATCCATTTCTATCCATCCATCTATTTATTTAACTATCTGTCCATCCACCATCCTTCCCTCGATCTATCCATCCATCTGTCTATCCATCATTCCATCCAAAAATCTATCTATCAATTCATCCATCCGTCTATCCATCTTTTCATCTTTCCATTAATCGATCTATCTTTGTTTCTATCTATTCATCAATATATTTATCCATACATCCATCAGTCTATCAACCCATCGATCCATCCATCAATTCAACCATCAATATATCAATCCATCAAACAATCTATACTACCGTCTATCTTCTAGAAATCTATCCATCCATCAATCAAACTATCTTTTCATCCATTCATCAATCTATCTATTAATCCATCCTTCAATCCATCTATCCATCAATCCATCTGTCTAACCTGAACTCCATCCAACAATCCATCTTTCTTTCAATCCATCCGTCTATCCTTCTATCCATCCGTCTTTCCCCCATCTTTCTATCAATCTGTCTATACATCATTCCATAAAACAATCTATCTTACAATTAATTCATCCATCTATCCATCAATCCATCTATCTATAAATCCATCCATCCAAACATCTATCAATTTTTCCATCTATCAATCCATATACCTAACTATCTATCTTTCCATCCATCCAACTCTCAAACCATCTTCCTATCAATCTATCTATCCATCCTTCCATTTATCAATCTATCCATCTATTCATCTATCTGTGTATCTATCAATCTTTCCCTCCATCCATCAGGCCATCCATTTATCCATCCATCCATCAAATCATCTATCTATCTATCTATCTATCTATCTATCTATCTATCTATCGATCAATCAATCCATCTATCTATTTATCTATCTTTAAGTCTAACTATCTATCGATATATGCATCATTCTATCCATTTTTCCACCTATCTATCTTTCCATCCATCTATCAATCCATCCATCTTTCTATCAATCTATCTGTCCATATATCTATCCCTCAATCTTTCCATATATCAATTCATCCATCTATCTATTCATTTATCCATCCATTCATCTATCTTTATATCTATTTATCAATTCATCAATCCATCTTTCAATGCCTTTATCAAACTTCCAACTATTTATCAATCATTCAATCCAATATTCCATCAATCTATCTATAAATCCATCTATCCATCTATCCATCAATCTATCTATCTTTCCGTCCTCCCATCCAGCACTCTATTCATCCATCTTTCCGACCATCTTTCCATCCATCTGTCTGTCTATCCATCATTCCATCCACAATCCTTCTACCAATCCATCCTTCTATTCATCTATCTATCCATCTATCCATCAATCTATCTATCCATCTATCCATCATCCATCCATCTATCGATCCATCCATCTGTTTATCCATAATTCCATCTGTCATATTCCATCAATCAATCCATCAATCCATCCATCCATCCATCCATCCATCCATATATCTATCTATCTATCTATCTATACAAATATATATATATATATATTCATCTATCCATACATTCATCCATCCATCCGTTTATCAACAATCCATTCATCCAATCATCTTTCTATCTTTCTATCTGTCTATCTATCCATACATATATCCTTTCATCCATCTATCTATCTTTCTTTCTATCTATCCATCCATCCATTTGTCTATCCATCATTCAATCTACCCATCCGTTTATTTTATCAATCCATCCATCCATCTATCTATCTTTCTTTCTTTCTATCTATCCACACTTCCTCTATGCAATCTCACTATTACCTATTCCGCTCAGACCATCGCCCTGATTACTTCTTACCTTCATAAACAGTTATCTTTTGAGAACTGCAATGCACAAAAAGATGTCCT
>OX336373.1:9951029-9968529 GCA_946902895.1 Fragum fragum
AAAGATGTCCTTGAATTTGTTTTGTCTCTCAAAACAGATCAAGGCTACGTGTATTTTGCATGAAGTTAACAAAAAATGCCAAAAAATGCATTTTCAAAAAATTTGCATGAGCCCTAAGATAGCTTTCTGGTTTTCAGGCAATGAAGCAAAAAATGAAGAAATTGAATTCCTTCATTTTACACATGGTTTACCCAATTGTTTTACATGAAGGGTGTCAAAAGTATCATTGTGTGGGAATGGGTTTAGTTGAATAATTTATTGTAAATATTGCTAAAAAAATTCACTCTCAGGATAATAGAAAAAGTCACAGTTGCCTTGATCATTTTACCCTCATTGTAGAGAGAGGTACCATTTCTGAGTAAGAGTGTACACTGTCAATTCTGATTTTGGCCTAGAGGTCCCGGGTTCGATTACCGACGGCGTTTCTCATCCTTTCCGACCATTTGTCTCTCGCCAATTGGTCGGTAAGCGTAGACCTATGTGGGATAGCAGCTGGAGGCTAGGATTGGATGTGATGGTAGTACTGGTGTGAGAAATACAGGAATCCATTGTTAGATGCTCCAGCCGCCTCGATATACCTGAAAGATTGTTGAAAGGGGCGTAAAACCCCATTCAAACAAACAAACTGATTCTGTCGGATCGGAGTTTCATCTTTCTTTAATCTACATTTATTTTTGTTTCTGCTGTATGTACATCGTTCAAGTCTCTTTTTGCACAGGAGTCTGATTCGAGTATTCTCATGCATTATTATACATGCAATACATAAGAAATCATTTCTATCAAGTATGTACAATGTTCAAGTCTTAATATCTTGGAGTCGACCCAGTATCTTCTCTTTCTATATTTATATATGTTTAATTGTTTCTTGTGTATGTACTCTCTGAAGAGGTGGATTGGGGTCTTCTTTTGCTTCATTAAACAAGTTTTTTTTTATGATTTTTATGAATGTATACCTTAAAGGTAGGTATCGATGTTTTTTTCATGTCACAGATTTTAATTATCTTTATTTCCTCTCATAAACTATATGAATACAATATGCCGCAAAGTAGTTTTGCAAAAATATGAGGTCGCTTATCAGAAAAAAGTTGGGTATTTCCCTTATAGCCTACGTAGGCTATTAATCTATTTTTAGATTAATCCGAGACAGTTACGAAGATTATAGGGCATTCACGTGGCGTGGATAACCGTTGGAACCTTGCATTTAGTTCAAATTACATCAAACCAACGTCATCGTTACGTCATCAGGAGTAATGTTCGCTAGCCGGTCTGTAAAGATCAGTCCTTTCATGTGACATGAACGTTGGCTGTTTCGCTAGTAGATTTGTTACATTTATTTGACTTTGGGTCATATGCAAATGAGGTCATTCGATGTTGACAGCCAAATTCCGTGATATCTAAAACAACCTTGAATTCCGCTGAAACTTTCCGATATAACTACAAAAAGCCAGTTTAGGTCTATTAGATTACCACTAAGACAATACCTGACCTAACTTAAGGTATTAAATGTTCGTTTGAGTCTATTATTCGGCACTTTGGAAATTTTTCTTATCTAGGTTATAGAAACATCGATACCTCCCTTTAAAAGTTTTCTCTTATCTCACATCCGGACCCGGGTTATATCATACGGGCAATATTGCTTTTAAACTTTTGTTCACCATTTTTAAGTCTTAAGCTGTAGGATTCTGATTGGCGTATTCCCTAGCTTCATTAATCATGTTAAAATTGTTTCTAAAGATCAATGTTCAAGTCTTATTCTCTAGGAGCCTGTTTGTAGTAAAACATAGCCATATCATGCCGACAGTTTGGTCTTTGAACACCGTTCAAACCTCAATCTCCAGAAACCTGATTGGCGTATAGTCTTGCAACATTATACAGACAGTTTTGTTTTAAAACTTTGTACCATTCAAGTTTTAATCTCAAGGAGTCTAAGGGGGGAGCATTCTATAGCTTCACTTTCCGTTTTTAGCGGTTTTGTAGGACAAAACCGGTATTTCACATCGATCAACCGGAAACAAGTTTTCGCGAATTTTCCACGCATGCTCATAAACTAGAAGAGGAAATCTATGTGATCGCCTCCATTTTGTTTCATCGCTTATGAAGAAAATAACTTACTTGCTGAATGCCAACAGCCTCCTCTTAGTTATGAATATCAAGGAAAATGGTTTAAAACTTCGTCTTAATATATCTATAGTAAATTGTCTAATGAACTGTCTAAATGAGAGAAATAATCTCCTCGCGTTTCAAGATAAAATCTAGGTCAGTGGTCAGTAGGCGAATACATGTAAACAAACTCCTAACCCTATCTGTTAGTTTTGACCTAGCAGGACTAAGCAAATTTACACCCCAGTATATGTTACAAGTTACGACCCTGTTATAGTCGCGATTCAAGCGATTCAAACGCCTATTTAACCTCACCGAAGAAACCCCCCTTTTACCTCTCGAATTCGACTTTATCTTTGAAACGAACATGTAATACTTCAATTGTAATGATCATATGCTCAAAGCAAAAAGAATTAAATGTTAGCTTTGATTGCTTTACCTTCATCATTTAACCTTTTACCACACAATCACAAATATTCACGCACTGATGAAATAATAGTAAAGAAAACGTTTTGATGAAATCAAAATAGCGATTTCGGTTAACAGTAAAAGTGTCATGATTAATTGAATGGGGTTTTAACGCAACTTTTAATAGTATTTCAGTTATATCGGGGCGGCTGGAGCTCCTAACCATGGATTCCAGGTAGTTCTCACACCAGTATTACCACTACATCCTTATCCAGCTTCCAGCTTAGGTGCACGATTTATTTACTCATCTGGATGATACATAATAGCATTATTGAACGCGGTTACTGATAAGCCAGCAAATCCGCTCTCAGGACTTTCAGTCCTTTGATTATTCCTTCTAAAGAGTGTAAACCGAATACGCTTGATATATTATGCAGACAGTTTGGTTTTTAAATGTTGTACACCATTCCTGGATTCTGATCGGGTCCGCTCTTGCTATACTTTACATGATATTTGTTTCGATTGAATGAACATCGTTCATGTTTAAACTTTAGGAGTCTGATTGGTTCTACTCTTTCTTTATTATATGTTGAAATATTTATAGAGAATATACAGGGTTAAAGTATTGTTTTAGCCATCGGATTGTGGTATCCTTTTGCCAGATTATACAATTTTTTTTATAAGAAAACAAAAGACAATATGACCATCTTGTTCATATACAAATTAGAAAAAGAAAATAATTGAAAGAATGGTCCCAGATTTGTATGTTGAGTCATTGGTCATTGGTAACGGTAAGAAGAAGAAGAAGAATGGAAATTATGATTCAATGAAGTAATGGAGAAAAGACTTTTCTCAGGTCGCGGTAAAGGGGGCATTCTAGAATGTAATGGTATTCATCTCCGAGTATGTTGCAGAGTCTACATTTTCTGTCAGATTTTTTAGTTTTAGGCTTTGTCTACCTCCCTGCTTCAATTTCAAGTCTAAGACTGTATATTCTGATTTTTGTTATATAACAACAATTTTTCTTGAGTTTGATCGTATTTAAATATGTCTTGAATGAAAAAGAACGAATAGTGTTATACAAGATAGCTCTCGGTGATGCATTAAGTTCTTCATCCCAATTTTGAATAAATATGTCCTTGGTTCTTTACGCACGAATATATTTATATTTTCAACAACTTGGTTTAGCCATACATAATAGAAACCGGTTATTTGCAGTAGATGTTTAACTTGCGACGCCCAATTCAACGTATTTGAAGAATTGTCAATATCATAAATCATTTGATGATACATTTATTTGATTTATTTTCTTTATGATATATGAAAGTCTTATTAATTTTAAAGGTAGTCTTCCTAGTTCACCATAGATAAACGTGTTTCGGGTTGGAATTTTTACACTTAAAATTTGTTTGCAGAGTCGTGTATGAATTTTTTTCTAAGCCCTCAGGATCTGAAAATCCCCAGACGTAGTTAAGTATTGGAAATATAAGTTTGTCAAAAAGTTCAAATGTGTGGCTAAATGAAATGTCTTTAAAAGCTGTTAAATTTTGTTTAAGAGCGAAAATAGCTATGAGTGCTTGGCCTTCAATAATTTCAAAAGAGCGGTTAAAGGACCCTCTAGAAGAAAAAGTAATGCTTAGATTTGAAAAATGAGTCACAATTTCCAAAGAATTATTGTCGTAAGAAAAAGATAAAGAATTAGGTAGTTTCCCAGTTTTACGAAAGATCATAACTTTTGTCTTTGTTACATTAACAGTTAATTTCCATTTATCACAGTATGCTTTTAGCGTTTCTAAAACATTTTTGGAGGCCTGTGTCGCTCTCAGAAAATCAGAGAGCGTCTGCATATAAAAGCCCATATAATTTTAATATTTCTAGCTCAATGGCGCGAAACTCGTTCAAAGACATGTATTCTTCTAGATCATTCACGTATATAGCAAAAACGAAAGGTGACAAATTCTCAGTTCGATTCCAAGATACACGCGAGATTTCATGTTCATGTACATAGATTTATTCAATCTAAGAATTTTGGCTGTTACATCGTATTGGATAAGTTTGTAAGAAATATTTTCTTTTATAATTAAATCTAAGGCTTTTGTGAAATCGATAAAGCATACATATAATTTCTTGTTTTCGCTAAAGAACTTGCTAATAAGACCTTGGACAATGAAAATATTGTCAACTGTGCCAATAGTTTTACGGAACCCAGCTTGGGCCTCAACGTATACTTGATATTCTTCTGCCCTTTTATTTGGTCTGTTATTCAATATCAGTGTAAATAGTTTGCTGAGGGTGCTAAGTAGAGTAATTCCTCTAAAATTTTCCGGTCTCCCTTTTTGGAGAGAGGAATTATATAGTTTTCTGTCCATTTTGACGGAAAGTAGCCAATGTCGAAAATTTTATCAAATATTAAGATATGCTTCGAACCATATTTGAAAAATTCGTTTATTACTATGTCTGGACCGCCAGTTCTGTTATTTTTAAATTCGGAGCATGCTTTAATATTTCTGCTGAGGATATAGGAATATTTAATTCGTCAAACATTATTTGTAGCTCTTCGTCAATTACTCTGGAATTAAAAAGTAAAACATCTTCATCTGGTTTTTAGAATGTTGAATCTGGGTAATTGATAGATTTGAAATATCGTTCAAATGTTGAAGTTGTAAGTTGTGATTTCGGTTGAGATTTACCGTTTGTAAAGGCGGATTTAAGAAGACTCCAATATTCTTTTGCGTTTTTGCTTTTTAGTGATTTTAATTTTTTTGATTGACATTTACTATATTGACTTTCTGCGAGAAATTAGTAATTTGTGCGATTTCCTTCTTTCTATTATTTTTTCCCATTGTCCGTGCATTTATTGGATCTATATCGGTTAAATTCTGTATAAAAATGCGATCTAGATTTGCGGCATTCTTGGTCGAACCAGGGTTTTCTCTTTTTCTTCTAATTACGAGATACAATTTTTCTTCTGTATTCTATGCCTAAGTCTTCATAAATATTGTCGATAAAGGAGTATAAGGACTCAATTTTATTTTCTATTTCTAGATGTGGATTTACTTGTTGTATTTCGGTTGCTAACTGGTTAATTTTTTCGCTATTGTTTATAGAAATTAATTCTGATAAATAACTTTCTTTCACATTTTCATTCCATATATATTTGTAATTTCGGGCACCTGTGAAAAGTGATCAGTATAATCTTTTGAACTCTTTTTTTGCCTGGCGAGTCGACAATGAAAACGTGATTGCGCAGTGATCCGATGAAATATTTGGCCGCGCCACGCTCCAGCCGCCGCGATATGGCTAAAATACTGTTAAAATCTATCTAACTATATTAAACAATTTCAATAGATCGATTGATAATTAGATAGATAGATGGATTTGATGGATGGATGGATGGAAAAATAGGTGGATGTAAGGATTGATGGATGGATCGATGGAACGATGGATGGTAAATGAATGAATCGATTGATAGATGGATGAATGGATGGATAGAAGAATGGATAGATAGATAAATGGATTGATGGATGGATGGATTAGATAGATTTTTAACAGTATTTTAGCCATATCGCGGCGGCTGGAGCGCCTTGCAATGGATCCCTAATATTTTTAAACATGCATATTTAAGCAACAATAACGTTAAACATGAATACTTGTGGGTTTTTGTTTTTTGTTTTCCGGTTCCGGTTTGATAGCGGTCGATAAAATTTTTCGTTGAGCAATTTAATGATAAAAAATATTAGTTACCGAGAAGAGCAGTCGATTCTACTGCAAATGAGTTCTGGAGAGAATATGTGGGTAGATCAGACCGATGGGTCTACATAAAACACTGGAGAAAGCGGAGATGATGAACTTTTCGAACCGGCAATACAGACAATGGACAGGTTCAGTTTGCGCGCCAACAATAGTAACAAAGACATAGACACAAGCGTATCTATCTATCTATCTATCTATCTATCTATCTATCTATCTATCTATCTATCTATCTATCTATCTATCTATCTATCTATCTATCTATCTATCTATCTATCTATCTATCTATCTATCTATCTATCTATCCATCTATCTACCTATCGATCTATACATCCATCGATCTACCAATCGATCCATCTATCCATCGATGTTTCTATCATTCCATCAATCCATCTATCTATCAATCCATCCTTCCATCTATCAATTCATCCACTTGTCTTTCAATCATGCAATCCGACCATTAATCTATCAATCAATCAATCCATCCATCCACCTATGAATCCGTCCATGCATCAATCCATCCATCCATCCAACTTTCCATCCATGCATCTACCTATCCATCAATCCATTTATCTATCCATCCATCATCTTCCTATCGATCTATCTATTGATCCATCAATCCATTTATCTATCCATTTATCTATCCATTTATCTATCTATCTATCTAACTATTTATCTATCGATCTATCCATCCACTCATCTTTCTATCTATCGATCCATCTATCCATACTCCCATCTAATTGTCTATCCATCCATCTTTCTATTTATCTATCTATCTTTCTATCTATCATCGATCTATCCATCTTTCCATCTTCCATCCATCCCTCAAACTGTCCTTCCTTCCATCCATCAATCTATCCTAACCCTTATCCATCTATCTATTTATATATCCATCTTTCTCTCCATCCTTCAATCAATCAATCCATCCATCTATCTGTCTATCCATTCATCCAATCTATCCATCCATATATCAGTTCATTCATCCATCAATCCATCTTTCAATCCATCCATCTGTCATTCCATCCATCCAACCATCTATCTATCCATCCAACCATCAATCTATCTGTCTTTCTATCTATCGAGCTCTCAATCCATCCATCTATCCATCCATCTATTTATTTTTTCATCATTCCATCCATCTATCCATCTATCTATCTATCTATCTATCTATCTATCTATCTATCTATCTATTATAGTAATCTGCCTACCAATTATCTATCTATCTTTCAATCTTTCTATCTATCGATCAATTTATCGATCCATTCATCCAATAATCTATCTATCAATCCATCCTTCTATCAATTTATCAATCCTTCTAGCTATCTATCATTCAATCTATCTCTAGCTCTATCTATCTATCTATCTATCTATCAAACTGTCTTTATCTATCTTCTTATCTATCTATTCATCCATCTTTCCATCTATCAATTTATCCATCCATATGTCTATCGATCCATACATCTATCCACTCATCTATTTATCTATCTAACTATCTTTTTATCCATCCATCCTTCCCTCCATCTATCTTTGTTTCCATCATTCCATCCAACAATATATCTATCAATTCATCCATCCATCTCTCCACCTATCCATCTTTCCATCAAACCATCTATATATCTATCAATATATTCATTTATCCATCCATCAATCAATCCATCCATCCACTTGACCTATCTGATCTATCAATCTATCTATTCATCCAACCATCTTAATATCCATCTATCTATCTTCTAGCAATCCATCCATCCAACAATCTATCTTTCCATCTATACATCAATCTATGTATTCATCCATCCTTCCATCCATCTATCAATCAATTCATCTGTCTATCCTTAATACCACCAAACAATCCATCTTTTTTTCTATCCATCAAGCTATCTATATTTCTATCTATCTATCGATCCGTTCATCCATACATTTATCGATCAATCCATCTATCAATCCATCGATCCAACCATCATTCTGTTAATCTATCCATCCATCCATCTATCTATCTATCTATCAATCTATCCATCAATCTATCCATCGATATATCAATCCATATATCCATCTATATTTCCATACATCAATCTATCAATCCATATATCTTCCTTCCATCCATCTAACCATCTGTCCATCCATCCATCTTTCCAACTATAAATCCATCCATTTATCTAATCATCAATCCATCGATCAGTCCATCAATCTATCTATCCAACCATCAATCAATCTATTCATCTATCTAACTATCCATCTATCCATATTCATCCATCTATCTTTCCATCTTTCTATCTATTTGTACATCTATCCATCCATCTATCTATCCATCCATACATTTATCCATCAATCCATCTGTCTTTTAATCCATCCATCCACCCATCTATTAATCTATCCACCCATCTATCCATCAATACATCCACCTATCTATCTTTCCTTCCATTTATCAATCAATTCATCTATCTATCTATCTATCCATCCATCCATCCATCCATCTATCCCTATATCTATCTAACAATCCATCAATTTATCTTTCAAACCTTCCATCCATCTATCCATTCATCCATCTGTTTATCAATAATTCCATCCAACAAACCATCTATCAATCAATCAATCCCTCTACCCATCTATCTATCCATCTTTCCATCGCTCCATCCATCCATCCAACTATCTATCTATCTGTGTATCTATCTATACATCTTTCCATACATTCATCCATCCATCCGTTATCTATCAATCCATCCATCAAATCATCTTTCTATCTATCTATATATCTATCCATACATGTATTCTTTCATCCATCTATCCATCTGTCTTTCTATCTATCTATCTATCCATCCTTCAATGTATCCATCTATCAATTTGTCTGCCCATCATTCCATCTACCCATTTGTCTTTCTATCCGTCCGTCCATCTATCTATCTATCTATGCATCTATCCATTCATCCGTCTATCCATCCATGTTTCTTCTATCCATCTATCAATCGATGCACCCATCCATCCATCCACCTTTTCCTCTATCCATCCCTCTATCTTTCTATATATCTATCTATATATCTATCTATATATCTATCTTTCCATCCATTCATCTATCTATCTATCCATCCATCCATCTAGTTATCTATCTATCTATCCATCTATCGATCCATTCATCCTTCCATCAATCCATCTATCTATCTATCTTTCCGTCCATTAATCCATCCTTCTATCTGTCTATCCACCCATTTATCCATCATCTTTCTATCCATCCATCAATCTATCTATCTATCTATCTATCTATCCATTCATCCATCGATTGATCTGTCTATTAATCAATAATTTAAAGGCATAGAATCTAACTTATTCCTTGATAGAACAGTCCTTTTATCTTTTTTTTTTTCGATTGATCAAAAGAAATGGTCATTGACTGTAGATAAATATAAATACATTAAATGTGCTTATGTGTGTGCTTGCGCATGTAGAAATGGTCATTGACTGTAGATAAATATAAATACATTAAATGTGCTTATGTGTGTGCTTGCGCATGTAAATTCGTATTAATCGTTGTGTGTGTTTGTGTTTGTGTGTGTCCGTGCGTGAATACTTTCTTTTGGTATGATTAAATACATACTCTAAAAAGCCTGTTAATGTATGTATACAAAACTTTATACATTTTCATATTCTGTCAGTGTGGCCAACCCATTAGCCAAGCCATCTCTATCTACGAGGATCAAAGCAGTAAAATGTTTTGGATTATTCTTAGTATTGTCTCACTGAGCTGATTCAAATTTCTTGAAAATTGATTTTGAAATGAGATTTCCCACAGTTATCTGGAGCTCTGAGTTATGTCATCATTGAAACCTTTATTAAACTAGCTTCAAGGGTCACATTTAAGAGTCTGGACGAGCCCTGTTAGCTAAGTTGGTAGAGCACAATGGTCTCAATCCAAGAGCTGAGAGTTTGAACCCCATCTCGGCAAATATTCTTTCAAACACTTTCGAATACTCATTGTAACATTGGGTGATGCATAAGTTGTACAAGGTGGTATGAGTAACTAGTGGCTTGAGAAATGACTATGAACCTGGGGATCCAAAGTCAAATTACAAATTCCAAGGCTTTAGTGCTGATTTGAAAGAAGGAAAGAACTTTTTCCATGGGTTATAATTTTAGAAATAAGAAAGAAGTCTGTGAACTGATGCTTAATGCCTATACACACCCCTCCCACTAGCATCATGATTTTGGCTATTTTGTAAGAGATCAATATACTGATGCTTCATGCAATATATCAAGGCTCTTTGCCTTCTGGGTCAGGAGGAAAAGATTCTTAAAGATTATTTTGAAATTTCACTTTTGTTGCCATGGCAACCAGAGTTTTTATCTGAATTCAATTCTTTTAGCTAATTATTAGGGGGAACAACCTAAGGAACATTTCTGCAAAATTTGGTTCAAATTAGCCCTGTGAATTGGAAGGAGATGTCATTTAAAAAATCGTTCTTTATTTCTATATACCCCCCCCCCTGAGGTCCCTGCCCTGGGGACCCAAGGATCATGATTTTAGCTATTTTGAAAGAGGTCAATATACTGATGCTACATGTAACATATCAAGGCTCTATGCCTTCTGGGTCAGGAGGAGAAAATTTTTAAAGATTATTTTAAAATTTCACTTTTGTTGCCATGGCAACCAGAGTTTTTAATGGATTTCATTTCTTTTACTTATTTTTGAAGGGGACCACCTAAGAAACATTTCTGCCAAATGTTGTTCAAATCGGCCCAGTGGTTTGAGAGGAGATGTCATTTATAAATTCGTTCTTTCTTTCTATATAAAACCCAACCCCTGGGGCTCCGCCCCTTGGGACCCGAGGATCATGATTTTAGCTATTTTGAAAGAGATCAATATACTGATGCTTCATGCAAAATATCAAGGCTCTACGCCTTCTGGGTCAGGAGGAGAAGATTTTTTTTTTAAATTTCACTTTTGTTGCCATGGCAACCAGAGTTTTTAACAGATTTCAATTCTTTTAGCTATTTTTGAAGGGGACCACCTTAGCAATATTTCTGCAAAATTTGGTTCAAATTGGCCCAGTGGTTAAGGAGGAGATGACCTTTAAAGAAATTGTTGACGGACGACGCACGACGCACGCCGGACGGACGCCGGACAAATGGGGATCACAATAGCTAAAAAGTCACACTTGCCTTGATCATTTTACCTTCATTGTAGAGAGAGGTACCATTTCTGAGTAAGAGTTTTAGAGTAACGGGAAAATATTCAGCATGTTGATTTTGACAGAGAGAGTGTTTATTTTGACAGACATGGTGATGATTTTGACAGACAGAGAGGTTTATAACAAATAAGGCTAAGTCATTCTGTTGAGTTAACCAATTCCTGTACAAACCCGGGATTTACATCATTCCGATTTTGTACTCCAGACAACATTGTTCAAGTATCCTTTTCCGACAATATTTTCTAGTACATAATTGGTTTCATTTCATGCAGTTTTCATTGTTGCCTCTTTTAGTTTGGATTTTAAAAAATACCCGGCAAGGGATGAGCTGATTTACATCAATGTTTTTTCTATAACCTTACTTATTATTTCTGTTTTGGTGATTTTTCAAGGAAATGTTAGCCTGATTCGAGTATTTTCAGCCTTTTAATTTTAAAACATGTCTGAAAAAAGGATTTCAATCCACATGATAAGGGGTATGGAAGAGTTTCCCATACCGCATCTGAGTATTGTTTATAGTTTTGAAAGAATCTAAGATTTATTCTTTTTTTGTAAATAAAGATGCATGAGGCGTTTTTTATTTAACCGTCAATTAAATGTTTTATAAATGAATTACCCGGAATTAAATATATATTGATTTTAAGAATATCAGATCTACTCTCCATTGCAAAATGTCAAATTAATATACTCCAAAAGATCAACTTGAAATCTGGTTTTAAACTGTTTTCGCTGTTTTTTTTTTTCGACGTCGGTACGTTCGAGGGCACATTAGCAAAATAATTGTGCTCGAGCGTAGCGGGCATGCTATTGTTAAAGAGTGTGTGTGTGTGCGTGCGGGCTGTCTAACTGTCTTTATTATGTAAGAATTATTTCTATTTTATTTATTTTTCATGAAACGTACAACGTTCAAGTCTGATTTGGTCGACTCTTGGTATAGTTTATGGGTTTAATCGTTTTTTCATTGTGTGTACACCTTTCAAGCCCTACTGCCAATATTGTCTTATACCCTTGATCACATTTTAAGCCTTTCTCTGTAGGAGTCGGGTCTACTCTTGCTATATTTAACATGGATTATTATTTCTTATGGATGGGTACCATTTTAAGTCTTATTATCAAGGAGTCTGGTCAAGGTCTACTCATGCTACATTTAAGAGGCAATATTGTCTTTACACTTTGTACACCGTTCAAGTCTTATTATCTAGGAGCCTGACTGGAGTCTAATATTGTTATATTATACATAAGATAGTATCCTTCAAAATTAAACACCGTTCAAATCTTATGTAAGTTTGGAGATTGAGAATTTGATGCGCTACCGAGCGTGCTATATTTCGTCTCGAAGGCAGTAAAAGTAGTAATAGAAAGAGAGCATATTCGCAGTACTAGATTTGGAGACTATGCATAAAGGTTTAAGAAAGAGATTATTTTCAGACAAAACACTTTTCTTGTCAAGCAAGTCCCGCTTTTTTTGAGCACAACGTTGAATCCCATAGGACCATATGCTCTATCCATTCTGTTTAACCTGTCAATAGGTACTGATTTCGAATACTGAATATTTAATAAGGTAACAATGATTATACAAAAATATTTCCTATAGGTTATTCGTCGAATTATCAATATTGAGAATCATTTGAGTAAAAATCTATTTCTAGCTAGATATAGCATTTTAAAAAGAAACACTAAATACCTTTCAATCAATCAAGAGCGCACTTTCTTCGCGAAATTAAGCGAGAATAGTTTTTTTGACTTGTTAATTTACGATAAAATAAAAAGGGAGAAGAATATCGAATCGTCCGAGAATCTCAAAATCGTTCGTGTTGTGTGTCTTTTTGAGATAATATCAAAGACCCTAGCTTGTAGGGGATTTAATAGAAATGTAAGTAGAATGTAGAAAAAATGTCTAACAATTCAGTATAGCAACTTTCTACCTATATAATATATGCAAAGTGTTTCTGTTAGATACCTCAGTAAATAGTGTGTTTTTCTATTCGTTGTTATCGTTTTCGAGAATCGATCTTCAGTCTCATCCAATAAAAAATACCTACACAAGTTTGCTATATCATACATGTATTTATATATTTAAAATGAGTACACCGTTCAAGTATTGTTCTTCTAGTATAGATTAGGGTCTTCTTTTTAACTCTATATTCCATATTATAATAAATATTATGTTTAACGTACGTACGCTGTTCAAGTATAAGGCCTTATAGGGAACCTCTCTTGCTATATAATACATCCATTCATATATTCAATATAAGTAAACCGTTCAAGTCTTGCTCTTCTAGTAGCCTGATCTTCAAGTTTTATATCATTATTATTTTTAATGTACACACTGTCAAATCTTCTGTACATGTGTGATCATCTTTAAAGAATCCTAACCGGGGTCTACTCATGCTACATTATACATATAACATCTGTTTTTGGCACATCATCTTTTTGTTTGTTTGTTTCTTAAATGTACACTATTCAAGTCTTCTTCTCTAGTAGCCTGCAGGGTCTATTATTGCTTTACAATAAAGGTATAATGTCTTCAACTTTGTATACCGTTCAAGTTTTATGCTCAAAGTGTCAATTTGGGGTCTGCCATTGATATGAAATACATACATTATTGTTTCTTATGTTTTTACACCAGTCAAGTCTTATTATAGAGATTTCTGACCATGGTCAGCCGATGTTGTATTATATAGACAATGTTGTCTTAAAAACTTGTTCACCGTTCAAGTCTTATTATGTAGGAGTCAGATCGGGGTGTATCATTGCTATATTTCACGTGTGTTATTGTTCCTTTTTTATGCATGCTGTTTAAGTCTAGAGTCTACTATTGCTGTATTGTAGATATTTTACTAGATCAAATGTATGTACACAGTTCAAATCTTACTCCTAAAAGCCTGATTGGTGTCTAATATTGCTATTTTATACGTGAGATATCGTTTTTAAACGTTGCAAACTGTGCAAGTCTTATTCTCTAGGAGTCGGATCCGAGTCTTCACTTGCTTTATTGTAGATTATTAATGTTTCAAATGAATGTAAATCAGAGGGATTCACTCTTTCTATTTGATACAGGCTATGTTGGCTGTAAACTTTGTACACCATAAAGTCCTATCCCAAAAGAGTCGGGTCACGCTGTATTATACAGACAATATTGTCTTTAAACCTTGTACACCGTTCATGTTTTATTTGTAGAGATCGGATCGGGGTCTTCTCTTGTTATATTACAAGCGCATTTTTTTTTTGTATGTACACGATTTAAGTCCCATTATTAAGGAGTCTGACTAGGTTCTACTAATGCTACTATTAACAGGCACTTTGTACACCGCTCAATTCTTAATATCTAGGCGCCTGAATTGGGGCGACAATTGCTATGTTATATATGTTTATTGTTCAAGTGAATGTACACCGTTCAAATTTTACTCTCTTGGGGTTTGATCGGTGTCTAATATTGCTTTTTAGCGGTTTTTTTTAGGAAAAAACCGGTATTTCATATCGATCAACCGGAAACAAGTTCTCGCATATTATCGCTCATTTCCACGCATGCTTATAAACGTGAAGTGAAAATCTATGTGATCGCCTCCATCTTGTTTCATCGCTGTCTCCTTTTAATCATGAAAATTTACACCCCTTATACACAGTATATGTAACAAGTTACAACCCTGTTATATTCAAGCGCCTATTAACCCCATCGAATAAAACTACTTTTACCTCTGGAATTCGACTAAATCTTTGAAACGGACATTTAACTACTTCAATTGTGATAGTAATATGCTCAACGAAAAATGAATTGAATGTTAGCTTTGATTTCTTTACCTTTTATCATTTAACCTTTTACCACACAACAACAAATTTTCACGTACTAAAGAAGAAAACATTGCGATTAATTCAAAATAGCGATTTCGATAAAACAGTAACAGGTCATGATTGATTGAATAGGGTTTAACGCAACTTTTAATAGTATTTCAATTATATCGGGGCGGGTGGAGCTCCTAAACATGGATTCCTGGTAGTTCACACACCAATACTACCGGTACATCCTTTCCGAGCCACTAGCTGCTCCGCCTACTTAGGTGTACGACTCACTCATATTGATGAAAATTGCTCGCATTATTGAGCGCGGTTACTGATAAAACAGCAAAACCGCTCTCAGGAATTTCAGTCCTTTGATTTATACTCGAGATAACTTCTTCAATTGTTGTACACCGTTCAAATCTTATTCTCAAAGGGTTGGGTCTGTATCTTGCTATTTTGTAGGTATTCTACTTTTTCAAATGAATGCCCACAGTTCAAGTCATACTCATTTGTGTCAAATATTGCTGAATTATAAATGTGATGATGTCTTTTAACGTTATACACAATTTTCTGGTGACCTGATTGGGGTCCACAATTCTATATAATACAGGCAATATTTACTTCAAGTTATGGACAGTATTTATATCTTTTTCTATAGTAGTCTGATCTGGATCTACTTTTTTTTTATACATATCAAATTTTTTGTTTCTGAGGAATGTTCACTTATAAAGTCTTACGTTAAAGGAGTCTAATAGCGATCTACTTATAACATAAGTTATATCATAAACACATTATTGCCTTTAAGCTAAAAACATCATTCAAGTATCATTATTTAGGAGTCCTAATAGGATCAACTGTTGCTATTTTATACATATATAATTGTTTCTTACGTATGTACACGTGTTATTCCTAGAAGACGCATCGGGGTCTACCTTTTCTACATAATAAATGTACTATTGTTACTTATGGTTATACACCGTTGAAGTCTTACTCCCTAGCAGCCTCACAAAGGTCTACTTCTGATATTTCATACAAGCTATGATGTCTTTAAACAATAAACACCTTTCAAGATAATTCTCAAAGAGTCGGTTCGTGGACTGGTCTTGGTACATTATACATACAGTATTGTTTCGAATGCATGTTCATCATCTGAGTCTCATGATCGAGGAGTAAGACCATTGTCTACTCATACTGAATTACACAGACAATATTTTCTTTAAACCTTGTACATCATTCAAGTCCTATTCTGTAGGAGTCGGATCGGGGTCTACACTTCCTATATATCCAATGCATTATTGTTCCTTTCCTAACCGTTTAAGCTGACTATGTCAAGTATTATTATCTACGAGCCTGACTTGGGTCGACAATTGCTACATTATTCATGTTTTATCTCAAGTGAAAGTACACCGTTTAAGTTTTATTATCAAGGGGTCTGACCAAGATCTACTCATGCTATATTATTCTGGTAATGTTGTCTTTAAACTTTATACTCCGTTCGATTTCAATTCTTAAAGAATGATATGATACAGATTATGTTTCTTAAAACCTATATTATAAATGTTTTGTCGTATCTTATGTATGTTCACAGTTCCAGTCTTACTCTGAAGCAGCCTTAACAGGAACTACTATTGTTAAGTCGGATCGGGTTTTACTCTTGCTTAATTACACGTATATTATTGTTTCTTATGTATGAATTCCGTCAAAGTCTAATTATCAAGGAGTCTGACCAGGGTCTAATCATACTACATTTTTCAGGTAATATTGCCATAAACTTTGTACACCGTTCAAGTCTTATTATATAAGAGTCTAATCGTGCTATATTGTAGATGTTTTATTGTATCAAATGAACCAATGAATTATGTTATGTTACACATTAATGTACACCGTTCAAGTCTTATTATCGAGGAGTCTAACCAGTGTCTATTCCTGCTACATTTAACAGTCAATATATTTTTTTTAACTTTAATTTAAGCCTAATTATCTTGGTCTAGTCTTGCTATATTGTGCACCGTGCAAGTCTTATTCCCAGCAGTCATCTTCAATCAGCATTTTCAAATTGATATTTAATACATGGAATTTTGTTTAATGTACAAGTGTTTTTTGTTCAAGTGTTATTCCAATGGGAGGCTGGTCGAGGTCGTTTTTGCTGTATGAAACATGTACATGGATGTTTAATGTATGTTCAACGTTCAAGGAGTCGAATATGGGTCTTCTATTGCTGTTTTATTCCTTTTCTAATTCATTCGGCTGTGTACTTCGTTCAACTCTGTTCATCTAGGGGCTTG